>CM070780.1:14462839-14487839 GCA_036346955.1 Dipus sagitta
GTGTCTTTGCCTGCCCTAAGTTCCTTGATCTAGCGCGGCACCGCCAGATTTTTACGGCCCCGTAAATTAACGTGGTGCCGATTTGATTGAGCTAAATTAATAAGACTTGTGCTTTGTTGCGAAATAACTATTACAGTATGTTCTGAGGACGCACTGCCGATAAGGAAATTGCCGCCTTTAACAATCCCACTGAAGTTTCATGGAGGATTTCAAAACCGATTTTAATTAAAACAAAAGCCGATGTGTGGCAATAATGCGGGTGTTAAGGAGAGAAAATGCGGAATGTCTTTTTAAATCCATTTTAATATGTCTTAAGGACTGGATGATGGATGGGTTAAGTGCCATCGGCTGACATAGAGCTGGGAAGCTGTCTGGGCTCCTCGCTGTGGTGACTTGGGCACCTCCAGCCCACCCGTGGGGCCCGGGCTGCTGCTGCTCAGCCTCCTGAGATGGGACTGCATGGGAGGACAAAACTCTTCCAGAAAGCTCCAGCCACAGCCCAGACCTCCCCCCTACCAGCTTCCCTCAGGTACCACTGAGAGCCGTGAAGGCGTCTTGAAATAAAAAAAAAAGCTGTACCCCGAGGCTCCGGGAGCACAGGGATCAGGGGAGAGAGCCCGCAGGCAAGTAGTCTAGAGCCCACAAGGCAGTGCAGGCCCAAAGCCAGAGCCACTGGGGGGACGTGGGACAGAAGCGACCCCAGAGCAGGAGTGTGAGATCAGCCGGTCCACCTTTAAAACCCACTTTAAGTTATCAACTACCCATTGCCTCAGTTTCCTCAGCCACGAAATGGGGGCAATGGTAGAATTTACCCCCACACAGCCACTGCGACGATTAAAGGATGTTAGAACACACCTTCCTTTCTATCGTTCATGTTTTTAAAACTATTTATTTACATGTGTGTTTATGTATGTAGTGTGTGTATGTGTGGGTCAAGGACAGCCTACCTTCTTTGAGACAGGGTCTTGTTGCTACAAATGAGCTTGGCTGAGAACTTCTAGTTCTCTTGACTCTGCCTCTCTTTGTCATAGATATGCTGGGCCCCACAGATGCACACACCGTTTTGCATTTGTCTTTCTATAGGTGCTGGGGAATTGAACCTGGCCTGGAGGGCTTTGCAAAGAAGTGCCTTTAACTATTAGCCCAGCCTACTTTTCATATTTTAATTTTTTAAAATTTTATTTATTTATTTGAGAGCGACAGAGAGAAAGAGGCAGGTAGAGAGAGAGAAAGACAGAGAGAGAGAGAGAGAATGGGACCGCCAGGGCCTCCAGCCACTGCAAACGAACTCCAGATGCGTTTGCCCCCTTGTGCATCAGGCTAACGTGGGTCCTGGGGAATCGAGCCTTGAACCAGGGTCCTTAGGCTTCACAGGCAAGCACTTAACTTCTAAGCTATCTCTCCAGCCGTGCTTTTCATATTAAAAAAATATTTTATTTATTTATTATTCGAGATAAAGAAGGGGCACACAAGGGCCTCCAGCCACTGCAAATGAACTCCAGACACAGGCGCCACCTTGTGCATCTGCCTTACGTGGGTACTGGGGAATCGAACTTGGGTCCTTAGGCTTTGCAGGCAAGCACCTTAACCACTAAGCCATCTCTCCAGCCTCTGTCCATGTTTTAACAAAGAGACAGTTTGTCCATAGTTGATGTTGTAGTTTGGATCTGGAATGTGCCTCAGAGGCTTGGTGGGATAGAGAATCTTCATTGTCAGTCTGCTGGGTTTTAAATCACCTAGGAGACTGGGGAGACACACCATTGGCTAGGACTGTGAGAGCCTTTCCAGAGATGACTGTGGTTGGTCATGAAGGCTCTCACGTAATCAGTGGACTCACCCCTTGAAGAATGCACAATATGATAGCATTACTGGAAGGGTATAGGAGGTGGGGCCTAGTGGAAGGGGTCTGTCACTAGGGGATGTGTCTTGGGCACTATATCTCACCCTGAGCAATTCCTGTGTTCTTTTTGTTTTTTTCAGAGGTAGGGTCTCTCTCTAGCCCAGGCTGACCTGGAATTCACTATGTAGTCACCATGTTCAGCTCTTTTTAAAAATATTTTTATTTAGTTGCAAGGAAAGAGAGTGAAAGAAACAGAGAATGGATGTGCCAGGGCCTGCTGCAAACATACTCCAAATACAGGCCCCACCTTGTGCATCTGGCTTTACGTGGGTACTGGGGAATTGAACTCTGGTCGTTAGACTTTGTAGGCAAGCACCTTAACCACTGAGCTTCTCTCTAGCCTCTCAACTGTTGTTGAAAAGACATTTCTTTCCGGGAATGGTGGCACACGACTTTAATCCCAGCACTTGGGAGGCAGGGGTAGGTGGATCGCTGTGAGTTCGAGGCCACCCTGAGAATACATAGTGAATTCCAGGTCAGCCTGAGCTAGAGTGAGACCCTACCTCAAAAAACCAAAAAAAAACCAAAAAAAAAAAAAAAAAGATATTTCTTAAAAGAAGTATAAATGGCCAGTAAATACATGAAAAAATGTTCAACATCCTTAGCCATCAGAGAAATGCAAATTAAAATTGTTTTGAGATTCCACCTCACCATAGTCAGAATGGCTATCATTAATGGAGCAAATGACAACAAATGCTGGCGAGGATGTGGGAGAAAACGAACCGTTATACGCTGCTGGTAAGAGAGTCCAGCCATGGTTAAGGCGCTTGCCTGTGAAGCCTAAGGATCCAGGTTCAAATTCCCAGTACCCACGTGTAGCAGTTAGCTTCAGGCCGCTGAGATGAACTTCCAAACCAGGCACAGTTACGAAGGAAGGGAATTCACTGAAGACAGAGGGGAAGTTCCATAACAGCAGAAGAAGCTGGCCTGTTTTCTCAGGTCCACACACAGAGAGAAAAAGCCACAAGCCTCACCAGGCACCATAAGCGAGCACATTTGGGAACTCCAGGCAAAGCTCAGGCACTGACATATCTTTAGACTAGAATTCCAGATCCACCCCCACACTTTAGAGCTGGACCCTAGGATCCCATCCACAGTGACACCTCCTCCAGCCAGGTGGCTGCGGATCTAAATGACCAACTTTAATAAAATCCTGAATATACTGGAGACCATCCATTCAAACTACCACACCACGTAAGCCAGATGCACAAGGTGGCACATGCATCTGGCGTTTGTTTGTAGTGGCTGGAGGCCATGACATGCCCATTCTCTCTTTATCTCAAATAAGAAAATAAATAAAAATATTTTTTAAAAATGCAAAAAGATAGCCCAGCCACTATATAAATCAGTATGGAGGTTCACCACACTAAAAATAGAACTGCCATATGATTCTGTTACAACACTCTTGAGTATGTCCTAGAAGACTCTAAGCCAACATACCACAGAGATGTGTACATCTATGTTTATTGCTGTGCTACTCACAATAGCCACGATATGGAACCATCCTAGCTGTCCATCAACATGTGTGTGAATAAAGAAAACGCAAAAAAAAATTTTTTTTGAAAAGAAAAAAAAAATAAATTAATTAAATAATAAAAAATTCAATACACCCCCCCAACCCCTCACCCTCCCACACACTGGAGTTTTATTCAGCCCTAAAGAAAAAAGTGAGATCATGTCGTTTTCATGAAAATGGATGGAACTGGCACTGGAAATCATTATGCTAAATGAAATCAGCCAGATTCAGGAAGACAATAATCACACATCCTCTTATATATGGAATCTAGATTTTTTGGGGGGGAGGAAAAAGAAGACATGAAAGTGGAAAGGGAACTATTTGGGAAGAAGGGGACCTGTGGGAGGGGGAATGAGAGAGTGCAGTGGGGGCTTGTGAATATGACCAAAGTACATCATAAGAAAACGTCATAATGAGGGCTGGAGGGATGGCTTAGCGGTTAAGGCGCTTGCCTGCAAAGCCAAAGGACCCAGGTCCGATTCCCCAGGACTCACGTTAACCAGATGCACAAGGGAGTGCACGCATCTGGAGTTTGTTTTCAGTGGCTGGAGGCCCTGGTGTGCCCATTCTCTCTCTCTCTCCTCCCTCTTTCTCTGTCAAATAAATAAATACATAAAAAATAAAATATTAAAAAAAGAAAAAGTCATAATGAAACCCATTATTTTGTCTGTTTTCTTGTGTATATTTGTGTAACATACATGTGTTATGTTCATGTTTATATGTGCGAGTGCACATGTGTGCGTCCATGTACATGCGCATGTATAGAGATGTATGTAGAGGCCAGAGGTCAACATTGGGTGTCTTCCTCAGTCACCCTCCACTTGATTTTTCAATTTTTTGTTTGTTTGTTTTTTTGAGATAGAGTCTCACTCTAGCCCATGCTGACCTGGAATTCACTATGGAGTCTCAGGGTGGCCTCAAACTCATAGCGATCCTCCTACCTCTGCCTCCCGAGTGCTGGGATTAAAGGTGTGCGCCACCACACCTGGCTTTGATTTTTTATTTGTTTCATTGACAACTTCTATGGGTATAAACAATAAACCATGATAATTCCCTCCCACCACCCCTATTATTCCCTCTACTCAACCCCCCCTCCACTGAACCCCTTCTTCTTTCCAACTAGTCTCTCTTCTGTTTTTATGTCATCATTTTATTTTCCTTCTATTGTGCAGGCTTTCTATATGGGTTTTGGGCAGTGAACTCAGGCCCTTATGCTTACACAGCAAACCAGCCCTCTTACCTGCCGAGCCATCTCCCCAGCCCTACAACTTTGTGTGTGTATGTGTTGTGTGTGTGTGTGAAGGCCAGAGAAGAACTTCAGGTATCCCCTACATTGCTTATCCATATGTTTCTTTGGAATGGAGTCTGTCCTTGACTCTGGAACTTGTCACAGAACCCAGTGAATCTCTGGTTTCTGCTCTCTGTAAGACTGGAATTACAGGCATGCTTGGTCATATCAGCTTTTTTTTTTAAATGTGGGTGTTGGAGAATTGAACTCAGGCATTCTCAGCTCTCTTCAGGCCCTCATATTTACACAATAAATGCTCTTACCTGCTGAACCATCTCTCCAGCCCAACTATTTTTTTTTTGAGAGAGAGAGAGAAAAAAAGAAGAGAGACAGAGAGAGAATGGGCACCCAGGACCTTCAGCCTGCTGTGAACAAACTCCGGACACATGCACCCCCTTGTGGCACATATGTGACATTGCACACTTGCGTCACTGTGTGCTTGGCTATGTAGGACCTGGAGATTTGAACATGAGTTCTTACACTTCACAGGCAAGCACCTTCACTGCTAAGTCATCTCTCCAGCCCCCTACTATTTTTTTTTATACATAGTCTTGTCATATAGACCAAGCTGGCCTCAAACTCATGATCCTTCTCCTTTGCTTCCTGAGTGTGGGGACTTATAGACACATGCCATCACATCTGACTTGAAGGAGCAATGCTGAATGGTCAAAAAAGTTCCATTAAAAAAGAGGCAAGGAGGGCTGGAGAGTTGGCTTAGTGGTTAAGCGCTTGCCTGTGAAGCCTAAGGACCCCAGTTTGAGGCTCGATTCCCCACGTTAGCCAGATGCACAAGGGGGCACACACGTCTGGAGTCTGTTTGCAGTGTCTGAAGACCCTGGCACATCCATTCTCTCTCTCTCTCTCTCTCTCTCTGCCTCTTCCTCTCTCTGTCTGTTGTTCTCAAATAAGTAAATAAAAATAAACAAAAATAAATTTAAAGAAAGGAGGCAAGGAGGGGTGGAGAGATGGCTTAGCAAAACCAAAGGACCCAAGTTCAACTCCCCAGAACCCATGTAAGCCAGATGCACAAAGTGGTGCCTGCATCTGAAGTTCATTTGCAGTGGCTGGAAGCCCTGGCACGCCCATTCTCTCTTTCTCTCTGCCTCTTTCAAATAAATAAAAAGATTAAAAAAAAAAAAGGCAAGGAAGAGAGTAAACAGAAAAGATGGAGTGTACATATGGAAGGCACAAAATAATGAAACAGAAATAAATGTAAATGCATCAGAAACTAAATACAAGTGGAGCAAATGATGTGGTTAGAAAACAAGACGATCAGATGGAATTAGAAATTCTAGAGAACATTTAAAGCACAGGATTCATCCACATGGGTGGAAAAAGCTGTCTCGTGCAGGCGATTGCTGACAGAAAGCCGATATCACTGTATTAATATTAAGCAGATGAGTCCTGAAGGGAATCAAACTTGTTAGAGGTAAAGAGGTCTGTTATACAACAAGTAAAAGACAGCCACATGGAAAACATGGATGAAATATGCATGGTGAGTGAGAGGAGCAAAATAATGAAGGCATAGTACCATGCACATGATCACCCACAGGCTGGGGAATCTGAGCTATACCATTAACAATAGACAATACACTTGAAAGGCAAGAAAATAAGAACCACAGGGGTCAGGGGGACAGTTGCACCTTGGAAGAGAAGGAAAGACTTTAATCTGCAAAGGATGAACAGGAGTTTGGGGTGCTGTCCAAACTAGGGCAATAGCTCTAGGAATCTTGGAGGGTTTTCAGTCATAGGTCATTCTTTTTTTAAAAAATATATTTTCAATTTTTATTTATTTGAGAGAGGCAGACAGAGAAAGACACACACACACACACACACACACACACACACAGAGAGAGAGAGAGAGAGAGAGAGAGAGAGAGATTGAGAATGGGCACACCACGGCCTCCAGCCACTGCAAATGAACTCCAGATGCATATGCCACCTTGTGCATCTGGCTTATGTGGGTCCTGGGGAATTGAGCCTTGAATCAGGGTCCTTACGCTTCACAGGCAAGCGCTTAACTGCGAAACCTTCTCCCCAGCCCTCATATGTAATTCTTTAAAAGAAGTTATTTATTTTCAAGGGGAGAGAGAGACAGAGAAAGAGAATGGGTTTCCTCTTGCTACACATGTCAATCTATGGGTGCGTGAGGATGCTGAGACTATCCACAAGAACAGAGCAATGGATATGGTTTATATGTGAATATATATGGCTGATATATAAATGGTATTTATTTATTTGAGAGAGTGAGTGAGAGAAAGAGGCAGATAGAGAGTGAATGGGCATGCCAGGCCCTTCAGCTACTGCAAATGAACTCCAGACACATGTGCCCCCTTGTGCATCTGGCTTATGTGGTCCCTGGGGAATTGAACCTGGGTCCTTTGGCTTTGCTAACAAATGCCTTAACTACTAAGTCATCTCTCTAACCCTGCTTCAGTTATTTTTGCCAGCCTTACAGACTGAGTTGGAAACTTTCTCCCAATAATTTTCAAAATGCCACCGTCATCTTTAAAAACATCACACTCTTTTTTTTTTGCAGGTAGAGAGAGAGAGAGAGAGAGAGACAGACAGACAGACAGAATAGGCACATCAGGGCCTCTAGCTGCTGCAATCAAACTCAAGCAACATGTGCCACCTTGTGCATCTGGCTTATGTGGGTCCTTTGCAACCTGGGTCCTTTGACTTTGCAGGCAAGTGCCTTAACCACTAAGCCATCTCTCCAGCCCTTATATATGAATGTTATGGTTGATATATGAAGTGTTCCCCAAAAGGCTCATGTGTTGAAGTCTTGGTCCCAGCTAGTGATGTTATTGAGGAGTGATTGGATCATGAGAACTCTCTCAAAGCTGAATAGACTACTAGGAGGTGAGACCTGCTTGGAGAAAGCAGGTTTCTGGGAGTATGTTGTTGAAGGTTGTACCTTGTACCCATGCCTTTCCCCTCTCCCTGTGCCTCGTGTCTGCCTTGAGGTGAGCAGTTTTGTTCAGGTCGCACTCTTCCACTGTCATGCTCTGTGTCTGAAATACTCAATTAAGAAGGATGGATCTGGGGCTGGAGGGATGGCTTAGCGGTTAAGGCGTTTGCCTGCAAAGCCAAAGGATTCCGAGCCGACTCTCCAGGACCACGTAAGCCAGATGCACAAAGAGGCGCATGCATCTGGAGTTCATTTACAGTGGCTGGAGGCCCTCACGTGCACATTCTCTCTCTCTCTCTCTCTCTGTGTGCCTCTTTCTGTGAAATAAATAAATAAAATATTTTTTAAAAAAACAATGGGCATGGTGGTACATGTCTCTAATTCCAGTGCTGGGGAAGCAGAGGCAGGAGGATTAGAGGTTAGTCTCACCTAACTGGTATTCTCCAGGCCAATGAGAGACCCTGTCTCGGAGGAGGCAGATGGTGTTTTTGAGGAATGATACCCAAGGTTGTCCACGGACCTCCACACACTGTACATCTATATAAATACAGACACTTACATACATTTCTATCTCTCATCTATGTACTCATGCACGCACACATACAAATAAAACATTGACCAACGCTCTGGAGATAAACCTGGGTACTGATCTGTCTGCCACCCACTGTGTGACATCCGCTTACTTCACCTCTTTATACCTCAGCTTCCTTGCCTGCAGAATGACTTTTCCAAGGACCAGCGGCAATAGCAGAGCACTAACCACTCGCTATCCCTGTGAAACCTCAGCTCACACGCTGTCCCTGGTGTGTGGCAGTTTGGAGGATGTAGTGACATATCCCAAAGTCCCTGCCCTCAAGGAACTTACTGTCTGAGAAGATGGATTTTGGTCACGTGCCACCAGAAGAAAACATTTCAAGTCACCACTAGCGAAGGTGTCACTTAAAGGCCAGGAGCCACTCAGTGGTTCTCAAAGCGTGTCCCCAGACTAGCAGGATCAGCGTTGCCTGGTCACTTTCACAAGTGCGTGTTCTCAGCCATCACAGAGCTAGAAATCCAGCTCTCCACGGTGCTGTGTATGCTTGGGTTGGAGAGTCCTTTGCTTTAGGGATTCGGCACCTGGGGGGTGGGGGCCTTGAGGGGCCAGTGAGGGGAGCTGGAATTTGGAAAGAAAGTAAAGCACAAACGTGATTTCATGGAGGGAATTGGAGAGAGAGGTCAGTGGGTAAAGGGCTTGCCTTGTGTGGTAGTTTGAATGTATGTCCCCCAATAGACTCAGGAGGATGTGTGTGTGTGTGTGTGTGTGAGAGAGAGAGAGAGAGAGAGAGGGAGAGAGGAGAGAGAGAGAGAGAGAGAGAATGAAAATGAGTGAACCAGGGCCTCTTAGCCACTGCAAACGAACTCTAGGTGCATGCACCACCTTGTGCATCTGGCTTTACATATGTACTGAGGAATCAAACTCAGGTCTTTAGGCTTTTCAGGCAAGCTCCTGAACCACTGAGCCATCTCTCCAGGCCAGGAGTTTTGTTAAAGCTTGTAGTAGGTCTCCAGCTGCCTAGCTGGAGGAGAGGTGTCAGTGGGGGGTGGATCCTGGGATCCAGCTCTAAGGTGCCACGTGGGGGCGGATCTGAATGCCAGCGTAAGGCATGCACAGTGAGCTCTTCTGGGGAACCTGTCATTTGGTGCTGGCTTTTTGGTTTTGTTTTTCAAGGTAGGGTCTTGCTTTAGCTCAGGCTGACCTGGAACTCACTATGTAATCTCAGGGTGGCCTCGAACTCACGGCGATCCTCCTACCTCTGCCCTCCGAGTGCTGGGATTAAAGGCATGCGCCACCACGCCCGGCTGGTGCTTGCTTTTTGTGTGCTGCTGGCTGTGTGGTGGCGTCTCTCTGCATGGATCTGTGAAAGGGGGCCAGCCTCTTCTGCCATCAATGGAACCTCCCCTGGATCTGTGAGCCTGAAATAAATCCCTTCCTCCCATAAACTATATCTGGTTTGGAAGTTCATCCCAGAAGTGTGGAGCTGAGTGTAATACTTTGCAAGCATGAGGACGTGAGTTCAATCCCAGAACCCACGTGAAAATGCCCGGGCACTGCTGCGTGTGCCTATAATCCCAGCACTGAGGAGATGGAGACAGGAGCATCCCTGGAACTTGCTGGCCAGCCAGCCAGTCTAGCCTAATTGGTGAGTTCTAAGCCAATGGGTGACCCTGACTGACAAAAAGAAAAAAGAAAAAAAAAGCAGATGATGTCCCTGAGGAATGACACCTAAGGCTGTCCACTGGCCTATACGAGTGCATGATTACACGTGCACCTGCATTTGCACACACATTACATTTTGTTTTGTTTTTTGAGGTAGGTCCTGCTCTAATTCCAGTCTGGCCTGGAATTCACTATCTAGTCTCAGGGTAGCCTTGAACTCACGACAATTCTCCTACCTGTGCCCTCTGAGTGCTGGGATTAAAGGCATGTGCCACTACACCTGGCTACATATTACCTTTTGTTGTTGTTGTTATTGTTAGTTTTGGTTTTTTGAGGTTGCAGGGAGCTGCAAGCAATCGCCATTACAAGATGGCGCTGGCTTCCTGTCTGTGTTGAGGTAAACAACTCCATATTAGGCAGTGCCTTGGCGCCAACCGTGTTCAAGGTATGCGCATGCGCTTGACGCAACCTGTCCCGAGCCTATCCCGTGGCGCCTGGTGGTGGCAAGCTGGTAGCAACCAATCAGTGGGCGCCTCATTGCACTTCCCTCTATAAAAGTAGCTGCACATTCCGCCTCCTGGCCCCCTCGCCATCAACCCTCCTGTTAACCAAGAGCTCTCCAATAAAAGTGTGATCAAGAAGGATCCTCGTCTGTGGTCGTTCTTCCCTGCGGGTCAGGGGGCTCGCCGCATGAGGTAGGGTCTCACTCTAGCTCAGGATGACCTGGAATTCACCATGTAGTGTCAGGGTGGCCTTGAACTCACAGTGATCCTCCTACCTCTGCTTCCTGAGTGCTGGGATTAAAGGCGTGCGCCACCATGCCCGGCTTCATATTACATTTAAAAATTTTTTTTTGACGCAAGCCCAACAGACTGGCCTTTAATTAATTAATTTATTTATTTGAGAGCGACAGACAGAGAAAGAGGGAGAGAGAGAGAGAGAGAGAGAGAGCGAGAGCGCGGGTGTGCCAGAGCCTCCAGGTACTGCAAATGAACTCCAGACGCATGCGCCCCCTTGTGCATCTGGCTAACGTGGGTCCTGGGGAATCGAGCCTCGAACCTGGGTCCTTAGGCTTCATAGGCAAGTGCTTAATCGCTAAACCATCTCTCCAGCCCTCATATTACGTTTTTAAAAGAGTGCTTTAAGGGTAAGGCAACAGTGGGAGGGAAGGCGAGGATGCGGACACAGGAGCACAGGCTCATGGAAGCAACCTGCAGGGTGAAACCCAGCCTGACTGTTGGGAAGAACGGGAAGTGGAGGCTGAGGGGCATGGACGCTGGGGTCAGGTGGAGAGTGTGGCCCCCCCCAGAGGTGACCACGGCCGTTCATCGCGAAGCTCAGCAAACAGTGACAGCAATCTGCTTTCTCTTTTACACTTGGCGGCAAGAGCGTCTTTCCAGGTCTCCCTGGGCTCCTAAGACAAATGTCTTTAGTCAAGGCATCCTCCAAAGCGGGGAGACCCCTGCAAAGTGGCGGGGAGGAGGGAGGCAGGGGGAGACAGGCCAGCGCAGCAGGACGCGGGCCTCTCTCCCCTCCCACTGAGGACTTCTGGAATGTCAGCCCAGCGGGGGCCCGCCGCCCTGCACTGCGCACAGGTATTGAATTATGAATGGATATTGCCCAGAAATAATTACAAACATTATTGCCCCCCCCCCCCACCAACCCATCTGTGTGTCCTCCTCGAGGCTGTGGCAATAGATTTTGTTGCTTTAACTCTGCAGGGTCCTTATAAATTAGCTCTATCACAGTGTAACACCAGGCCAGCTGGCCTGGGGAGGGGGAATCCCGGGTGAGAGCTCTGGAAGGGACAGACCCCCTCAACCATACATGTTGGTTACCCTCAACTTTTCCTTCTGTTTGATCGATTCCACCCGTCCCTATTAAATAACTAATTATTTAACATCTTTTAAAGCTTTGTTATATATTAGAACAGGCAGGACACAAATGAGTGCTTTTAATAATATAAAAGCCCATTAGCTTCATTTACTGTTAATGTTAAAATAAACATGAGGCAATTTAGATATACTATTCCAATTTCACAGGAAACTTTGATGTTTTTCTTTTCTAGTCACATAATTAAGGGAAAAACTACTAATGATATTAAGTTTGTACAGTGTTAATGACAGAAACAGGCACACGCCGAAATTGCAGCCATTAATATGGAAAAATAAAATATTTAACAGGGGAGATCGATGAGCGCAATTTTAATAAACCAAAATGAAGAAAATTAATTTTAGAAAGTTCCCCAGCGTCTCACATGCTACCCGTTACACAAGCCGTCTCATGCATTATTTTTGTGGTCTGGGTTATTTATCGGTGGCGCAGGGGAATGCCCTGGGCTCGCCGTATTGTTTCAGGGATGGCGAAGATCTCACCTTCATCCATTTCGTTCTTTCCTCGTTCCCTCCTGCCGCCAGCCCCCAAACTGAAGCGGCTTTATTTACAGTGTGCGCTTTGGCAGTGGGCCCCTGCCAAATGCATGGAGGGGACAGGTGGGGATGAGGGCGTCTGACCACCAGGCTCTAGGTGGTCCTAGAGGTCCCAGAGGTCACAGATGGCTCCAGAGGCTCCCCTGTGTGTGGATGGGGACATCTGACATTGTTCAGCTTTCCCTGTGTGGATAGTCAAAAGGTTCCGGGGCTGGAGGTGGGACAGGGTCTGGTTAGCCGGCAGTGGGCAGCATGGTGCTCCCCGCCCCCCCACCCCCCCACCCCCCCACCTCCAGGGTCCTGAATGCGATCTTACTTGGAAACAAGTTTATTACAGAAACAACTGAGCTTCGAGGTATGCTTGTACTGGATGAAGGTAGCCTGGAATCCAAGGAGAGTGTTCTTGTGAGAGACAGAAAAGACACATACTGGGCTGCAGAGATGGCTTAGTGGTGAAGGCCTTTGCCTGCAAAGCCAAAGGACCCAGGTTCAGTTCTCCAGGACCCACGTAAGCCAGATGCACAAGCTGATGCATGTGTCTGCGGTTCGTTTGCCGTGGCTAGAGGCCCTGGCGTGCCCATTCTCTCTATCTGCCTTTCTCTCTCCGTCTCTCTGGCAAGTAAGTAAAATACATATTTAAAAAGAAAGAAAGAAAGAAAGAAAGCCAGGCGTGGTGACACACACCTTTAATCCCAGCACTCGGGAAGCAGAGGTAGGAGGATCGCTGTGAGTTTGAGGCCAGCCTGAGACTACATAGTGAATTCCGGGTCAGCCTGGGCTAGAGTGAGACCCTACCTTGAAAAAGCAAAAAAAAAAAAAAAAAAAAAAAAAAAAAAAAGATCACTCCAGCAGCAAAAGGATAGCAAGATGGCTCAGAGAAACAGAGAACAAGACACTTCATTTGTGGATTGCTGGGCCGTCATAGGGGTGACCTTGTTCGTGTAGTAAGCTGTCTGTGGCTAGCCTGCTCTGCCTCACTGCCCACGTTACAATGCTGCAAGAAGGCCCGTTCCAGGGCTGGGGAGACGGCATGGACAGGGGAGCACTTGCTGTGCCAGCCTGATGGCCTGAGTTTGAGCCCCAGCAGCCCCACATAAAAAAACTCCAGCGATGGCAACACATGTCTTTAGCCCTAGTGTTGAGGATGGAGATAGGAGGATTTGTGGGGTTCACAGCAAGCTCCAGGTTCAGTAAAGAGATTCTGAGACGGGCATGGTGGCGCACGTCCTTAATCCCAACACTTGGGAGGCAGAGGTAGGAGGATCGCCGTGAGTTCGAGGCCACCCTGAGACTACATAGTGAATTCCAGGTCAGCCTGGGCTAAAGACCCTACCTCAAAAAAGCAAAACAACAACAACAAGAAAAAGAGATTCTGTCTCAGGAAGATAAGGAGGAAGAAAGAGTGTTAGAGGAGAACACCCGACGTCTTTCTCTGGTCTCTGCATGGGTGCACTCAGGGTATCTGCACACACATGCATACACCACACATACACCCAGCACACCACACATACTCCCCCCCACCCACACGCGCCAAAAGATGAAGAGAGAGGTGGAAGAGGAGGAGGAGGAGGAGGAGAAGGCTTTGGCCCATACCAGATACCAGCACCGTGTTCTTGGGTTTCCCTATTTCCATAGCCCTGAGATAAATGCACATCTAATCTTTAAAAAATTCCCTTAAGTGAGCCAGGCGTGGTGGCGCACGCCTTTAATACCAGCACTAGGGAGGCAGAGGTAGGAGGATTGCCATGAGTTCTAGGCCACCCTGAGAGTACAGAGTGAATTCTAAGTCAGCCTGGGCTAGAGCGAGACCCTACCTTGAAAACAAACAAACAAGCAAACAAAAAATTACCTGGAGTGGGCTGGAGAGCTGGCTCAGCAGTTAAGGTGCTTGCCTACAAAACCTAATTACCCCAGTTCAATTCCCCAGTACCCACGTAAAGCCAGATGCACAGAGTGACACATGCATCTAGAGTTTGACTGCAATGGAGAGCCCATATTCATATTCTCTCGCTCTTTCTCTGCTTGCAAACAAATAAATAAGTATTTTAAAAAGTTACCTCAAGTATGTTACTATATAGCAATAGGAAACAGACTAAAACACATTCCCTCAGGGTTTGGATCTGGACCCTGCTGCTCTTGGCCCCCAAGTTCAGAGAGAGGTTCCTTCACAGACCACGGGGCAGCCCTTCTCAGAGGCCCGCGTTTCATCTGCACAGCCCTTCTCTCAGTAAACGTCGGTCATCCCAGCCGCTCCCCTTTGCTCCACTAGCCTCCCTTTAGTCCTTTAAGCTAACTCGTGGGCACTCCTTTTTCTGGCTAAGATGACCCACTGTCTCTCCTTGGTAGCCCAACTAGCTGGCTCCTGGTGCCGGCCACGTTCTGTCCCGCTCAGCGGCGTTGATGGTGAGGGTCACAAAGCTGCCCTGATTCCAGCTGGCAAATGTTGGTGACCATGTCCAGAGGTAGAAAAGGAGGTCCCTTTCCTCTGTGGGTCTCCGTCTTGACCCTCCACGTCCCCCAACCCCTTAGCGGCTGCCCCCACCCACCCACCCTCGAGGAGCATGCGTGAGCGGAGAGCTGTGGGGGGGGGGGGCTCTGTGTGACAGCCCCGTCCTCTATCACATGTAGACAGTTTCTTATTTATTTATTTGAGAGAGGGAGGAGGGAAAGAAGGGAGGGAGAAAGAGGCAGATAGAGAATGGGCACAGCCGGGCCTCCAGCCGCTGCAAATGAACTCTAGACGCCACCTTGTGTATCTGGCTTACATAGGTACTAGGGAGTTGAACCTAGGTCCTTAGGTTTTGCAGGCAAACGCCTTAACCACCAAGCCATCTCTCTAGCCCTGGAGAGATTTTGTAGGGAAGTTCCCCTGGTAAATTTCCCATCACACTTCACTCTCCAGCACTGAACTAACTCCATGCGCCCTCTTCAGTCAATACTTAGCAAAGACAATGACATATTATGACTGGCTTGGGCTAACTGGACTTCCATCACCCAGGCATGGGCCTGCGATCACTCCCAAGGCCAAACAGAAGGCCACTAGCTGAACAAAAACTGGGCTTCTCCATCAGCAGAAAGAGAAGGGGCAGGGTCTCCTTAGCAGTAGCTGCTTTGCTGTCTCGCCCTCTAGTGGGAGATGCTGAGAACTGCAGATCCTGGTGGTAGGTGCCAGGTGGTGGGGCAGAGTTCTGGGCATGCCCCGAGAAGCTCCACAGAGCAAGTGGGCGGTGGACTGAAGCCCTGAAGGACGGGTGGACGTTCCAAGGAACAGGGAAAGCAGGAGATTCCAGACGAAGATCTGGCTTGAGCCCAGGCTAGGGTTTCCATGGTACTCAGTGAGCTGTGAGCTTTTCACTACTGGCTACCAGCTAAGAAACTACCTCGGGGGCTGGAGAGATGGCTTAGCGGTTAAGGCGTTTGTCTGCGAAGCCTAAGGTCCCAGGTTCGATTCCCCAGTGCTCGCGTAAGCCAGTTTCACCTGGTGGCACGTGCATCTGGGGTTCATTTGTAGTGGCTGGAGGCCCTGGCATTCCCTTTCTCTCTCTCTCAAATAAATAACTACAAATAAAATATTAAAAAAAAAAAACACCTTGAGGCTGGGGAGAGAGCTCAGCCGGTAAGATGCTTGACAGAGTTCGGATCTCCGGCACACGTACACCGGGCCCGGTGGTGCCCGCCTGTGATCTCAGCCCTCAGGAGGTGGAGACAGGGTCTCAGGACAAAGCAGCCAGCTAGACTAGCCAAATCAGGGGCCTCTGGGTTCAGTGAGAGATCCGTCACCAAAATAAGGTGGAGAGTGGGGCTGGAGAGATGGCTTAGCAGTCAAGGCCTTTGCCTGCAAAGCCCAAAGGATCCCGGTTCAGTTCTCTAGGACCCATGTAAGCCAGATGCACAAGGGGGCGCTCACGCCTGGAGTTCGTTTGCGGTGGTTGCAGGCCCTGGCGCGCCCATTCTCTCTCTCTCTGCCTCTTTCTAATAAATAAAAGATTAAAAAAAAATAAGGTGGAGAGTGATTGAAGACGTTACCAGATGTTGATCTTTGGCCTCCACATGCATGCACTCACACATGTGAACACGCATGCATGCACACGCACACTGCCGTGCACACACAAAATTAAGAAAAAGAAAAAGAACCCACCTCTGTCATACATCTGCTCTGCCAAATGAGCCCAGTGGCAGGGCTCCAAACCATCCCATTGCTCTCTGCCCCTTCTCTCCCTGCCCTGGGGAGAGGATGCTAAGACTGACTCCTTGCCCACCCGTAACAGGAAGTAATTGAGCAGATTCCTTTCACTTGCATGGGACTGCTGTGTGTGTGTGTGTGTGTGTGTGTGTGTGTGTGTGTGTGAGAGAGAGAGAGAGAGGAGAGGGAGGGTCCCTGCAGCTTGGGTGGCATGCAAGAGGGGACCTAGAGAGTAGGGTTCCTCTGGTGTCACCACAGCCTGGAGCTGTAACTCACAGGGCATGTCACAGGGCATGTGCTCTGTCTCTGCTCCTGACCCCCTGCAGGGACTGACGACCCCTCAGGCCAACAGGAAATGCATCAAACTGTGGAACCCTCTGGAAACACAGTGTGATGAACACCTGAAGGCGTTTTTCTAGCTCATGCTTGCTTGCCTTTACTTAGTTAACATTTAAATTTTTCCCAGATGAATTCTGAGGTGGAAATGTTTCTGCAGACTTAGGGGGTTGGACTTTCCCTCAGTGAAGGGCTCAAATCTGCTAGATTTGAGCCATAGCTCAAAGCCTTGTAGATCTGAGCCATTAGGTAGTTTTTTTAAAAAAATTATTATTATTTTGAGGTAAAGTCTCGCTCTGTAAGGGTCTGAGAATCGCTGAAGAAAGACCCTGAACTTGAACAGCCCTTTGTTCTGTGGTTTTTCCCAGAAGTCTTGTCTGCCTCTCTGGGAAACTGAAACTTAGGCCTAGCTGTAAACTGGAGCAAATTTGATCCTCTCAGCTCTAGCGCAGGCTGATCTGGAATTCATCATGTAGTCTCAGGCTGGCCTTGAACTCACAGCAATCCTCCTACCCCTGCCTCCCGAGTGCTGGAATTCAAGGCATGCACCACCATGTTCAGCCTTTTTTTTAAAAAAAATTTTTTTTAAAATAGTTTTTACTTATTTTCTTGAGAAAGAGGGAGAGAGACAGAGAGAGAATAGATGTGCTGGGGCCTCCTGCCACTGCAAATGAACTTCAGATGCTTGCACCACTTTGTGCATCTGTCTGTATGTGGGTACTGAGCAATTGAACCATAATCCCAACCTCGTGGAAGCCAGGCCCCGGCATGACCACAGAGGGAAAGTTGGCCTCCTGCCCACCCATTGCCTAACCTTCTCATAAGAGCTTTCTCTTGCCAGGTCCTTAGCCATGCATGTCCTTGACTTTGCTCTGCAGCAAGACTGAAAGAGTGTTGGCATGTAGGTGTGGCATATCTCCACCCTCCAACATACACTCCAGAGAGAGCTGGTGACGTTGGCTGTGTTACCAGCTGCTGTCTGGTCAGCACGCTGCGGAGGGGGAGATGGATCTCAAGGAGTCAGGGGGAGCCCAGGGCCTGGAGCACCGGAGGATGGATGCATCATCTTAAGCCTATGAGATATATTACCCAACTCGTCCTCGGGGGGACCTTCAGGTTATCCGACAAAGTGAGAACTCACTTTTATTTTTGGATGGATAAGCAATGTAGGTTCAGAAATGTTGAGGAGTTTACCCAAGGTCAGATGGTGAGACTCTGAGCCGGCATTTGAACAACCTTTCCCTCCCTCCTCCTTCCTTCCTTCCTTCCTTCCTTCCTTCCTTCCTTCCTTCCTTCCTTCCTTCCTCCCCCCCCCCTCTCTCTCTCTCTCTCTCTCTCTATCTCTATCTCTCTTTCTCGTTTTATAGTTTTTTGAGGTAGGGTCTCACTCCAGCCCAGGCTGACCTGGAACTCACTCTGTAGCTCCAGGCTGGCCTCAAACTCACAGTAATCCTCCTACCTCTGCCTCCCGAGTGCTGGGATTAAAGGCATGTACCACCGTGACTGGCTATCCTTTCTTTTTTTAAAAAATTTTTTTTAAAAATTTATTTGCATATGTGTGTGTGCCGGGGTGTGTGCCGGGGTCTCTTTCGTCTGCAAATAAACATGAGATAATTGGATCACTTTTTGTGTTTGCCTTTATGTGAGCGCTGGAGAATTGAACCCAGCCTGGTAGACTTTGCATGTAAGTACCTTGAACTGTTGAACCATCTCCTTAGCCTTGAATATCCTTCTTTTTGGTCCCCAAGTCCATGTTTACTCAGTTATGCCATGAATTGGACTTTGACAACCTGTAGCTTGGTTGTCTCAGTATGAGTCAATGTGAAACTGAGAGTACTGAGCTGAAGAAAATCTTGAGGTCATGTGTTTCTGCTACTTTTTAAAAAATTATTTGTTACTGAGAGAGAGGTTGGTTGGGGCAGGGGAGAGAGAGAGAGAGAGAGAGAATGGGGAGAATGGGCGCGTCAGGGTCTCTAGCCACTGCAAATGAACTCAGAAGCATGAACCACCATGTGCATCTGGCTTATGTGGGGAATCAAACCTGGGTCCTTAGGCTTCACAGGCAAGCACCTTAACTTGCCGTCTCTCCAGCCCATCTGGTAGTCATTTTATTTCTTTTGAGGTAGGGTCTCACTCTAGCTCAGGCTGATCTGGAATTCACTCTGTTGTCTCAGGCTGGCCTCAAACTCACAGCAATCCTCCTACCTCTGCCTCCCGAGTGCTGAGATGAAAGGCGTGTGCCACCATGCCCGGCTGCTACTCATTTTTTATTGTTGGTGAACAGAGTCTCAGAGCAGAGAAATGACTTGCCCAAGATTGTGGCAGAGTCAAGATCACATCTTGGGTCTGAGTGACATCAAGGCCCAGTCTTTGTTCTCTATACCATACCTGGGGGTTGTGGTGGGGGGGGTACTAGAAGGCTCATGACATTAAGCAATCTGGGAGCCATTCCTGAATGAAAGGTTTTAACCTTTGGCCGGGAAGGTGTTGTGTATCTGTTTGCTCTGGGTTGAACAGGGCCCTTACTGTCCTGAATCCTGAGGAACTGGGATTACCCTCAAGAGACTCACAAGATTAGCCCATTATCATGGATGGAGGGGGATCTCATAGCTCCCCCCGCCACACACACACCGCATCCTCACGAGGCCCCTCCCTGAGGTTAGAAAAGAGGTGTACAATTGACTGGGATGGGATTGTTCAGTGGTGTAACTGCCTGTATGTTGCCCAAGAGACTTCCTGATGGTGAAGCCTCCGCCCCTGTAAGTAACTCCAATCAACCATTGGCTCCCCAAGCACGACTTGGACGGAAAGTCCTTCCTTTGGTCTGTAGGTGCCTTCTCTATCTGGGGTGAGCAGATGTCACCCAGGAAAAAGGCCCCGCCCCAGAAAGAAGAAAGTATTTGCTTCATGTCTCACCTAGTGCCCCCAACAGCCCTTTGGATCAGCGCCATTGGACCACGGTGGGAAAAGTGTGAAAGTCTCTGAAAAGAGCATAAAAAAAGCAATAGATGACAGATCACTAGATATCTTGAGTAGGGTACCTTCCTGCCTGGCTGTGCCTTTCATTGTCTTTGAGCTATTTTACAACTCTGTGTGCTATCTTGTGCATTTGGCTTATGTGAGTACTAAAGAATCCAACCTGGGTTCTTAGGCTTTGCAGGCAAGTGCCTTAACCGTTAAGCCATCTCTCTAGCCCCACACATTGTGATTCTTCCTGACAGGCAGACAGCGCAATTATGAATTGGACTGAGTTAAACCAGTTCCCTCCCAGGATGCTTCAGGCCCACATGAACTGGCTGGAACTGGGTCCCCTACACAGTGAGCTGTTAGTCAGGGAGACACAGGGCCCCCAAAATAATACAGGTCATTCCAAAATACTTGGTTTCTTGCAAGAACTAAAAAGTAAGTCCTTGTTGCTGATGACATCACAGCATGCAGCCACAAGACATCAAGTAACAAGACACTAAGTAGCCCAGGCTGGCCTGGAACTCCTGATCCTCCTGCCCCAGCCTCTCAGCCTTCCAAGTGCTGGGACGGCAGGCATGTAGTGTATACCTGGCTCTGTTTCATCTGGTTGCTTTTTTTGTTTGTTTTTGTTTTTCAAGGTAGGGTCTCCCCTTAGCTCAGGCTGACCTGGAATTCACTATGGAGTCTGAGGCTGGCCTCAAACTCATGGCGATCCTCTGACTTCTGCCTCGTGAGTGCTGTGACTAAAGGCATGCGCCACCACATGCAGCTAGTTACTTATTTGTGTGTGCCATACTAGGGGTAGGACGCCAGGGCCTGGTTCAGACCAGGAGATGTTCTACTACATGGTTGCAGGTCAGCTTCTCGCTGCTGGACAAAGTCCCCGACCAAAAGCAGCTTAAAGGAGGAAGGGTTCATTTCCGGCTTACAGCTCCAGGGAAAACACCTGCAGGCGATGTTAGAAGCTGGCTCACTCTCATAGATCGAAGCAGAGAGACGTCGCCAACAGTCAGCACCACAAAACAGCCAGAGCTCAACTGGCTCTTTTCACACCTTAGAGCTGGACTACAAGATCCACCCTCAAGGACATAGCTCTCTTCTGCAGAAGGGCTCTGCCCACTAAAGACTCAAGTTGTCAGCTCAATCTTAATAACACACCTGAGTCTATGGGGCCACACATTCAAACTACCACAACCACCGAGTCCCACCCCATCCTGTCTATTTTACTCTTTCTGTGTTATGAAGATCTTTCAGGTCTGCAGTGAATGCTCTGATATCCCCGATCGATGAGTGAATGAATATTGGATGAATGAATGAACAGATGAGTAAGTAGAAAAGTGAATGTAACCCCTCCCACTCCCTCAGTGCCTTTGAACCAAGAACGTCACATTCAAAGCAATCCAGGCAGTTTCAGTGACAGAAGGGGAGCCTTTAGGCTTCCATTCTCCAGACACCAAGCTCGGTTCCTGGTGGAGCCACCCCTTGTAAGGCCGCCTAGCTATTTACCTTGCTGGGGTGACCCTGGTGGACAGTTGCAGCTGGACAGTCCTGGGGGCTGGGAGGAAGGCCTGACGGAGGAGGATCCTCAGGCCCCAGCTCCGAAGGCTCCTCCGATGATCCTGGCTGGTGCCCACCTCCAGATGAAACAGCTCCTGGCCAGACACGTGCACAGGCAGGGCTGCGTCCACACTGCACATCTTGGAGTGACCTGCCTCCACCAGCACCTGCAGGAAGCCAGAGGGGTCGAGGAAGCCAGGAAGGATGGGAAGGTCCGTGGGAGCTGGAGGTGGGGAGACGCCCCTTCTGGAAGCCCTCCAAGTCTAGTCGGTTCTAAGCACTTAATGAGCAAAGGGAGGCAAAGAGTGGAAGGAACCAGACAGAGAGGGGCAGGGCCAACCTCCCCAATACTAGCCTCTAGCTCCGATCTGAGTCCCATCTGACCCTTTCCACTGCTGCGACGTGGCAGTCTCTGGTGTTTGACGGGAGCAGAGAATGGCTTTGCAACTCCACTGTAGGGAAGGATGCCTGAGCAGGGTGGGCTGGGCATGGTGGTACACACCAGTCATCCCAGCATGCAGGAGGATCATGAGATTGAGGACAGGCTGGGCTACATAGGGAGACACTGTCTCAAGAAGAGGGCCTGTGGCAAGTGAGGTCAGGGGAAGAGATTGAGTAAAGGAAAGGTGGAGGGGGCTAATCAAAATCTAAGAGAATAGAAATAAATCATATAGAAACCTACTTTTTTGGGCAATGGAACATTCAGGAGTCATAGATTGTTTCTAGAAAATTTTCAGTGCCAGGGATGGGATACCTTCCAGTGAGTTGTTGACCAGGGAGATCCCTGATGAACCCAAAACATTATAGGTCGTTGCCGAGGCCCTTGGTTTCCCAGGAATAGATGGTAAAACCCTATTGCTGAAGACTCCACATACTTGGGCTGCAAGGCCACTGAGAAATCCTGCTGGAACTGAGCTGATTACCTCCTCCATGTAGACCAGCTGACAGAAAGCTGGAAGAAGCCATTCTGCATGCAGTTCAATGGGAGAGAGAGAAATCACCAGTGAAGATACTCCACAGTGGACACTGCAAGCCTTATATTTGGCCAGCCAGGCCAAATGAGCCAACGGGTACAATAGTGGCAAGTCTGTCAGGGTGGAAACCAACTGCCCTCTAATTGGACTGGAGGCCCGTTCCATGGGAGGGAATACATCCCTGATACTGGAAACTTAAAACAGGGCTAGTCATGAGTCCTAGAGGTGTAACATCTGCTGCTTTCTGGCTAAATGTATATACTATGCTCATCAAACTGCCCAGTAAGCACTTCTCTTAATGTTCATACCCTTATATTAATGTTACTCTCACTTTTGGTAGAGAACCTTCTCTTTTCAGATGGCAGTGACCTTGGGATGACTCAGAAGGTATCATAGTGCTGGAAAGAAGTGACCGGAGTACTGAGTAACATCTTGATCACACCTTCCAAGGCTCAGGGTCTAATGTGGAAGAGGTGGGGAAAGAATGTAAGAGCCAAAGGAAGGGTAGGACTCCTTACAACGTGCTCCCTCCAGACACAAAATGGCCTGGACATCCATGACCTCATAGTGCCTGACACTACCTACACAAGAGCATCATAATAGGAGGAAAAGATGATGACATCAAAATAAAAGAGAGACTGATTGAGAGGGGGAGAGGATATGATGGAGAATGGAGTTTCAAAGGGGAAAGTGGGGGGGAGGAGGGCATTACCATGGGATATTTTTTATAATTATGGAAGTTGCTAACAAAAAAAAAATTGAAAAGAAAAAAAAAAAAAAAAAGAAAAGAGAAGGGGCTAGGGGACAGGAGGGAGGAAGAGCTTCAGTTCGGGATCCTCCTGCCTTGGACTCTGGAGTGCTGGGATTTCAGGCCTGTGACACGACACTGGGCTGGGATGAGACATTTACCAGTTCTCTATGTTGTCTGCTCAACTTTTCTTTAAACTTAAAACTGCTCTCAAAAAAAAAAAAATTAAAATTAAGCCTAGGATTGGAGAGATAGCTTAGCAGTTAAGGCACTTGCCTGCAAAGCCCAATGACCCAGGTTCAATTCCCCAGTACCCATGTAAAGCCAGATGCACAATGTGGCACATGCATCTGGAGTTTGTTTGCAGTGGTTAGAGGCCCTGGTATGCCCATCCTCTGCCTGTCTCACTCTTCTCTCTCTCCCTCCCTCTCTCTCTCTTTGCAAATAAGTAAATAAATGGAAAAAAAATTTAAAATTAAGTCTAGGGGCTGGAGAGATTGCTTAGTGGTTAAGGGGCTTGCCTGTGAAGCCTAAGGATCCAGTTTCTATTTCCCAGTTCCTACCTAAGCCAGCTGCACTAGGTGGCACATGCATTTGGAGTTCATTTGCAGTGGCTAGAGGTCCTGGCACACCTGTTCTCTCTGTGTTTCTTTCTCTCTCTAACTGCCTCCCCCCCCCTCAAATAAATGGTTTTTTTCAGATTAAGTCTAAGCGGTAGGGAGATAGAGCTCAGTTGATACAGTGCTTGTCTTGCAAGTATGAAGCCCTTAGTTTGAACCCCAGAAACCATGTGAAAAAAAAAACAAAACCGGGCACTGTGGCCAAGCTGCTCCAGCCCACTGGAGAGCTCAGCAGGACTGAAAAGCTCCTGAGACTCAAAGACTCACCTGCTTCTTTTACACTTAACATTGAAGTAGACTTAAAACATGCTCACCAAGGCTCAGGGAATTTTGCAGAACTGGTGTGGGAAAGACTGTAAGAGCCACACACATTTTGAAAAGGACACATTTTAGCCCAGATGTTCCCCTTGATCTTCAAAGTGACCCAACTCTTAAGCCAGAGTCTGTTTGGAGGCAGAGGGAAGGTGTCATGAGGGAAGTCAGGGGTGACCCAGGATGAGGGACTGAAATTCGATATCAGGTGAGAGGCAGAAGGAGGATCTTGGGTTCTCGAAGGAACACAGAGATCTGGAGAACAGCTCAGTGGAAGCACACTTGACTAGCGTGGACAAGCCCTTGGGTTCAATCCCCAGCAACACAAAAAGGAACCTTTCGGGGGGGGGGGGTTCCACATGGCCTGCCCTTCCATGCGTGAGTGACCAGGGACATCAGGAGACATGGCATTTCAAGGTGGCCTGATCCCATAGGTGCTGTTTTACAACACTGCAAGTTAAAAGACCAGCGTGGAACCTAACCATACACACTGAAATGTCTGTAGAAGGGGCAAAACCTTTCCACAGCCACTGACAAGGCCGGCTTTGGCCCCTGTGAACACGCATGCCATGCTTTACTGCTTTTAAATCGTAGCTATGACTTGTTTCAGCTGCCTGCTTTCTACCTATCCAGGCTAGAGATATTAAAATACGTTAAAAAATCACCACATACTGAATGGTTGACATCAATACAAATGTATTCTCAAGGCTCTGGGAGGATGCAGGAGAAGCAAGGAGAGGGGAGCTTGCAGAAGAGGGGCACATGATGACTGCTCAGGAGGGTCTTATCCTGCCTCTTCGGCCACACACACACGGTATACACAAGCTCGTGTCTTCTGGGGTGACAGGGGCTTCATCGTGGTCACGGATGTCCACCGCTTGCTGTGGGGACACGTGCTTCTGGAAGAGGTGGAGGTCCTGGGCAGGCCTGCGGTGAAACAGTCTTCTCAGGCAGCCTTGGATCCTGCCCCGCAAGGCCTTCAAGCGGCTGCGTAGGCCCCGGCTCGAGGGTTCAGGGTCCCCGTCCGAAGTGTCCTCCGTCTGCTCTGGGAGCTCCAGC
>CM070780.1:14492839-14620339 GCA_036346955.1 Dipus sagitta
AAGCTGGATTTCGGGGCTAGAGGCAGAAAAAAAAAAACTTTAAAGAAAACTATAGCTCTCAATAACTTATGACCCCGAGTGGGGTGATTAAATTTTGTTTTATCATCTATGTTAAAGATTTTTTTTTTTCTTGGGTTGGGGGGAGGTTTGAGGTAGGGTCTCACTCTAGCTCAGGCTGACCTAGAATTCTCTATGTAGTCTCAGGGTGGCCTCGAACTCACAGTGATCCTCCTACTTCTGCCTCCCGAGTGCTGGGATTAAAGGCGTGCGCCACCACACCAGACAAAGATCTTTTGTTTGTTTGTTTGGTTGGTTTTGGTTTTTTGAGGTAGGGTTTCACTATAGCTCAAGCTGACCTGGAATTCACTATGGAGTCTCAGGGTGGCCTCGAACTCACAGCGATCCTCCCACCTCTGCCTCCCAGGGAGTGCTGGGATTAAAGGCGTTCGCCAGCACGCCCGGCTTTTGTTTTGTTTTTTTCGAGGTAGGGTCTCACTCTAGCTCAGACTGACCTGGAAATCACTATGTAGTCTCAGGGCGGCCTCGAACTCACGGTGATCCTCCTACCTCGGCTTCCCGAGTGCTGGGATTAAAGGCGTGTGCCACCATGCTTAAATATTTGTCATAGTGATGGAATGCTGCCAGACAGCCGTAGTGATTAGAGATGTTGGTACTACTGTGTGCACGGTTAGCTCCTGTGGAGGAGGCTGGTGTGTGTGTGGGGAGTGAGGGGAAGAGATTCTGGCTTTTTTTCTGCGGCTGTTGTGGGTGGAGCCTCCCGCCTTGAGCTCCCTGCCCCTGCTTGTCCTGACATCCCCCAGCCAGGCCAGCAGCTGTCAGGCCCCCTTCACTTTCCCAGTAAGAGCTGGGCCAGTGCAGGTATGCCACAGGGAGGTCATTCCCAAAACCTTCCCAGTCACTTACAGACACTGGTGTTCTGGGGCCCACCCGCTTGGGTGCTTTCCCAGGTGACTTTGTACCAGCCAGCAGGGGAAGGTGAGAAGTGCCTCCCCTGGTGCAGGTGTGAGATCAGAGCACAGCCCTGAGCCCCGCCCCCCCCCCACCTTAGATCCAGATACCTGAGCTGTGAGAATCACGTGGGGAGCTTCCAAAAGCCTAGGGTCACGGACCCCATCCAGAGTGGCAGTTAGAGCACGCTTTGTTTATTTATTTATTTATTTATTTTGAAAATATTTTTATTTATTTATCTGCAAGCAAAGAGAGAGAGAGAGAGAGAAAGAGGAGACACAGAGAGAATGGATGCGCCAGGGCCTCCAGCCAACTGCACACGAACTCCGGATGCATACGCCATTTTGTACATCTGGCTTTTTGTGGGTCCTGGGGAATTGAACCCTGGGTGTTAGGCTTTGCAGGCAAGCACCTTAACCGCTGAGCCATCGCTCCAGCCCAAGTTGTAATTTCTGATATCTCTCCCAGGGGCTCCTGGCTTGGAAACTGTCTTTCTAAAGTGATTTCTCTCTCTCTCTCTCTAGCTCCTTCCTTTCTCCTGTTTTCTTTCTATCCATTCTCTCTCCTCTCTTTTCTTCCTCTCTGTCCTTTCTGTGCCTCTCGTCTTCTCTCTCTCTCCTCCTGTCTCTGAGAAGCCTATGACACAGCGGTTTCCAGTGAGGTTCAAGGTCACCCTCTGGGTCCTTTGCTCTTCAGGAGCTGGTGTTTTCCTGGAGTGAGGCTGCTGCAGGAGGCAGGCCGGGGAGGAAGCTCTGTGCTGCATTTCAGAGCAGAGCTGGCTGGAAGAGCCTAGAACGAGCTTTGAGCTCCAGCCTGGCTGAATGGATAATTAAACAGAGCAAGATGGCGCATGGCACCCTCCTCTCCCGAGCTGGCTGGGGGATAATCCGCCCTCCTGTCGTCAAAATGGCACAGGAGGAAAAGCAACTGGGCCTGGCTGCTGGCCATTTCACAATATTGCTTTTGTAAACAAGTTGAAAAAATCCAATAACTGTAAAACTTATGGCTTGCCCTTAAAAGCCTGCCACTGTTTCCTCATAAATGGGCGAGCGTTTCCAACCGAAGGTGTTCTAATTAAACAGTCTTGTCTCCGGCAGCCTGGTCATTTCCAGGAGGGTCCCTGCCTCTGTGCCATCGGTGTTAACCACAGCTGGCTGCCCTCCTGCCACACAGCTCTTCCGGGACCCAGGGATTCCCCGAAGAAGCAGCCAGCTCACACCCAAGAAAGTACAGGGAGGGTACTGCCCAGGGCAGGCCACGGGCAGGAGGACCCAGAGCTGTTTTGTCCCTCCCTAAGAAACCCTCCAGTGGGAAAAACAGAGGAGAATGTCTGGTCCCCAACCTAGAGAAGCCATGCGTGGTGGCGCACGCCTTTAATCCCAGCACTCGGGAGGCAGAGGTAGGAGGAGCGCCGTGAGTTCGAGGTCGCCCTGAGACTCCATAGTGAATTCCAGGTCAGCCTGGGTTAGAGTGAGACCCTACCTCGAAAAGAAAAAACAAACAAAAAACCTAGAGAAGTCCTGGGTCCTGATGAAAAGGGAACACGTGTGTATATGGTCACACACACCCCTCACATCCCTGCTCTCACGTGCCAAACATATACACTCACACACACGCTTATATGTACCAACACACAGACACCTCACACACTTTCACATTCCCCATACACACATGTACTTTTGCACAGTAACATGCACCCGTGCTACTACAGCCTGACACACACATTCACCCCAAATACCCACACAGCTATACCTACACACATTCACCCACTCACGCACACCCACACACGGATACATTCACACCCACATTCACACAGCCACACTCACTCCCTTCCACATACACCTGCACATACAATTCCTCCCACACACACATCCATCCCCACACGTACACACAAGGCGTGCGCACACACACGTACATTCCCACACCCTGGCTTTCTCATTCACGCACACATACTTACGCACAAACTCACATTCACACAGCACCCTGACAAGGCAGCCAGAGCGAGGGAGCAAAGCACTGAGGAAGTGGGGCAGATCCTGGTTGGCAGGACAAGGTCTTTCTGAGGGAGCCACAGATCCTCAAGGTGACAGGATTCCCAAGGCCACTGGGTCTCAAGGCAGCCTCCCATATCTGCATCCCCTCCCCATCTACCTGGAGCTGGGCCACCTCACGGAGGCCAGGGCCTGGTCCCCTGCATGGCTGACTCGCTCCAGACCCTGGGGCAAGCTTGGGACACTCCAACCAGCTGGCCACATGTTCCTGGGTTCCTGCAAACACCCTTGGCTTTCGCCATTTACTGGAAAATCTAACAGAATGCAGGAAACATAGTAACCGTTAAATTTTTGTTGTTGTTGTTGTTGTTTTGAGGTAGAGTCTCACCATAGCCCAGGCAGATCTAGAACTCATTATGTAGTCTCGAGGTGGCCTAGAACTCACTCACAGCAATCCTCCTACATCTGCCTCCAGTGTTGGGATTAAAGGGGTGTGCCACCACACCCAGCACTGTCACGATTTTTAAAGAAGCAGTCGGGGAAAGACAGATTGCATGGAAGTTACCACAGGAACCATTTAAATTATTTTTATTTATTTATTTGCAAGGAGATTTTATACACACACACACACACACACATGAAAGAGGCCTCTTGTCACTGCAAACTCCAGATGCATGTGCCACTTTGTGCATCTGTCTTTATGTGGGTATTGGTGAATTGAAGCTCTGCTGGCAGGATTTGCAAGTAAGTGCCTTTAATGGCTTAGCCATCTTTCCAGCCCCTGGAACCATTTTTTAAAAATATTTTTTAAAACATATTTTATTTACTTATGAGAGAGAGAGAGAGAGGGAGAGAGGGAGAGAGGGAGGGAGGGAGGGAGGGAATGGGCACACCAGGGCCTCTAGTCACTGCAAACGAACTCCAGATGCATGCGCCCCCTTGAGCATCTGGCTTATGTGGGTCCTGGGGAATCGAAGCTTTGCTAGCAAATGCCTTAACCACTAAGCCATCTCTCCATCCCCCCGGAACCATTTTTAAATGTAGCATGCAGTCGTGTTAAGTACACTTGCATCATTGTACGCCCAATCTGAAGAACTTTCTTTACCTTCCAAAACTGAACCGGTACCATGAACAACACGTCTCCAACGCCCATATCCTCAGCCTGACCCCCCCCCGCCCCCGCAATTCTGCCTTCTCTCCCTATGACTGACTGTTCCAAGAACCTCACAAAAATAGGATCAGACAGTTTTATCTTTTCGATGGCTTCAATTTTTTCAATTTTTTACAGCAAAACAGTCCCGATCAAAGCTGGCCCAAGGGAGATGCGGAGGCACTGTCTGGAAGGGTTCTGGGCACACAGCGTCCCCTGTCCTCACGGACCCGTCCACCCTCTCAGCATGAAAGCCAACCAGGGCAGCTTGCCCGAGCTCTCAGTGCTGGTTTCACCATGTGGGCATGCCTGGCACATTGGCTACCTGACCACACTCAGCCTGTAGCTCCCCAGCCCTCAGAGGTCAGGCTGTCCACTGGACCCAGGCCCAACCCTCTGATCACATGATTCATTTTCTCCCATGTCGTTCCTTGTCTTGGGCTGGAGAGACGGCTCAGCCGTTAAAGGCACTTACCTGCACAGCCTGATGGCCCAGGTTTGATTACCCCGTACCCACATAAAGCCAGATGCGCAACGTAAGTGTATGTGTCCGGGGTTCATTTGCAGTGGCAGGAGGCCCTGGTGTGCCTCTTCTCTCTCTCTCTCTCTCTTTCTCTCTCTATTTAAATAAACAATTTTTTTTTAAAAAAAAATAGGGGTTGGGCTGGAAAGATGGCTTAGCGGTTAAGGCTCTTGCCTGAAAAGCCTAAGCACCCAGGTTCAATTCTCCAGTACCCACGTTAGCCAGATGCACAAGGGGGCGCATGTGTCTGGAGTTCGTTTGCAGTGGCTAGAGGCCCTGGCGTGCCCATTCTCTCTCTCTCTCTCTCTCTCTCCCTCAAATAAATAAATAAAATATGTTTAAAAAATTAGGGGTTGGGGATTTAGTTCAGTGGAAGAGTGCTTGCCCTCTGGGTTCTGTCCTCAGCTCTGGAAAAAAAAATTTTTTTTAAAGCGTATGTAGAAATAGGGGCGGGGGGAACCACTGCTCAGTTGTTGAAGGCACTTGCTCTGCAAGCATGCCAAGTAGACTTTGGATCTACAGAGACCATGTAAAGTTGGACACAAGTACTGCAGCAGCTGTAACTCCATCAAACTTTGGGCAATGGGAGGAAGGACCAGGAGAATCCTGAAGTTCAAGGGCAGCTAGTCTGACCTTTCCAGTGGCAAAACAGGGTAGCCGTACCCATACCCACAGAGAGGCCGGGTGTGGTGGCGCACGCCTTTAATCCCAGTACTGGGGAGGCAGAGGTAGGAGGGTCGCCATGAGTTCGAGGCCACCCTGAGACTATATAGTGAATTCCAGGTCAGCCTGGACTACAGCAAGACCCTACCTCAAAAAAAAAAAAAAAAAAAAAAAAAACCCAACAAGATAGGAGGGCGATTGAGAGATTAGGGGAAGTCAGATGGCCTCAGAGGCGGCCTGAGACTCTGAGCTCTTACCGATTGCACCCAAGGTGGACTGGGCACAAAGGAGACAGAGGTTGGGGATACAGGGAGTGAATTAGAGAAAGAGATAGAGGTTAACTTGATCACCCCTAGGGCCCAGGGGGAGAAGGACACAGCAGAATCAAGCAGGAACCTTGGAGCCAGGGATGGAGGGCACGGAGGGGCCGGGTGTGTGTGTGTGTGTGTGTGTGTGTGTGTGAGAGAGAGAGAGAGAGAGAGAGAGAGAGGTGGGACACTAAGATGAGGCCCAGGGGCAAGAGTACAATACATGCAGGTTGGGAAATGGAGGTGCCAAAGGTCTGAGCTGGAGAGGGGACAAGGCGCACAGGTCTGGCCGCTCAGGAGCTACGTGACCCTGGCTGAGTGGCTTTGCTTCTCAGGGGCATGGACCAAGTCTGGCCATGGTGGGTGTCCCCTGCTCCCCGCTCCCCTCCGTTTGACAGGACCGTCTTTAGCTGCCACCCATCCGGTGTCCCTCCCCGGCCCCTCCTCTACCCCAAGGAGGGAAACCCATTTCCCAGGGAACAGCTGCGCTTCCTCAACAAACAAATGTCGCCTTGAAACGTTTGTGAGGAAGAGCGGATGGTAATGAGCGAACATCTGGCCGAGCGGCACACTTTCGGCTCCGGCATCCCCGGAGCCCGCCAAGTGCCGGCTCCCTAATGCTCGCCGCGCCCGGCACCTGCGGTTCCCAGCCAGGCTCGCTGCACCGCGCGCAATTAAGAGCAGATGCGGGCTGGGCGCGGGGAGCGAGGGGTGCCCACCCTACCCTCCCCGGGCCGGCTGCCAGGAGACTTCCTGAGGAGGGCAGGGGTCCGCCTCTCCTCTTGCTGCGCTTGTCTGCTGGCTCTCTGTCTCCCTCCCTCCTTCGCTTTGCTCATTCGCCCACTCACTTCCTCATTCACTTGTTCACTCACTCATTCATTCATTCATTCACCCACTCCCTCATTCACTTGTTCATTCACTTACTCATTAATCCATTCATTCATCCACTCACTCCTTCATTCGCTCACTCATTAATTCATTCATTCACCCACTCACTCCCTCATTCATTTGTTCACTCACTCACTCACTCATTCATTCATCCACTCACTCCCTCATTCATTCATTCACCCACTCCCTCATTCACTTGTTTACTCACTCACTCATTCATTCATTCACCCACTCACTCCCTCATTCACTCACTCACTAGTTTGGTCATTTGCTCACCCACCTCTCTGCTCTGTGGCTTCTCTGAAGACAGGTCCCAGTGGCCTGTCCTTCTCTCAGGGTGCCCCGAGGACTCTAGATGGACACTTTCTCCCTCTCACACAGGCACTGGCAAACTTCCTCTGTAAAGAACTGGATAACAAGTAGCTGTCATGGTTCTGCAAGCTTTTTTAAAAAAAAACATTAATTATTTATTTATTTAAGAGAAATTGGGAGGGAAGGAGGGAGGAAGGGAGAGAGAGAATGGGTATGACAGGGCCTCTAGCCACTGCAAATGAACTCCAGACACGTGCCGCCTTGAGCATCTGGCTTATGTGGGTACTGGGGAATTGAACCTGGGTCCTTAGGCTTCGCAGGCAAGCGCGTTAACTGCTAAGCCAACTCCCCAGCCTCCAAGTTTGGTTCTGTAGTGTGACGGCAGCCATAGCTAAGGCCTAAGTGACTGGGTCCAGCTGTGTTCTAATCAAACTCTGTTTGTAGAGCTGCTGACTGGAACTGGGGTGTAGCTCAGCGGTAGAGGCTTGCCTAGCAAGTGCAAGGTCCTCAGCACCAACAAAATATACAATAAAATTTAAAAAGTAAAATAAATATAACTACAATAGCCTCTGACATAGGACAGCACCCTAAGGGGAAGTGGCCACATCATCTCACGGGGTCTACTTTGCTGTCCCTCGCCTGCTGTTCTGCCTGAACACGCCTTTGCAACTAGCCATGTGACATCCTTCTGACCAATGAGATGGAAGTAGGAGTCTTTGAGGAAAGGCCTCCAGGACATGAGGGGTCAACCTCACTGATGGTGCATGGTGTGTGTGTGTGTGTGTGTGTGTGTGTGTGTGAGAGAGTAATGTGAGGTACAAAGTGTGCACGTTGTGTGTTCAGAACCAAGACTGTAGTGAAGTCCCACATTACAACACAGATGAGTGTGGTCAGAGACACCTCAGAGTTTTTACGTGTCTGATTTTGAACTAAGTTTTCTTTTTTACTGCATTCAGAAACATTTTGCTGCTGCCACTTTTTTTTTCCCTGATTTATTTTTCTGATTTATTTATTTATTTTTATTTATTAGAGACAGAGAGAAGGACAGAAAGAGAGAGAGAGAGAGAGAGTGAGAATGGGCATGCCAGGGCCTCTAGCCACTACAAACGAACTCCAGATGCATGTGCCCGCATGTGCATCTGGCTTATGTGGACCTAGAAAATTGAACCTGGGTCCCTAGGCTTAGCAGGCAAGTGCCTTAACCGCTAAGCCATCTCTCCAGCCCCCTGATTTATTTGTTATTTATTTATTAGAGAGAGAGAGGGAGAGAGAGGGAGAGAGAGAGAATGAGAATGGGTGCGCCAGGGCCTCTAGCCACTCCAAACGAACTCCAGACGCATGTGCCACCATGTGCATCTGACTTACATGGGACCTGGAGAATCGAGCCTAAGAATGGGTCCTTAGGCTTCACAGGCAAGTGTCTTAACTGCTAAGCCATCTCTCCAGCCCTGCTGCCAAATTTTTAAGTCTCTTATATACAGGCACGCGACCCACATGGGGTGGAAGCACAGTTTAAGAAGCTTCACTAGGGCTGGAGTGATAGCTCAGTGGTTAAGGCGCTTGCCTGCAAAGGCTGATTACCCAGGTTTGAAGCCCCAGTGCCCATGTCAAGTCAGATGCACAGTGTGGCACGTGTGTGTGGAGTTTGCTTGTAGTGGCTAGAGGCCCTAGTGTACCCATTCTCCCATTCCTCTCTCTCTCTGCTTGCAAATAAATAATGCTTTTTTAAAAAATATTTTTGTTTATTTTTATTTATTTATTTGAGAGCAACAGAGAGAGAAAGAGGCAGAGAAAGAGAGAGAGAGAGAGAGAGAATGGGAGCTCCAGGGCCTCCAGCCATTGCAAATGAACTCCAGATGCGTGCACCCCCTTGTGCATCTGGCTTACGTGGGTCCTGGGGAATCAAACCTGGGTCCTTTGGCTTTGCAGGCAAAGGCCTTAACTGCTAAGCCATCCCTCCAGCTCCAAATTTTTCTTTTTATTCCCATTTTCTAGTTAAGGAAACCTGGTTCAAAGAGGCTGTCATTGGCCCAAGTGGAACAGCTTTTTCTTTTTTTTAAGGGTCTCATATAGCCCAGTCTGACCTCAAACTCACTATGTAGCCAAGGATGACCTTGAACTTCTGCTCCTCCTGGCTTCACTTCCTGAATGCTGGGATTACAGGTGTGCGCCATGGTACTCGATTTATGTGGGGCTGGGGATCGAACCCAGAGCCTCATGAATGTCAGGCCAGTACTCTACCAAATAAGCTACACTTCCAGCCCACATACAGCTCTACAATGCAAGCTTGAGGCTCAAACCTGGGTACTCTAGTGTTGAGTCTATGTTTTACCCGTAGCCCTATGCAGATTCCCTGTCTCCCAAAAGTCCTGCCCTCTAGGCAGGTAAGACAAATGTTAACTTTATTCACTTTTTAAGGTAACTCAATATATATTTTATATTTATTTGAGAGAGAGAGAGAGGCAGATAGAGAAAGAGAATGGGCACGCCAGGGCCTTCAGCCTCTGCAAACGAACTGCAGATGCATGCTGCCACCTTGTGCATCTGGCTTACCTGGGCCCTGGGGAATCGAACCTGGGTCCTCCAGTTTTGCAGACAACCACCTTAACTGCTGAGCCATCTCTCCAGCCCTATTTTTATTCTTTTTTAAAAATATTTTGTTTATTTATTTGAGAGAGTGAGAGAGAAAGAGAGAGAGAGAGAATGGGCGCACCAGGGTCTCGAGCCACTGCAAACAAACTCCAGATGCATGCGCCTCCTTGTACATCTGGCTTACATGGGTCCTGGGGAATCGAACCAAGGTCCTTTGGCTTTGCAGGCAAACGCCTTAACCGCTAAGCCATCTCTCCAGCCCCTATTTTTATTCTTTTAATAAGTTGAAATTTGTATGGACACACCCTATGTTGGTACCATCATTTCCCTCCTCCCTGCCCCCACTCCACTGAGGGCCCTTCTTAGTGGGGCTGCTGGTATATTCACCGTGGACTTGTGGGTTATGCGCAGCAGTCGGTCATTTATGGGGGCACACGTGTTATCTTACTCATCTCTTTCAGGAATAGAGTTTTAGGCTGTTGGTCATTTACGTGTCGGGATAAACTGGTGTCGACTGGTGGATTCTTTTCTGAACTGTCTCAAGCAGACGTCCTCGCTGCCTTCACCGTGTAGTATTTCCCAGCATCACCCCATCCCGCTGTCATGTGACACTGAACCTGCGCATGGGTCGAGGGTTGAATTCATTCACCTCTTGTATCATAGGGAGTCCAAGCCCCGCTGCTAGGCAGACACTCGGTAAGGTCTGATAAATGAAGGAGTGAAGCGAGTTGATAAATTCCCCTAGTGAATGTCTGTACATGAAGGAGTGTGGGCCGTTTCCACTTTAGCTGAAACAACAGTGGTCGTAATATTTGGAGACAGGTCTGGGCCTACCAGAGAGGGCTGATAACTTAAGACATTCTAAAAGTCTCCTCAAGCCAGCTGTGGCAGGTGCATGCCCCAAATCCTAGCACTCAAGAGGCTGAGGTAGAACATTCGTGAGTTATAGGCCAGCTTGGACTATATAGGGAGGCTGTCTCAAAAAAAAAAATCAAAATTAGGGAGCCAGAGAGATGGCTTAGTGGTTAAGGTGCTTGCCTGCAAAGCCTAAGGACCCAGGTTCGATTCCCAGGACCCACATAAGCCAAGTGCACAAGGTGGTGCATGCGTCTGAAGTTCATCGGCAATGGCTGAAGGCCCTGGTCTGCCCATTCTCTCTTTTTCTCTCTATCTGCCTCTTTTGTTCTCTCTCACTCTCAAATAAATAAATAAAATAAAAAGATTTTTTTAAAAAATCAAAACTAGGGCTGGAGACATGGCCTTCATATATGCTAACAACAAACACACAGAGGATGAGATCAGAGAATCACTCCCATTCACAATTGCATCAAAAAAAATAAAGTACCTTGGAATAAACCTTAGTAAGGAAGTAAAGAATCTATACAATGAGAACTTTAAAACACTCAAGCGAGAAATTGCAGAAGACACTAGGAAGTGGAAAAACATCCCTTGTTCCTGGATTGGAAGAATCAATATTGTGAAAATGGCAATCTTACCAAAAGCAATCTACACATTTAACGCAATCCCCATCAAAATTCCAAAGGCATTCTTCACGGAAATAGAAAAAACAATCCAAAAATTCATTTGGAATCACAAAAAACCTCGAATATCTAAAATAATACTGAGCAACAAAAATAAGGCTGGTGGTATCACCATACCTGATTTTAACCTATACTACAGAGCCATAGTAACAAAAACAGCATGGTACTGGCACAAAAGCAGACTCGTAGATCAATGGAACAGAATAGAGGACCCAAATGTAACCCCATGTAGTTATAGCCACCTGATATTTGATAAAAATGCCAAAAATACTCATTGGAGAAAAGACAGCCTCTTCAGCAAATGGTGTTGGGAAAACTGGATATATATCTGTAGAAGGATGAAAATAGATTCTTCTCTTTCTCCGTGCACAAGAATTAAGTCCAAATGGATTAAGGACCTTAACATCAGACCTGAAACTCTGAAACTGCTAGAGGAAAAAGTAGGGGAAACCCTTCAACATATTGGTCTTGGCAAAGACTTTCTGAATACAACCCCAATTGCTCAGGCAATAAAACCACAGATTAACCACTGGGACCTCATGAAAATACAAAGATTTTGCACTGCAAAGGACACGGTGAAGAAAGCAAAGAGGCAACCTACAGAATGGGAAAAAATCTTCACCAGCTATATATCTGATAAAGGATTAATATCTAAGATATACAAAGAACTCAAGAAGTTAAATAATAAGGAATCAAACAAACCAATCAAAAAATGGGAAATGGAGCTAAATAGAGAATTCTCAAAGGAAGAAATACGAATGGCATATACGCATCTAAAAAAATGTTCTACATCCCTAGTCATCAGGGAAATGCAGATTAAGACTACATTGAGATTCCATCTCACTCCTGTCAGATTGGCTACCATCATGAAAACAAATGATCATAAATGTTGGCGGGGATGTGGAAAAAGAGGAACCCTTCTACATTGTTGGTGGGAATGCAATCTGGTCCAGCCATTGTGGAAATCAGTGTGGAGGTTCCTAAAACAGCTAAAGATTCATCTACCATATGACCCAGCTATAGCTCTCCTAGGCATATATCCTAAGGACTCATCTCATTACCTTAGAGATACTTGCTCAACCATGTTTATTGCTGCTCAATTTATAATAGCTGGGAAATGGAACCAGCCTAGATGTCCCTCAACTGATGAGTGGATAATGAAGATATGGCACATTTATACAATGGAGTTTTACTCAGCAGTAAAGAAAAATGAAGTTATGAAATTTGCAGAAAAGTGGATGGATCTGGAAAGAATTATACTAAGTGAGGTAACCCAGGCCCAGAAAGCCAAGCGCCACATGTTCTCCCTCATATGTGGATCTTAGCTAGAGATGATTGGGCTTCTGTGTGAGAAGGAAAAAACTCAGTAGCAGAGGCCAGTAAGTTAAAAAAGGAGATAGAAAGGGAAGAGAAAGAAAGGGAGGAGGGCTTTTATTAGGTTGGTATTGTATATATGTAAGTAGAAAGATTGAGATGGGGAGGGGATATGATGGAGAATGGAATTTCAAAGGAGAAAGGGGGGAGGGTAATACCATGGGATTTTTTTTGTTATCATGGAAAATATTAATAAAAATGGAGAAAAAAAAAAGCACCCCCCCCCCGTGTTCACAGAGATCCTGCCTCAAGCAGGTGCGCCTCAGAATTACACTTTTCCTGGCTCTAGGCAGGCTCCCTTTCTGCCCCGCCTCTGAGATTCTGTGTACAATATATCTCACACCACCAAGTCCCATGGTCTCTGGCTCCTCAGCCAAATTAATGGGTTGGGGAAGAGGGGAGACCTGGGGAGATGGCTCAGTTGGTAAAAACGCTTATATCTCAAGCATGAAGACATGAATTGGAGCCTATGTTTAAACCCTGAGCACATGGGCTGGAGAGATAGCTTAGTAGTTAAGGCACTTGCTTGTAAAGCCTAAAGACACAGGTTTGATTCCCTAGAACCCACGTAAACTAGATACACATGGTGGGTGCATGTGTCTGGAGTTCGTTTGCAGTGGCTAGAGGCCCTGGTGCGCCAGTTCTCTCTCTCTCTCTCTCTCTCGCGCACGTGCGTCTCTAAAAGATAAAAATAGTCTCTTCCTTCCTGCTGGCTCCATCCTCTGCAGTCCTGCCCCTGACCAGTGCCCTCCTCCTGTTAGTTCACAGACAAGAAGTCACTCGTCAGGGCCAGAAAGGAACACCTCTGGATCTTTGAAGGTAGGAGACACAGGTATCTTTGGGGTCCAGGTAAGAAGAGACCTGGGACAGAGGCAGGGGTCAGGATGAGGTGACCTATGCGGGTAACTGTATATAGCCTACCCACAGTCCTGGAAGAGTAACTCCCAAGCCCCTGGTTCACCTGGTGCCAAGCGCTGCATTGTGCCAGCAACACCACAAGAGGGCACCCTCGCACCGACAAAGACAAATGTCTTGACCCGTTCTCCAGGAGCTAGAGCCATCATCTCACTTTCAGTTAATGGTAGTTTCTTAGCCGTTTTAATTTTTATTATTAACAACTTCCATGATTGTAAACAATATCCCATGGTAATACCCTCCCTCCCCCCACTTTCCCTTTTGAAACTCCATTCTCCATTATATCCCCTCTCCCTCTCAATCAGTCTCTTTTATTTTGACGTCATGATCTTTTCCTCCTATTATGATGGTCTTGTGTAGGTAATGTCAGGCACTGTGAGGTCATGGATATCCAGGCCATTTTGTGTCTGGGGGGAGCACGTTGTAAGGAGTCCTACCCTTCCTTCGGCTCTTACATTCTTTCCGCCCCCTCTTCCGCAATGGATCCTGAGCCTTGGAAGGTGTGATAGAGATATTGCAGTACTGAGCACTCCTGTCACTTCTTTCCAGCACCAGGATACCTTCTGAGTCATCCCAAGGTCACTGACATCTGAAAAGAGAAGGTTCTCTACCAAAAGTGAGAGTAGCATTAATATATGAACATTATGAACATTAAGAGAAGTTGTTAGCTGTTTTTTTGTTTGTTTGTTTAGAATATTTTAAATTTATTTACTTATTTGAGAAAGTGAGTGAGTGAGAGAGAGAGGCAGATATGGAGAGAGAATGGGCACACCAGAGCCTCCAGCCACTGCAGATGAACTCCAGGCACATGCGCTACCTTGTGCATCTGGCTTACATGGGTCCTGGGGAATTGAACCTGTGTCCTTAGGCTTCACAGGCAAGTGCCTTAACCACTAAGCCATCTCTCTAGCCCCTGCGGGGCAGGGGATGTTGTGGTTTGTTTTGTATTCTGAAATAATGTCATATAGGACGAAAAGTTGCAAATAATTATGAAAAGGGGAACCATTCCTTCTACGTCACTGTAATGCAGCCCCAAGTGTTTTGTTTTGTTTTTCGAGGTAGGGTTTCACTCAAGGATTGGTGACACCATGCCATCAATCACCTCCCCAAAGCCCCATCGATTAATTTGGCCCCAGCCAGACTTCCATCCCCAGGGCCTGCTGACCACATCCCCCATGGAGACCTTTCACCTGCCCTTGGGCTGCCCTGGAATCCAGGGTGACCCTTGAGTCAGTGCCTAGCCTGGCTGCCCACTTCCCTGTGTGCCCCCTTGGTTGGGACTTTTTTTTTTTTTCCAGGTAAGGTCTCACTCTAGCCCAGGCTGACCTGGAATTCACTATGGAGTCTGGGTGGCCTCGAACTCACAGTGAGCCTCCTACCTCTGCCTCCACAGTGCTGGGATTAAAGGAGCCCACTACCATAGCGGCTTGGTTGGGATTTCTACTGTCATGGTCACAAATGTTTGAGGGAACAATTAGTCTCTCCTGAACTCAGGGGTTTCTCAGCACCCAGGGGATTGCGTGGCTCTAGGTGACTAATTCTAGTCAATAACTTATGGGGAAAATGACGTGTATGATTTCTTCTTTTTTGAAAATATTTTATTTTAGCTGGGCGTGGTGGTGCACGCCTTTAATCCCAGCACTCGGGAGGCAGAGGTAGGAGAATCGCCATGAGTTCGAGGCCACCCTGAGACTACGTAGTGAATTCCAGGTCAGCCTGAGCTTGAGTGAACCCCTACCTTGAAAAACAAAACAAAACAAAATGAAATTATTTTATGTACTTATTTCAGAGAAAGAGAAAGAGGCAGATAGAGAGTGTGAATGGATGTACCAGGGTCTCTAGCTACTGCAAATGAACTCCAGAAGCAAGTTCCACCTTGTGCATCTGGCTTACATGGGTACTGGGGAATTGAATGTGAGTCTTTAGGCTTCACAGGCAAGTATCTTAACCTCTAAGCTATCTCTCCAGCCCAACGTGTGAGATTTCTGAGCTGAGCCATGTTGTTACTTGCTCAAGATCTCACAGAACCTCTGCTGGGAGCTTCACTGATATTTCAGATGGTGACTGCTATGCCAATCTGGGTTTCAAACTCCCAACCAACCTGCAAAACCTGTAAGTGAGAGACAAACCATGGGGCAGGCTCCAGAAATGGGAGGGATGTTTGTCACAGCAGCGTAACCTAGCTTCCCTGACCAATACACTTCATGGAGTTGTGAGACCTCAGTGGTAATGCATGCGAATGGGCAATGGGGCCCTGGCTGGCACCCGGCAGGTGCCCAGCATGTGTCATCTCTTTGATGGCTCCAGGAGACTTGAGAGACGGAGTGTGTGGCTCAGGTAAAATTTTCACATCTAGCTATCAGAGGCAAAAGTTACTAAGGAGTTGACATGGGCACCCCAGGGGCCGATGAATACACACATTTATTCAGCTCCTGACTGAGTAATGGGCTTGGTGCGTACTGAACAAGGAGCCTGGGTCTGGTTGGCGGTCACAGAATCAAGGTCAGCCTATGTTCTGTGACAAATAGCAGGCAAGCAAAGCTGTATAGTTCAGAGACTTGGGGGGTGGGTTCCTCAACCTCTTAGGCACCCCAGGGAGAGCTGTGGTCATCTTTGTACATGTCCCCCCAAATTTTTTAAATATTCATTTATTTGCAAGGAGAGAGAGGTTCTCTGGTGTCCTTGAGGAGACTTCCTACAGCTCCCCAGCCCCATTCAGGTGGCCTCAGAGCCCCATCTCTACCCTAGTCGCCCACAGCCATGGTGCAGGGAGAAAGAATCCATGACTCCGTTACAAAGGAAGGGGACCAGCAGGGACTTCGGGGAGAATTCAGGGATAAACTCCTTACCCAGGAAAACCTGACTCAACCCTGCAGACTTTTTTTAAAAAATTTATTTGGTGGTGCACGCCTTTAATCCCAGCACTCAGGAGGCAGAGGTAGGAGAATCACCGCGAGTTCAAGACCACGCTGAGACTACAGAGTGAATTCCAGGTCAGCCTGGGCCAGAGTGAGGCCTTACCTTGAAAAACCAAAATAAATAAGTAAATGAAATAAATTATTGGCAAGCAGGGAAAGACAGGAGAGCGAGAGAGTGACAGGGCCTCCAGCCACTGCAGACGTATGTGCGTTGTGTAGCTGGCTTCATGTGGGTACTAGAGAATCGAACCTAGGTTGTTAGGCTTTAGCAGGCAAGCGCCTTAACCGTTGAACCATCCCTCGATCCCCCTCCCTCCCATAGATTTAACCCAGTTCACCTGCTCTTGTTAGTTGCTATTCGGTAGCCTGTGCAATCACCACCTTCGGAGCTGCAGCTAGCTGTAGGTCACACCTCTCAGGTGTGACTCATCATGGTAACATGGTTTCCTTACCCACACGCAGAACCTCCATCACCGCCCAGTCTCCAGTCACCTGTTCCCACTCCTCGGCCCATCAACGTTGCCAACCCTGACCTCAGAAGCAGAGCTGAGACCTGCTCTCCCACACCCACGCTCCGTCGCCCCCTGGTAAACACTCTGTTTTGCAAACCTCGTGTCAGTGCTTGGCAGGCAGGAGGGGCCTAGCTGGGTAATAGTAGCTAAGGGAGAGGTGCGTGTGGGGGAGCCCTCCCCCCCCCAAAAAAATACCCCAGTCAATCACTTATCAACAGCTGGAGGGCCCTTCGGCTCCATGAGCTCACTTTGAAGCTGTCTGGGAACTGGCCACAGCAGCTGACCTCAATCCCACTCTACAGGGCCGGTAAACGAAGTCCAGGAGAAGAGCATTTCCCTCAATTCTGCTCCACTGGACACACGTCTCTTGGCCACCCTGCATGCCCAGCCAGTGCTGGGGCTCCCGGATTATACATCCCCAGGGGAGCAGGAGAGGACGTGAACAAGGTGAGTGAGATAGGTGAAGTGAGGGAGGAGGGTGGAGCTGCCAGGGAGGGGCGTTCTTAAGGGAGCCCCGAGGGGCTGGCTTAGGGGACTGGATTGTCTTCCTCACTCTTGGGAAGAGGGGAGACTGTCACGGCCTCACTGGGTGGGCAGAAAGCTTCCGAAGGAGGGGTGAGGCTGGGGAGGAGGGCGGGAGAGGGCACATGAGGGTACACAGTGGCTTGTGGGGTCTGTTGGGGAGGAGGGCTAAGCGGTGTCCCTACAGCTTTGGGGATCTGGGGAGGGCTTGAGCACTCTGGGAGTCTCTCCTCCCCCATCTGAAAGGTGTGGACCGCTTGAGGGTGTGTCTGACTGTGATGTCTCCCCTGTGACCGCATCTTGTTCAACTGCTGGTCTCCCTGTGGGTAGAGCACGGGACCTGGAGTCAAGCCCAGGCTCCATCGCTCCCCAGTGGTTTGACCCTAGGTCTCAGCGGGAATTCCCCCCCCCTCACCTCCCCTGCCTACCCCACAGGGGCCCCCTGTGGGCCACAAACATGAAAACGACAGACCTTGCGTAACTTGGCAGGCCTTTGTGTAGAAATCCATTCGAGAGCAAAATCTCACTCTTCCAGGGAGCTAAACAGAACCGATGATTTCACCCCGTTTTTAGAAATGAGGAAACTGAGGCACAGAGAGGCTAAGTGACTTGGGTAAGGTTCCCCGATCTTTAAGTGGCAGAGCCAGAGTCCCAGTCTGGTTTCCGGGAGTCTGAATCTGGCCTCTGCTTCTCCAAGTCATTTCCCTGCATTTGCGCCCCCCTGATCCTGAAACGGAAGTTCCCGTGGCCTCCACCCTCCTGGATGGGACCTGCCTAGCACCTCCAGGGCCCAGCGTCCTGCCGGCAGAGGAGCAGGGAGGCAGCCAGTCACAGGTGCCGACAGGAACATCTGCTGATGTGACCCACCGGAGGTCAGGGGACAGAGCGAGGCCACACGGCAAGCTGGCACATCGATGTGGCAGAACCAAGCGTGATTAACGTGGTTGTGGCTTCCAGGGGCTCTTCCTGAATGTGAAAGTGGCCTTGCCCTCAGCCGGGCATGTGGAGAGGTGGGGTGAGTCCCGGCGCCCTCTGTGTCTGGCTGTGAGATATTATAGGTCATGCCTCCACCCGCCTCCCCAAGCCCGGCCTCTGCACAGCCTCCCGTGACTCAGCCTGACTCCGCCAACAAGCAAGTCGACATGCTGGGGGACATTTGGTGGGCGAAAGCTGTTGAGGATGTCGGGGGGCTATGCAGGATGACTAACATGGGCATGTACAATCGTGGGGACAACCCCTCCCACTTACGCCACCTTGACAGACCTCCAAACATTTTCTTTTTCTTTTCTTTTTTCTTTTTTGTAACTCATGGTCTTGCTGAGCCCTGTGGCAATTGTCTAAGCTTGGAGGGAGAGAAGTACTCACCCCAGGGGGGTGCAGAGACTGAGGAGCCCAGAGGTAACAAATCAGCACTCAGACCTCCCTTCTCCATTCCCCTGCTAGTGGCAGACATTACTAATCGATCACACGACTCATTCCAGTCCATCTGAGATGAGGTCTCCAGATCTCAATATTGCCCTTCAGGTGGCCACTACCAATCAATTAAAGGATTGTCACGTGGTAGAGTGGAAGTCAATTACCTGATCGGCTGAGTGACCCAGTCACTCAGTCCTTCCACACCTCCCTCAGCTGGTCCCTTCCTCAGGGAAAGAGCCCCAAGGGAAGGGGTCTTCCCTAGGGTTAAGACACAGCACGAGCTGATGTGGAAGAGGGTGTGGGGTGCAGTGAAGCCTGTTGCCATCAGGTTCGCATTGCTGGTAGAAATCACCCAACCAAGAGCAGCCTGTGGGAAAAAAAGGTTTATTTTGGCTTACAGGCTCGAGGGGAAGCTCCATGATGTCAGGGAAAACGATAGCATGAGCAGAGGGTGGACATCACCCCCTGGCCAACATCAGGTAGACAATAGCAACAGAAGAGTGTGCCAAACACTGGCAAGGGGAAACTGACTATACACCCATAAGACTGCCCTCAACAATACACTGCCTACAGGAGGCGTTAATTCCCAAGTCTCTATCAGCTGGGAACCTAGCATTGAGAACACCTAAGCTTATGGGGGACACCTGAATCCAACCGCCACAAAGCCTCAACAAGTAGTTGTTCTAAGTTGTTAGTGTTTTAGTGTTTAGTGGTGAGAAAGAGAGAGAGCTCTAGACCCCACCTCAGAGCTTCACCTTCCTGGTGAAACGCCTTCCAAACTGGTCTCCCCAACCCTCAGCCACCTCGACTGCCCCCCCCCCCCCGCTTTAGAACGGAGACAAGAGATCCGACGACTCTCTGGGAACTGGACAGGATGCTTCCCCTGCCTCGCCCGGCCTCTTGGGATCTGAACACTTGAGCCCAAGGGTGGGTTGGGGGAGAGTCTTGGCCGGGCCTGCCTGGGCACCTATGGCTCTGGTTCCCCTACTCCCAGGGGAAACTCAAGCGCAGGACGTTCTCAGGAAGGAGGAAAGCTCTGCTGGGTGTCCTAAAGTCACTCAGAGGCAACAGATTCCCAAGAGCAGCATGGTAACCCAGGGCAGAGCAGCCCTGGGTCTTGGGTCGCCAGAGGGCGGTAGGAATCAACTGTTGGCCCATTTCTGGAGAACCCTTCAGGGAAGTAGGCAGGAGGAAGGGGGCCCAGGTGGGCTGAAAGTTAGGCCCCAACCCCACAGCTCCCCATTTATGTAATGACAGTTGTAATCATTGCACAGGAGCAAGGGGCCAGTGCAATGACAGTTCAGTAACAAGAGGGAGGACACGGTGGCGCATGTCTGTAACCCCAGCACTGGGGAGGCTGACGCAGAAGGATTTCCAGCTCAAGACCATCCTGGACTAGATAGTGAGATCCTGTCTCAAAAAAAAAAAAAGAAAAAAAAAAAAAGAGAAAGAAAGAAAGAAAAGAAAAGAGAAATAGAAAAGACTTAGAATAAATATTCTTTTAAAAAATTTTAAGGGAATAATTCTTTTATTTATTTATTTATTTATTTATTGAGGTAGGGTCTTGCTCTAGCCCAGGCTGACCTGGAATTCACTGTGTAGTCTCACGGTGGCCTTGAGGTCTTGGCGATCCTCCTACCTCTGCCTCCCAAGTACTGGGATTTAAAGGTGTGTGCCACCATGCCTGGCTCTTTTTTTATTTTTATTTATTTATTTGAGAGAGGGAGAGGGAGACAGAGAGAGGGAGAATGGGTGCGCCAGGGCCTCCAGCCACTGCAGACTAACTCCAGACACATGCATCACCTTGTGCGTTTGGCTTACATGGGTACTAGGGAATCGAACCAAGGTCCTTTGGCTTTGTAGGCAAGCTCCTTAACCATTAATCCATCTCTCCAGCCCCTTAAAATTTTTTTAATTGACAACTTTCATAATTCTAGACAATAAACCATGATAATTCCCTCCCCTCCCTCACTTTCCCCTTCACAACTCCACCCTCTATCAAATTCCCTCCCCCCTCAATCAGTCTCTCTTTTATTTTGATGTCATCATCTTTTCCTCCTATTATGAGGGTCTTGCTTAGGTAGTGCCAGGCGCTGTGATGTCATGGATACCCAGGCCATTTTGTGTGTGGAAGAGTCCATTGTAAGCAGTCGTAAGACCTAGAATATTCTGTGTGCTCACTGTGGATGGCAACAGTGTTCTTGTGCCCTGGTAGACATTATTGGTGTCAGTGTTCACCTCCGTGGATAACTCTACAGAGGAGAGCACCAAAGCTCACAGAAAGGAGATCGGGGCACAGAGCTGGGGGATGGACAGTGGGGATGCCAAGTCCACCTCACAGCCCCCCAGAGACAGCTGTCTTCAAGCCCAGTGGCAAAACATACGAACCCCATTCATCTGCTCAAGCTGATGGAGGCCCACAAAAACTGAGGTGTCCACAGAAACTTTCTGAGTTATAACTAAGGGTTTCTTTTCATGCAAGATTTTTTTTTTCTTGTTTGTTTTTTCGAAGTAGGGTCTCACTCTAGCCCAGGCTGACCAAGAATTTACTATGTCGTCTCAAGGTGGCCTCGAACTCACAACGATCCTCCTACCTCTGCCTCCCGAGTGATGGGATTAAAGGCATGTGCCACCATGCCCAGCAAGTTTTTTAATCTATTAATTCGAGAGAAAGAGAATGGGCACACCAGGGCCTCTTGCCACTGCAAATGAACTCCAGATACATGTGCCACTTTGTGTGTTTGGCTTTAAGTGGCTACTGGGGAATCAAACTCACATCATCAGGCTTTGCAAGCAAGCACTTTAACTGCTGAGCCATCTTCCCAGCCTGCAAGTTTTAGTTAGCGTGTGTTAATTATGTGTAATGATAGGTTTCATTATGACATTTCCACATAGGAATATAATGCATTTTGGTCATATGGACTGCAGATGCATGCAGCAACCTATGTATTTGACTTTACCTGAGTACTAGGGAATCAAACCTGGGCTGGCAGGCTCTGTTAACAAGTGCCTTTAAGTGCTTAGCCATGAGTTTCATGAGGGTTTCCCATAGGGTCCTGGGTGAGGAATTATTTTCAGGAGCATGGGTTTCTTGCTGATAGGTCTACCACTGAGGAAAATGTCTCTCCTGTCTCTAGAGACCACTCGTTGCCTATAGTTACTGAAGGTACAGGAGGGCCTTGCAAGACCTTCTTCTATATTCTGTAGCTACCATTTTCTGCCTGTAAGTCCTCAGGGAGGGGTGGGGCCTCTTGGGCCCTTCTCCTGCAAAGCAGGGTGTGATCAGGCCCAAGCTTGTGCGGGTCTTTTTTTTTTTTTTTTTTCAAGGGAGGGTCTCACTCTAGCCCAGGCTGACCTGGAATTCACTATGGAATCTCAGGGTGGCCTCGAACTCACGGTGACCCTCCTACCTCTGCCTCCCAAGTGCTGGAATTAAAGGCGTGCGCCACCACGCCCGGCTTGTGTGGGTCTTGTGTCAGTCAACTCCACTGCGGTGAGCTCAGGGGCCCAGGGGTGATGTCAGATGTCATGCTCCAGAGACAGTGCTTCACCTCACTCCCCCTCTTCCTCCTGCACATCCATGATGTTCGCCAAGCTTTGGAAAGGGTGATAGAGGTGTCCCAGTTATGGCTGAACACCCAATAGCCTGTCTGTGACTGGGTTATTGATGAAGCACGGGCTTCCTCTCTCTCTCCACCAGCTATAAACAGACTTCTTCCATAAAGAGGTGAGGAAAAGGCCATTTCTCAGGCTGGGGAGATGGCTTAGCGGTTAAGGCACTTGCCTGCAAAGCCTAAGGATCTATGTTCGACTCTCCAGATCCCATGTAAGCCAGATGCATAAAGGTGAGGCGAGTGCAAGATCATACATGCCCACTAGATGGCGCAAGCATCTGGTGTTTGATTTCAGTGGCTGAGGCCCTGGTGCAACAATTCTCTATCGCTCCCCTCCCTCTTTCTCTCTCGCTCTCTAAAATAAATAAACTAAAAAAAATTTAAAAGGCCATCTCTCGGTGACATCTTCTGAGGCATGGAAGGAGCAGAATGGTTGTATCCAGGTTGGAATCGACCAAATGGATCAATTTTCCCTGACCTGGGCAGAACTAGTCTGGTGAAACTAGATTTATCAGAACCACCTGGAACTAGCCATAATCTACTGAACACAGAATAACACTGGGATCCAGTCAGATCATGTTAGAGCCATTCACACCCTGATCTAGTCAACTCTAGAATTAGCTAGGACTGGCTTAGTCTGATTAAGAAGTGGGTTTGAGCCTGTTGTGATTGGTTGGGAGCGGGCCAGACCTGCTTGGCATGGATATAACCATGGGGCTTTGGCTCCCGCCCCCTATTTTTCAAGGTGGGTCTTGCTGTACCTCAGGCTGACCTGAAATTCACTATGTAGTCTCGGGGTGGGCTCAAACTCACGGCGATCCTCCTACCTCTGCCTACCAAGTGCTGGCATTAAAGGCGTGCGCCACCACGCCCTGCTTACATGCTTGATTTTTTTTATCATATTTATTTAAGAGCGACAGAGAGAGAAAGAGGCAGATAGATAGATAGATAGATAGATAGACAGACAGACAGACAGACAGACAGAGAGAGAGAGAGAATGGGCGCGCCAGGGTCTCCAGCCACTGCAAACGAACTCCAGACGCGTGCGCCCCCTTGTGCATCTGGCTAACGTGGGTCCTGGGGAATCGAGCCTTGAACCGGTGTCCTTAGGCTTCACAGGCAAGCGCTTAACCGCTAATCCATCTCTCCAGCCCACATGCTTGATTTTTATGAGTCCTCACTGTAGCATGAAATTTTCTGGAGGTTCCCAGAGGAAGGCAGAGCCCTTAGAACCCCTGACCCGCCCTCTCACATCCCACTTCCCCTTGCAGGCCCCTCCTGCTCCTCTAGTTTCTCATTAAGATCTGGCTAGACTTTTCTAGGTTCAAGAGCCCCCCGCCCTCCACCCAAGTCCTCACTTCTCTGAGCATCAGCTTACTTGTTAGAAAAGCAGGGTGTGGTGGCTTGGATGTAAAATGACTCCCAGAGGTTCTTATGTTGGAAAACTTAGTCCCGCGCTGGGACTGTTATCGTGGGGGTTTGTCGTTTGCCTTGCTGGAGCCAGTGTGTCACGAGGGGAGGTGGCCCCGCGTGCCCTCAGCTCCCTCCGCTTCCTCCCCTGCCAGAGTGCATGTGATGATGTCAGCCAGCTTCCTGCACCTGCTGTGCCTTCCCAGCCACGATGGGCTCTCCCCTGTGGGACAATAAGCCAAATTAAACCCTCTCCTTCCCGGCCTTGCTTCTGGCTGGGTATTCTGTCCCGGCAGTGAGAAAGTAACTGACACACAGAGCTACGCCTCAAAGGACTGTTGGGAGGCTGTAGTAGACAGCTGCAGGTTTGTGGAGATGAACATCCAGACCAGGCACAGTGATGGAGGAAGGGATATTTATTGCCGCTTACAGATCCAGGGGAAGTTCCATAAATGGCAGAAGAAGCTGGCCTGCCTTCACAGGACCAGGCGGAGAGAGAGAAGCACAAGCCAAAAGTCAAAAGCCACAGAGCACAGCTCACTTCAGGAACTCCAGCTAGGCACACTTTGCATATCTTTAGATTGAAATCTGAAACCCACCACCACACCTTAAGATCCACCCAGTGACACCGCCTCCAGCCAGGTGGCTGCAGATGCAAACTACAAACTCATAAAACACTGAATATATTGGGGGCCATCTATTCAAATGACCACAGATGTAAGTGAACATGCAGTTATTTTTAGATTTATATATATATATATATATATGTGTGTGTGTGTGTATATATATATATATATATATATATATGTGTGTGTGTGTTTTTTTTTTTTGGTTTTTCAAGGTAGGGTCTCACTCTAGCCCAGGCTGACCTGGAATTAACTCTGTCATCTCAGAGTGGCCTCAAACTCATGGCAATCCTCCTACCTCTGCCTCCCGAGTGCTGGGATTAAAGGCGTGCGCCACCACGCCCGGCATATTTATATTTTTTATATATTATATTTTTATTATATATATTTACATTATGTTTATGGAAAGTTCATGACAGTTGCCATTTACCTGACGGTTGAATGAATAACACTTACAGTAACAAGTCACCATTGGTCATGGAGGTAGCAGCAAGGACTTGGAGGACGTGGCCCTGCCCAGCCCCTGTCTCACTGACTGTATGGCCTCCGCTTCCCCCACCTGGAATGTAGGGACAAGTTCTTTCTCACAGTGCTTGTGGGCATCCAGAGATGTGAGGAGTCAACCCCACGATGTCTTCTAGGGGCACAGGGCACGGCTGGAGCGTGGGGTGGCAGACAGCTGACCTTGGCCGGCAGGACCTACGAGGTCGTTGTGTGGTTTCATGAGCCAGGCTTGTGTGACTTTGTGTATCTGGCTTTATGTGGGTACTGAGGAATCAAACCCAGGCTTTCAGGCTTTGCAAGCAAGTGCCTTTAACCGCTGAGCCATCTATTCAGCCCTCACATAATTTATTTTTATAGATTTTACTTTTTAGGATAGTTTTAGGTTTACAGAAAAGTCCAGTCTAGAACTGAGTCCCATAGCCCCCACCCCGTCTGTCATGTTACAGGAGTGTCCACACATGGTCATGACTGGATATCCCTATGATATGCTTGTTTTTTTTAAAATTAAAATTTGTTTTATTAAGAGTGGGGGGCAGATAGAGAAAATGGACATGGCAGGGTCTGCAGCCTCTGCAAATGAACTCCAGACACATGTGCCACCTTGTGTATCTGGCTTATGTGGATCCTCGGGAATTGAACCTGAGGCCTTTGGCCTTGCAGGCAAGCCCCTTAACCACTAAGCCATCTCTCCAGCGCCCCCCTTTTTTTTTTTTTTTTACCTAGAGCTGTTTCTTTGTCCTGGGATCCCATCCGGAGGGCACACATATTACCTCCAGTCACATGCTCCTTATTTTCCTCTGGGGGGGGGTGACAATTCCACAGACCAGCCTGACTATGCCCTGGCCAGCTCTGAGGAGCACTGGTCAGAGTTGTATAGACAACCCTCTCCTGGGGAGATTTCTTCTCCTTCTCCTCTTCTTCCTTCCTCCCTTCCTTCTTCTCCTCCACCTTCTTTCTCCTTCCTCTTCCTCTTTTCCTTATCCTCCTCCTTCCTCTTTCTCTTCTTTTTCCTTCCTCTTCCCCCTTCCTCTCCCCTCAGCAATGCCATCTGCTTCTTCCTGAAGGGGGTCTCTCATTGGCCTGGAGCTCACAGACTAGGCTAGACCGGCTGAGCTGTAGGGATCCTCCTGTCTCCCCCTCCGCAGTGCAGGATACAGGCGCATGCCACCTGCCCCTGACGTTTTTACCTGGGTTCTGGGTACCACACTCAGGACCTTAGTGCTTGCATTGCCAGAACTCTACCCACGGAGTTATCCACACAGCCCACTTGAGTTATATAAAATACAGCGATTATCGTTACTGTTCTCAGAGATGGGAATTGGATGATTTTTCATTTGCTTTGTCTATATTTTCCAGATTTAACTTAATGGCTTTATATTGCATTTATAAAGTAGAACAATATCATTCCCAAGCCAGTGTAGTTTTTTTTTGGGGGGGGACTATGTGCATGAGAAGGTACATGTGTACACGTTTTCATGTGTGTGAGGACACACACATGCCACAGCACACGTGTGGAGGTCAGGGGGACAGTTTCCGGTGTGGCCCTCACCTTCCACCTTGTTTGAGAGGCTCACGTAGTTCACCAGGCTAGCTGGCCCAACCCATAAGCTTCCAGAAAATTCTTCTGGCTCCATCCCCCTTCTCCCCATAGGTGCACTGGGATTAATTACAGATAGCCACGACAGCATTTGGCTTCATGTGGGTTCTGGGAATCTGAACTCGGGACCACATGCTTGCAGACACTTTATCCACTGAGCCACCTCTCCAGCCCCAAGCCGATGCTTTGGATGCAGAGAGCACTGGGTGAGCTCGGGCTCTCCTGGCCTGTGTCTTGGGAGAAGACAGCCCTGCCAGGAAGGGGGATTCAGCCCACGTCATCTCTATGATCCTCCAGGTCACGACTGCTCCTTGGCATGACCCCGCCTTTCCTGGACCTCTTCAGGAGGCTGGGCCTGTCATGGTCAGGTGGTGTGTGGGGGGCGGGGAGAAATGTCATAGCAGGTGTCTCCATGCCCAGGGACCAGACATGGCCTAGTTGGGGCATCCAACAGGAATGTGTCTGCCTGGGAGAAACAGGTCCTGACCCAGCCCCCGGGCCTGTGTGTGTTGGCTAAGATTCACAAAGATGCTAGACTTTGGTTCCGCAGAACGAAAATATTTTTCAGTGGAGCTCCAGTGTTTGACTGGGGAAACAATAATACTCCTTCTGTGGATGTCAAACATCCGGGGAAATAGAATCCCCCCCCCCACTTTTTTTTTTCCCCTGCCTTCTCTCTGCCCCATGCGTTACAAAGGACTCTCAGATGTGGGGCTTTGGACCGGGCTCACTCAGCCAGCTTGGGGGCCAACTTGGACCACAGAGTGCTTATTTTTAAAAGGAGGGAGAAATAAGCTGGCCATCACAGGTTTGCTCAGAGGGCCTGGCTTCCTCAGGAGAGGGTGTGGGAGCCGCTTTTCCAGCGTGGACACTGTGAGTGATGTGGAAAGCAGCCACCGTGAAGCTTAAGGTTCAAGTGTCCAAGAGAGCTGGCTGACAGAGGCCTCATGAGGCCAGCCTGGCCAGGAGACATGGTCCAGCCCAGGTTAGGAGTCAGTGGGGTGAAGACGTTAAGTGAAGAGCTCTGCTTATTTTCACTGAATGGGAACCCTGGGATGTTCAGGCCACAGACAGCCAGGTGAGAACTGTCTAAACCCACCTCGTATGAAGTCACACCTGAACCCCCCCCCCCCCAACCAGCATAATAGAGGAGCCACTGGATAATTTCTGGAGACGTTGGCAGGGAGAATGACCCACGTCTTCCTCCCATCTCCCCATGAGTCATGAGAAATCTCTCCATTCTTGAGTTCCTTTGGACTCCCTCTCAGTTAGTCTATCCAGGGACCTCTAGTCTGGGCTGACTGTCCCCTAATTCAATGACTGTCTCCAAGTCACAGGTCACTTCCTGACACACCCAAGACCGGGGCAAATATTTCTTGCAGTGTTTTCTCTCGGTGGCTCAGGTAGAACTGGATTTGACCTACTTGTGGCTTTGATGGGACACAGTGACCTTCTCACCTTAGTGTCAGAGCTTAACTCTGTAAGGATCACATCTTCACAGAGACACCATTCACTCGAGTGTCCTTATACACGGATGCTTGAAAGGAAGGGATAGAGCTTTAAGTAATTTGTTAAAATATATATGGAGAAAGAGAGAAAGAGAGAAAGAGAATGGGCATACCAGGGCCTCTAGCCATTGTAAACGAACTCTAAACACATATGGTACCTTGTACATCTGGCTTACATGGGTACTGGGGAATCGAACCTGAGTCCTTTGGCTTCACAGGCAAGCACCTTAACCACTAAGCCATCTCTCCAGCCCTAAATAAAGTTTTTATTATTTATCATCAGGGACAGGGGTGGGGGAGAGAGAGAAATTGGTGTGCTAGGGCGGCTAGCCATTGCAAATGAACTCCAGATGCATGTGCTGCTCTAAACCTGGCTTTATGTGGGTACTGGGGAATTGAACCTTGGCCGTCAGGCCTTGCAAGCAAGAGTCCATAACTGCTGACCCATCTCTTGTAGCCCAAGTTCGAGCTTTGATTTGATGGGATGGGCTTGAGCCTCTTCACCAGATGTTCTTGTAAAACCTCACAAGGGTCCTTCCTGTTGGTATGGACTCGATTTAGCCCGACCGTGAAAGCTGTGGATTCCTCACTCCTCTGCAGACTCCATCCCTCAGCCCTACTGACCTGCCTGCATCTGTCAGCATAGCGTTTCCCTTCTCACTGTGGGGACAAATCATCTGACCAGAAGCAGCTCATGGAAGGGAAGAGTTTGTTTCTGGCTTAGTTAAAAGAAAAAAAAATTTTTTTCAAGGTAGGGTCTTGCTCTAGCCCAGGCTGACCTGGAATTCACTATGTATTCTCAGGATAGCCTTGAACTCGTGGCGATCCTCCTACCTCTGCTACTCGAGTGCTGGCATTAAAGGCATATACCACCGTGCCCAGCTGAAAATATTTTTTATTTATTTGCAAGCAGAGAGAGATAGGAAAAGGGGGGGGGATGAATATGAATGGGCACACCAGGGCCTCCAGCCACTGCAAACAAACTCCAGATACATGCACCACTATGCATCCGGCTTTATGTGGGTACTGGGGAATTGAACTCAAGTGGTTGGACTTTCAGGCAGGTGCCTTAGCTACTGAGCCATCTCTCCAGCCGTCTTTTTATTTGGTTTTGACAATTTCGTATACAAATGTATGTAAATATATAATGTATCTTAATCGTATCTACTCCCTAATTATCTCCTCAGTCTTGCTAAACTCCTTCTTTCCAACTAGTCTCATGACACACGCATGCGCGTGTCCCACTGAACAGGAGCTGCCTACGTGAGTGTGAATGGTGGGTGTTAATCACAACACGGGAAACTTCCTGGAGGCCACACCACCAAAGAAAGTGATTGTCCTTCCCCCAGCAGCCATTAACTGCCAACAGCTCCTCAGGGAGGGGTGGGGCCTCGTGAAGCCCTCCTAGCTGAGTGTCCTCTCGATCTAGACCCCTGGTCTATGAGATCCCTGAGGGCCAAGCCTCAGAAGTCTTCCATGGGTGAGTGAATGAGTAGGTAAAAGATGGGGCATGTGTCCCAAAGTCCTTGGCTGGCCTTCAGACTCTGTGACACTGGGCAAATTACAATTTTACCCCCACCAAACCTCAGTTTCCTCATTGATACTAACGATTATAATACTCTTTTTTTGTTTTTTTGAGAAATATTTTATTAATTAATTTATTTATTTTAAAGAGAGAGAAAGAGGTAGGTAGAGAGAAATGGGCATGCCAGGGCCTCTAGCCACTGCAAATGAACCCCAGATGCATGTGCCACTATGTGCATCTGGCTTACATGGGTTCTGGGGAGTTGAACCTGGGTCCTTAGGCTTTGCAGGCAAGCGCCTTAACCACTAAGCCATCTCTCCAGCCCTATAATACTCTTCTTGCTGAGTGGTTTTGAAAAAAAATATTAAGGTAATGTTTTTAGAGAGTCTGACCCAATGCCTGGTACTAAATAGGTCCATTCATTGATCCTAAACACACACAGGCAGACTCTAGCAGGGCTCTGGGACCACACATTTAAGGAAGACACTGTGTAGAGACTATAAATTGCAGCCATTCATAGCAATGGGACTGCTACTAATAAACAAAACATTGGGAAATTCTCTCGCTGGAATGAATGAGCCAAAAAACCCATGAAAGGCCGCCTGGGCGAACCAAAGAGATGAAAGATGAGAGTGCAGTATAAAGAAAAAAATACAGGCTGAGTGTGTCTTACTATAAATTGTCTTTTGATCTTTCTTTCCCGCTTTGATTTTTGCACTCTCCTGAAGTGGGAGAATTCTCGGAGGACCACTGTCATTGGCTGATTGAATGTTCCTATGTAGATTACTTTCAGAAGAATGGGACGTGGTCTCTGCCCTCTGGAAGCTCACAGGGACAAGATAGGCCACATCCCGTCACAGAAAGACCTCAGAGAGGTGCAAGAGAAAGACGGAGCTTGGAGACTGAGCCGTCTGTATCATGGCAGAACCATACGGGAGAGAGGGACAGTGTCAGAGAGAGAGGTACGGGCCAGCGGTGGATCCCTGGTGCCTAATCCTGGTCCGTATAATATGCTCTTAGAAAAGTCAGTTTGGGGCTGGGGATATGACTCAGTGTTAAGGTGCTTGTCTGCGAAGCCTAAAGATGAGAGTTCGATTCCCCAGTATCCACGTAAAGCCAGATGCACAAAGTGGCACACGCATCAGGAGTTCCTTTACAGCACTAGCATGCCCATTCTCTCTGTCTCTCCCATGCAAATAAATAATAAATAATTTTTTATCTGGGCATGGTGGTGCATGCCTTGAATCCCAGCACTCCAGAGGCAGAGGTAGGAGGATCGCGGTGACTTCGAGGCCACCCTGAGACTACAGAGTGATTGCAGCCAGGTTTGCATTGCTGATAGAAATCACTCAACCAAGAGCAGCTTGTGGGAAAAAAGAGGTTTATTTTGGCTTACAGGCTCGAGGGGGAAGCTCCATGATGGCAGGAAAAATGATGGCATGAGCAGAGGGTGGACATCATCCCCTGGCCAAAATCAGGTGGACAACAGGAACAAGAGAGTATGCTGAGGAGTGGGATTGCTGCTAGACACCTGACTGTGGCTTTGGCCTTTTGGAGCTGATTTTCAAGAGGAATGTGGAAGGATTTGAAACCTTGGCCTAAGAGATGGCTTGCAGTGCTGTAAGTACAGCTTGACAGACTATTCTGGTCAGAGCTGCAAGACCTGAATGCAGTAAGAACTATGGACTGTGAGGTTTGGTTTATGAGGGTGAGAAAGAGCTCTGCCTGGCCTGGGCTAGCAGTTTGTGTGAGAAGCTTGCTGTTATGCCTGTGTCCTGAGAAGTTGTGCAGGGTTGCTTTGCATAGAAATGAACTGGTGTGAGCAGAGGGATATGGCACAGAAAAAATGAAATCTTTGGGCCTAAATTGCTGCCCATTCACCTGCAAATTAATTGAGAGATTACAACCTTTGAGATTGAGCCAGCTGACCTGCACTGGGGCAACAGGAAGAATGTAGACTCTTTTGGAGGGGCCTGAGTGCTTAAGAAATGTCCTGTTCTTCAGGTCTGCTTTATGACCCCCTGGATTAACAAATTGGCACCCTACCTGGTGTTGTGGAGTATAAGAAATGCAGGAAAGAGAGGGTCATTGAGTTTGCAGTTTAAGGGAGGAAGGGTTGATTTCAGCTTACACTTGGAGGTCACGGTCCATCATGGCGGGCAGACGTGGCGGCAGGAGCTTGGGGCAGCGGGTCACATTCTGTCCCCAGTGAGGAAGCAGAGTGATGAATGCTGCTATCTTCTTTAAAAAAGAATTCTATTCTATTTTCTTTCTTTACTTGAGAGAGAGAAGGGGGTGAGAGAGAATGGGCATGCCAGGGCCTCCAGCCACTGCAAACAAACTCCAGACACATACGCCACCTTGTGCATCTGGCTTATGTGGGTCCTGGGGAACTGAACCTGGTTCCTTTGGCTTTACAGGCAAGCGCTTTAATGGCTAAGCCATCTCTCCAACCCATGTTCTCTCCTTTGTATGCAGTCTCCAACCCCAGCCTGTGGGATGGTGCCACACACAGTTAAGATGGGTCTTCTCACCTCATTGAACTTAACCAAGGTCCTCCCTCAGAGACATACATTGAGGCTCGCCTATTCTGACTGTCCCTCACAGATGGTTCTAGGTCCCGTCAAGTTCACAGTCAGTATAGACCACTGTCGTCGGTTAGCGACCATGATGGCCGACAGCGGTGAGAACCACACTGCTCGATCCTGCCTGGCTTGCTGCTCCACACCCTTCAACCTAATCCCATTGGGAGGAAGTGGCACTTTTCCAAGTCCCAGACTCCTCACCAGATCAGAGGACTTTCTGGAACCTTCCCTGGGCCTAGCATGTGAGTGAGGGTGATCATTTGACCCAGGCTGCAGGGCGTGCCAGTGGGCTAGAAGGGGCGGCTCATCTGGCCTGTGTCCTTTGCTTCAGCACACAGATAGGCTGTGTTCCTTGGCTGGGAGTTCTAACCAACAAAGTTCTAAGAAATAGACATGCACTCTTGACCAATCAAATCCGTCCGCACTCTTTGTCCTTTGGGTCCCCAGCATGAGTGTGGAAGGCCTTTATGGATGGTTAAGCTGCGTATGAAAAAGCTGGGGCAGGAGGATTGTGAGTTTGAGGCCAACTCTGGCTGCATGGTCAGACCGTCTTATCCATTCCCTCAAAAGAATGCTGGCACATCCAGAGCCAGTCTCTGCAAGGAGGAAGGGCCCATATTTGGCACACCACAGACTAGTAGCTGAGGCAGGGACTCAACCTGAGTTGTGGTCCTCCATTATTGGCTTGGGTTTATTTGTTACAGCAGCAAAAGCTAACTATTACATCCAAGGAAGACTAACATAGGAAAGGTAAAAAAAAAAAAAAAAAGTCAGACTGGAGAAATGACTTAGCAGATAAGGCGTTTGCCTGCAAAGCCAAAGGACCCAGGTTTGATTCCCCAGGACATACATAAGCCAGATGCACAAGGTGGCATGTGCATCTGGAGTTCATTTGCAGTGGCTGGAGGCCCTGGCGCGCCCATTCTCTCTCTATAGCTATCTCTATCTGCCCCCCCCCCTCTTAAATAAATATTTTTCTTTTTTTGGTTTTTCAAGGTAGGGTCTCACTCTGGCACAGGCTGACCTGGAATTCACTAAGTAGTCTCAGGGTGGCCTTGAACTCACGGTGATCCTCCTGTCCTCTGCCTCCTGAGTGCTGGGATTAAAGGCAGTGCGCCACCACGCCCAGCTAATAAAATTTTTAAAAAAGTAGTTTGAGGCTGGAGAGATGGCTTAGCGGTTAATGCATTTGCCTGCAAAAGCCAAAGGATCCAGGTTTGACTCTCCAGGACCCACATAAGCCAGATGCAAAAGGGGGCGCATGCATCTGGAGTTCGTTTGCAGTGGCTGGAGGCCCTAGCATGCCCATTCTCTCTCTCTCTTCCTCCCTCCCTCCCTCCCTCTCTCTCTCAAATAAATAAATAAATAATATATTTTTTTAAAAAGAGTAGCTTGAAATCAGCACCCTGAGAGATGGCAAGAGGTTGTAACCAATGTTGAGATATCAACTGCTGGGTCTACAAGGAGAAGTCAGGGGAGCTGAGGGGTAGGAACTGGGAAAAGTGAGATCAGAAGAGGGAGTGAGAGGCCACAGTAAAATCGGACTGTTCCCCCCCCCCCCCCGTTCTGTGGGTCTGGCTGCTTGGAAGGGCGGAGTGACGTTCTCGCTGGGCCTGCATCACCCCTGGGCTTTTGTCCTTTCCCTTCTGCCTCAGACTCCAGGCAATGTAACAGGGCCCCATGTTATTCCCTGGGCCTGGGTTGATGTCCGGTATTTGGTCTGATGTCCCAACCCTGTTTTAAACATGAGGAAAGTGAAACCCAGAAAAAAAAAAAATTATGAAGGGGCCAATTCATAAAGCCCAAATTGATCTTTCCACCTGGTCTTGGCCAGGGTGCACAATTTCCAGAAACATCTTGCCTCTTTAATGCCCTGGCCAGAGCTTCCCCCAAAAGAACGCTTCTCTCTTCCCTCCCTTCCTCCCTGCTGGCAAGCTGGGGATTCCAAGCCTGGCCACTGAGAATTAAAAGGAGCTGGTTTCTTCTGGCCCCAAAGAAAAACAAGCCAGTTGACTTACTGTTCGTCCCAGGGCCGTTCCTCATGGCCCTAGAGCCTAGGGACACTGGCCAGTCTGTGCACGGGGCTGGGGCTCAGGCACCTTCCAGGCAGGCGGTAATGACTTCTCGGAGGGAGCTGGCCTGGGCTCAGACCACTCTGGGTGGAGAGAGAGGAAGCTGAAGACAAAACTGCACTTCTCGTAAAGGTTTTCATCTAAGAATACAGACAGGGCTGGAGAGATGGCTGAGCCAGTAAGGTGTTTGCCTGCAAAGCCAAACGACCCTGGTTTGATTCCCCAGGACCCTCGTAAGCCATATGCACAAGGTGGTGCATGCATCTAGAGTTTGTAGCGTGCCCATTCTTAATCCCTTTCTATCTGTCTCTTCCTCTCTCTTTATCCTTCAAATAAATTTTTAAAAATTTGCTTTAGGGCTGGAGAGATGGCTTAGCAAGTTAAGGCGCTTGCCTGTGAAGCCTAAGGACCCATGTTTGAATCTCCAGATCCCACATAAGCCAGATGCACAAAGGTGATGCAAGTGCAAGGTCGCACGTGTCCACTAGGTGGCGCAAGTGTCTGGAGTTTGATGGTAGTGACTGAGGCCCTGGTGTGCCAATTCTCTCTCTCTGTCTCTCTATCTCTTAAAAAATTTTTTTTTGCTTTAAAAAAATAAATAAAAGTACAGACAGGCTTTGCCAGTGAGTATCTTCCAAGATTCCCATGTGAGGAAGCCTCACCAAGAGAGAGCAGAGCGGGCCTTTTCCCGAGGAGCTCTGCACCCAAGATCAACGCTTTCAGTTTCAGATGACTCTGTTAAGATGACAAAGGCTCTAAGGAAATGAAAGCTAGCTTCCCATCTAGCAATCTGACTTCATGGACCTTCAGGCAAGTGAGCTTCAGGCAAGGGTTGATCCAGTGGCTCAAATATATCACCAGGTACCCTGCCCCTGCCCCTTATTTTGTCTCTCCACTCTATGGAATCACTGAGTTGCTATAATTAGCAAGGAAAAAAAAACTAGAGGATGTCTAGTTAAACTTGGATTTCAGGTAATTTTTTTTTTAGTATAAGTATGTCCCATGGAATATTTGGGACATATTTCTAATAAAAACTGATCTGTGATTTTAAAAAATATTTATTTGAGAGAGTGTGGTCGGGGGGGGGGGGGCGGAGAGAAGGAGGGAAGGAGGCACGCCAGGGCCTCTAGCCACTGCAACTGGACTCCAGATGCATGCCCCACCTTGTGCATTTGGCTTATGTGGGTGCTGGGGAATCGAACCTGGGTCCTTAGACTTCTCAGGCAAGTGCCTTAACTGCTAAGCCATCTCTCCAGCCCCAAGATCTGTGATTTTTTTACATGTATATGTGTGTATGGTGTGTATATGTACACGTGTGTGTGTTCACACGTGTGTTGAGGCCTGTGGACAACCTCAGGTGTCATGCTTAGACAGGGCATCTGCCTTTTTTTTTTTTTTTCTTCAAGGTAGGGTCTTAGTCTAGCCCAGGCTGACCTGGGACTCACTCTGTAGTCTCAAGCAGTCCTCAAACTCACAGCGATCCTCCTACCTCTGCCCCCTGAGTGCTGGGATCAAAGGAGTGTGCCATCATGTCTGGCATCATGTCTAACCTCTGTTTGAGACAGGATCACTCATTGGCTTGGAGCTCACCAATCAGGCTAGACTGCCTAGCTCCAGGGATCTGTTTCTGCTTCCCTAGCACTGGGATTACAGGCCCGTGACACCATGCCTGGCTCTTATGTGGGTACTGGAGATGCAAAGCCAGCACTTTACCAACTGAGCTCTCTTCTTAGCCCCTCACTTATATGGAACTTATATGAAACTTAAACTTCACATGTCTCGTATTTTCCTGACAATCTTACCCCAAGCCCATCACATTCGACCCCTCTCTTTGGTAGACCCTTCATGTTGATGGAAGACAGAGGACAATTCTTTTCCAAGACCTCAAGGAGACTCCTCCCTCTATCTTTAAGGCCTAAATTTCCTACTTCTGATCCAGTTCCTGTGGCTGGGGAATTAGATAAACCAGTTGGCTGAGCAAGGAGCCAGGGAGCCTTTAGGGCAGGAGAGGTGAGAATTAAATAGGACCAAGAGGTGTTAGAGGATCACTAGAGATCACTAGTCCCACCTGCTAACCGAACCTCAACCTACTGTCAGAGAACTTCCTTCCAAAGAGCTCATTTCATCATTGGTCAGCCCTGAATGCTGGAAAGTTCTAGACAAAAATCTCTTCTTGCCCTCTCCACTTATGGATTCACGAGCTAGTGAGAGGGCTCTGTTGGCAGGGCTGTTTTTGAGCTGGCCCCCAGTAAGTGGGCACCTGCTGGGTGCCTTTCTATTGTTTGTGGAGCCTCCCAGCACCTTGGGAAAGAGCGCATCATCTTTCACGGATTCAGAGCTTGGGAGTGGAGCCACTTGCTCCCAGATTTACTGGTAGGAACAGCTGGATACCAACACGCATCTAGATCCAAAGCCACCCACTGGCCCCTTCCCCACGATGCGGGACCAGCAGCCTCTCAGCTCTGGGCCCTTGCTTTCCCATCTGAGCATCCCAAGACCCTCTGCCCTCCAGACTGGGGTCGGCGCTGGCCCAGAGGCTCAGATGCAGCTGCTGTGAAGGACTGTGGGGGAGGGGGGAGCAAGTGGCCCAGAGAGCTTCCTGCGCGAACCGTCCGTCCCTTGGTTCCATTTCATTCGCCTGGGTGAGTTGAGCACCTGGTATGTGCAGATGCCATGCGAGGCAGAGAACAGGAAGCAGGGGCCATGGGCACGTCATCCATAAGTCCACATGAAATGAAATATAGTCAGTAAACAGACATGAGGAGCGACAGTTCACCTGGCCAGCCACCAAAGAAACGCAAGTCAAAATGACCGAGGAGCACGTATCTGTCTACCACATCAGTGGTCATCCTGGCCAGTGTTAGAATATAGCTGCCGTCACTTTGAGAGGCCAGAGATGTTGCCCAGGACCCAAGACCGAGCCTGAACGGAAGACCAGACCCTTGTGGCTAGGGACTCCTGAAGCCACTTGAGATACGGTCTTGGGTCCTATCTGGCACCTCCCTGACTCCCCCCAGCTCTATCTAGCACCTCAGTGACTCCTGTCCATAGGTTTGCTCACCTGGTGACAGATAGAATGGGCATGCCAGGGCTACTATAAATGAGCTCCTGACGAGTGAGCTACCATGTGCATCTGGCTTACATGGGTCCTGGGGTATCAAACCTGGGTCCTTTGGCTTTTGCAGGCAAAATGCCTTAACCACTAACCAATCTCTCCAACCCTCTTGTTTTTTTTGAGGAAGGGTCTCACCCTAGCCCAGGCTGACCTGTAATTCACTGCGTAGTCTCGGGCTGGCCTTGAATTCATGGTGATATGCCTACCTAGTGGTGGAATTAAAGGCATACCTCACCATGCCTGGCTTTTTGTTTGTTTGTTTTTGTTTTTGAGGTAAGGTCTAGCTCCATCCCAGGCTAATCTGGAATTCACTCTGTAGTCTCAGGGTGGCCACAAACTCATGGAGATCTTCCTACCTCAGCCTCGCAAGTGCTGGGATTAAAGGTGTGTGCCACCATGCCCAACACCACATCTCTTTCTTACCTCCCCCTACCTGGCCGTGAGTGTGGGGACACCTCACTCACCTGGCCTAGACTCCATCATGCTCCTTCTCCCTCCACAGTGCTCACCCCTGCCTGCGGCTTCCATCGTCGTGTGTGTGTGTGTGTGCGCGGGGGCACGCACGTGTGCGGGTGACCCTTAGGGTCGTCAGCACAGAGCCTCACACCTCCAGACTGGTGGCTCACTCGTTTCTTCTTGACGGTCTCAAAGAGACTTGAGGCCCTAGCGTGATGGTTCATCTACATTGTCAACTGGAGATCTAGACTCATCATGGAACCAAATCTCTGGACCTTGTCTGTGAGAGATTTTCTAAATTAAATTGATGGAGAAGACCCATTCCAAATGTGACAGGCGCCATCCCATGAAACCATAGCCAGGCTCCACCGTGTCCAGCTCTCCATCATATGCCTTATTTATTCTTGCATGTGTACATGCCATGTGCTGTGCACGCATGTGTGTGCATGTTTGTGTGTGGGCACACGTGTGTGTGTATGGAGGCCAAAGGTCAACATTGGGTGTCTTCCTTAGTTGTTCTCCACCTTACCTTTTTTTATTTATTTGCAGGCAGAGAGATACAGATGGACAAGTGAGAGAGAGAATGGGCATGCCAGGGCTTCCAGCCACTGCAAATGAACTCCACATGCATGTGCCACCTTGTGCATCTGACTTTACATGGGCACTGGGGAATTGAACCTGGGTCATTAGGCTTTGCAGGTAAGTGCCTTAACCTCTCCAAGACCCATCTTATTATTATGTGTGTGTGTGTGTGTATATATATATATATATATATATATATATATACATACATATATATATATATATATATATATATATGTATTTTTTTTTTTTTTCGAGGTAGGGTCTCACTCTAGCTTAGGCTGACCTGGAATTCACTATGCAGTCTCAGGGTGGCCTCGAACTCACGGCGATCCTCCTACCTCTGCCTCCCAAGTGCTGGGATTAAAGGTGTGCGCCACTACGCCCGGCTTTATTATTATTTTTTAAAACAAGATCTTTCTCACTGAACCCAGAGCTTAACAATTTGGCTAGACAAGCTGGCTTGTCTCAGGGATCCACGTGTCTCTACCTCCTGGGCACTGGGATGATGGATCTGCATCACCCCATGCCCCCCATCACCCCCTGTCCCCCCCCATCTGAACTCAGGTTCTCATATTTGCATGGCAAGCTCTTTACTGATTGAGCCACTCCCCAGCCTTTTGTTTCCTTACGCTTGACTGTGTTGTGTGGCGTATGTACTCCTTTCCATGTGAGTACACACGTATCTGCACACGCATGTGGAGGCCAGGGGTTGATGTCCCTTGTCCTTGTCCATCACACTCCACCTTATTTATTTTATTGAGACAGGATCTCTCGCTGAATCCCTAGCTCACCAATTCAGCTAGACTAGGCAGCCAACTCTGTCAGATACTTTTTGTCTCTCCTTGGTAACTTAGAATGATTAGACTTGTGTCCGGTTCTGATGGTCAGAAGGAGCCCGTGGCCCTAACTAGGCAGTAGGACCTGTCAGTGGACACTGGTGGAGACTAAATGTTCTCTTCACCATTGAGACCCCAGCACTTACATCAATAGCTAGTGAGAATACATGTGCTCAATAAATATTGGGTAAAATGAATAAATGAAGTTCACTTGATGATCTTGAAGGCCATAAAAATGCTTTAAAAGTCTTTTTATTTTTTAAATGATTATTTATGGAGCTGGGGAGATGGCTCAGTGGCTAAAGGCCCCTGTTTGCAAGGCCTGATGATCTTGGTTCAATTCACCAGCACCTACATAAAGCTGGATAATAAAAGTGGTACATGCATCTGGAATTTGCAGTAGCAAAAGACATGTGTGTACATGCACACACACATACACATTCAAATAAGCAATTTAAAAAAATGCTTATTCTAGGCTGGAGAGTTAGCTCAGTGATTAAGGTGCTTTGCTGCAATGACTAAGGACCCGGGTTCAACTCCCCAGCACCCACGTAAGCCAGATGCACATGGTGGTGCATGCGTCTGGAGTTTGTGTGTTTGAAGTGGCTGGAGGCCCAGGTGCACCCATTCTCTTTCTCTCTCTCTTAAATAAATTTAAATATATGTTTGTTTGTTTATTTGGGTGGGGGGAAGGGGAGAGAGAAAGTATCCATATGGACATGTCAGAGTCTCTTGCTGCTGCAAACAAATGTGAGACGCATGCACCACCTTTTGGTATCTGGCTTTATGTTGATCTCTGGGAATGGGAATCAGGCCAGCAGGCTTTCTCTTTGCCCCATAGCAAGTGCCTGGAACCACTGAGCCCTTCTTCAGCCCTTAGGTCTTGTCTTGCCTTTTTAAAATTTATTTAATTGAGTGTGTGGGCACACCAGGGTCTCTCGCTACTGCAAAGAGATGTCAGTTATGCTACTTTCTGGCTTTATGTGGGGTGGTTGGGGAATTGAATTCAGGCCCGCGAGTTTGTAAGCAAGTGCTTTTAACCATTGAGCCATCTCCTTAGCCCCAATAAAAACGTCTTGATCCAATAATCCAACACCTGGGAGTATATCTCAAAGAGGTAATAAAAACTAAAAGGGGGGGAAAAAAGGGTCCGGCATGGTGGCACACTCCTTTAATCGCAGCACTCGGGAGGCAGAGGTAAGAGGATGGCTGTGAGTTTGAGACCATCCTGAGACTACACAGTGAATTCCAGGTCAGCCTGGGCTACAGTGAGACCCTACCTCGAAAAAAAAAAGAAAAGGAAAAACAGAAAATAAAATTGAAAAAAAAAACCAGGCTGGAGAGATGGCTTAGCGGTTAAGGCACTTGCCTGCGAAGCCTAAGGACCCATGTTTGATTCCCTAGTACCCACGTAAGCCAGAAGCATGAGGTGGAGCATGTGTCTGGAGTTTCTTTGCAGTGGCTGGAGGCCCTGGAGCACCCATTCTTTCATTCCCTCTCTCTTCAATTTAATAAATAAATAATAATATAATAATAAATTGAAAAAACTGTATATATGAACATTTTAACTACAACATTTTTCTATTAGTGACTACACACACACACACACACACACACACACACACACACACATATGTCTAGCACTCAGGGAAATGTTAAAGATGGCAGGCTCCCAGAGTGAATAACACAGCCATTAAAAATAATTGTGAAGACTAAGTAGCTGCATGGAACACAATTTACAATATTACAATTGTGTTTCCAAAGCTGAATTCAAAATTAGAGTTTTACAGCGATGTAAAAATATTTTATGCATGCCGACAAGTGCCAGATGGAAACAAGGAAAAATAAATGAGTTGATTTGTCCAGAAAGGAGTTCACGATTGAATTTTCCATTTCATTTTTATTTTTTACTCAGTTATGCTTTTGCACAAATAATCTGTTACATCTAGCAATAGATTGACTAAAGCAGCCCTGTCCAACTACAGGGTCCTCAAAGCAAGACTTGTTACATTTGATTCACTTCTCAGTGGGTCACAAATGTCAGATAAATAATATTTTATTTTAATATTTTATTGATTTATTTATTTGACAGAGAAAGAGGGAGGGAGGGAGAGAGAGAGAATGGGTGGGCTAGGGCCTGCAGCCACTGTAAACGAACTCCAGATGCATGTGCCCCCTTGTGCATCTGGCTTACATGGGTCTTGGAGAATCCAACTGGGATCCTTTGGCTTTGCAGGCAAATGCCTTAACTGCTAAGCCATCCCTCCTCCATTCCAGATAAATAATATTTTAGAATGACCTTATTAACCACTTTGAGAATAGATTCTGGTGCTGCACATCTGTAATCCCATGCTCAGAAGGCTGAGACAGGATGGAAAATTCAAGACCAGACAGGGCTGTGTAGTAGTGGGCTTGAGGGTGTATAATGAGTCCCTATATTACATACCTACATATATATATATATATATATATATATATATATATATATATATATATGCCTACACCAACAAATAAGCAAATAAATGAATTGTGTAATAATATTATGTCCTATGTTTATAATATTTTATAAGCAATTCTCTGTGTGTGGCTTTTTTTTTTGCATGGCTTTGTATTTTCATTTCTGTTGGGTAAATACCTCTGAGTAGAATGTCAGAATATATAACAAATATATTTAATTTCTCAGTAACTGTCAAAGTACTTTTCAAAATGATTGCACCATTTTTAAGAAGATTCTTATTTATTTATTAGAGAGAGAGAAAGAATGGGCACACCAGGGCCTCCAGCCGCTGCAAATGAACTCCAGATGCATGCGCTCTGGTTTACGTGGGTCCTGGGGGATCGAACCGGGGTCCTTAGGCTTCACAGTCAAATGCCTTAACCGCTAAGCCATTTCCCCAGCCTGAGTGCACCAGTTTAACAACATTCCCATGAGCCATGTACAAATGCTAGTGCACCACAAATGTTCTCACTGCTGCCAATGCCACACAGTCTTTGCAATGTCAGCTGGTCTAATGGGTGTGAACTGTGGTTCTGAATGGCATTTCCTTAATGATTAGCACGGTCAAGAATTTCTATTATTCATATTATTTGATATTTAAAATTTTTTAAGTGATTTAGGCCACTGTTGACTTAACAGTTGTAAAACTCAATCATTGATATTTGTACATAACCTTTGCTCAAAGCTGTTGCTCATTTTCATACTGACTTAAATGAGAAATTTATTTAAGTCCTGGATCAGATATTTTTTAATTCTTTTCAGGGGGGGGGGAGGCGGGTTTTGAGGTAGGGTCTCACTCTAGTCCAGGCTGACCTGGAATTCACTATGTAGGCTGGCCTCAAACTCATGAGGATCCTCCTACTTCTGCCTCCCAAGTGCTGGGATTAAAGGCATGTGCCACCATGCCCAGGTATTTTTAATTTAAAAATTTATTTATTTGTGTGTGTGTGTGTGTGTATGCACCAAGGTCACTTGCCACTGCAAACAAATGCCTGCCCAGCTCTACATGGGCACTAGGGCTGGCAGGCTTTGCAAGCAAGTGCCTTTAACTGCCAAGCCATCTTCCCAACCCCTCAGAGATGTTATTTTTAATTTATTTATTTGCATACAGAGAGAGAGAAAGAGAGAATATGGAAGTGCCAGGGCCTCCAGCTGCTGCAAACAAACCCCAGACATATGTGCCACCGTGAACTGGCTTTACATGGGTCCTGGGGAATCGAACCTGGGTCATTAGGCTTTGCAGGCCAGTGCCTTAACCACTGACCCACCTCTCCAGCTTCCCCCCGCCTAGATATGTTTTAAAAATGTTTTCTTCATTTTGCCCTTTCATTTTCTTAAAATAGTATTTTGGAGAGAAATATTAAAAAAAAAAATGGGAAGTGCAACCTAGGTTTCACATAACTAAACTGTGTTTTTCTTTGCCCAGGGCTACTGTGAACTTTTCTTCTCTATTTTATAGAAGCTTTAGTTGGCACACTTGGGTTTATGACCTACTCAGAGCTTGGTTTTGATATGAAGTAAGTGACCAGGTTTATACTCTACATATCAAGAGCTAATGGCTCCAACATCATTCGCTAGAAATGTCTCCCTTTTCTCACCAAACTGCCTTGACACCTTTGCCAAACATCAATTGACCTGGGAAAAGAAGGGTAGATTTCAAATAAATGGTGTTGGGAAACTAGGTACCCATGTGCCACAGAATACAATAAATTCGGAGACTCATGGTCCCATGGGCTTATATGTGACGCTGGGACTGTAAAAGCCAGAGGACATCATAGTCGCACGTCTTCATTACCTTGAGGCAAGCTGTACTTTCCTGGTTATCAAATCTAAAGTAAGAGCTAAGGGTTTATCCCAGTGGTAGGACACTTAACTGGCATATGTGGGAACCTAGGCTCAATCCCCAGCACCACAGACTTTAAAAAAAAAAAAAGACAACTAAGATACAAGCATCAATATGAAAAATAGGCCGGGCTTGGGAGTGCATGCCTTTAATCCCGGGTGGGGGCGGAGGTGGGTGGGTAGGAGAATTGCCATGAATTTGAGGCCAGCCTGGGACTACAGAGTGAGTTTCAGATCAGCTTGGGCCAGAGTGAGACCCTACCTCAAGAAAACCAATAAATAAATACACGAATAAATAAATAAAGTAGACAAGGTGTCGATGTCAAAATTAAAGATCTTCATATTTAAAAATAATAGCATGGGCTGGAGAGATGGCTTAGCGTTTAAGCACTTGCCTGTGAAGCCTAAGGACCCGGTTTGAGGCTCGATTTCCCAGGACCCTACGTTAGCCAGATGCACAAGGGGGCGCACGCGTCTGGAGTTCGTTTGCAGTGGCTGGAGGTGCACCCTCTCTCTCTCTGTCTGCCTCTTTCTCTTTCTGTCTGTCGCTCTCAAATAAATAACTAAAAATAAACAAAAAATAAAAAAGATAATAGCACCAAGAAAATGAAAAGGTAGATGGGCATGGTGGCACATGCCTTTAATCCCAGCACTCAGGAGGCCAAGATAGGAAGACTGCTGTGGGTTCAAGGCCAGCCTAAGACTATATAGTGAATTTCAGGTCAGCTGGACTAGCATGAGATCCTACTTCAAAAACAAAACAAAAACAAAAAGAAAAGGCAATCCACCAATCGGAGGAAACACTGGCAAATCACATATTTGATAAGGGACTGATGATACTTATGCTCCATTGAAAGAACATAAAAGCCTTCCAATAACAAAAGACAACCTGATTTAAGAATGGAAAAGGCATTTGATGATATTTCTCCAAAGATGATATAAAAATAGCCACTAAGAACATGAGAACTGGGCTGGTGAGAATACTCAGTGGTTAAAGGTACTGGCTCATGAGACCCTCAGCCTAGGTTCAATTCCCGGGTGGTGCATGTATCTGGGGCTCATTTGCAGCAGCATCAGGAGATGCTGCTGTGTCCACATATGCATGTAAACAAAAAAATAATAATAATTTTAAGGGGCTAGAGAGATGGCTCAGTGATTAAGGTACTTGCCTTCAAAGCCTAATGACCCAGGTTTAATTCCTCATTACCCATGTAAAACCAGATGTACAAAGTCACACATGCATCTGGAGTTCATTTGCAGTAGCTAGAGGACCTGGTACACCTGTTCTCTCTCTCTCTCTCTCTCTCTCTCTCTCTCCCTCTCTCCCTCTCCCTCTCCCTCTCCCTCTCTCTCCCTTCTCTCTCTTTGCATGAGAGCAAATAAATACAAAAAAAATTTTAAGCCGGGTGTGGTAGTGTATGCCTTTAATCCCAGCACTAGGGAGGCAGAGGTAAGAGGATTGCCATGAGTTCAAGGCCACCCTGAGACTACATAGTGAATTCCAGATCAGCCTGGGCTAGAGCGAGATCCTACCTCGAAACAAAACAAAACAAAAAATTTAAATAACATGAGAATACTCTCAGCATTATTGGTCATTAAAGCCATATGAAGGTATCACTTTGCATTCACGAGGGTGGCCTCCATCAGAGAGCCAGTAACAAATCTGGTTCAAACATGGAGAAAGTGGAGGCCTCGTGCATTGCTGGGGAGGACTATAAAAAGAGGCAGCTGCTTTAGAAGACGGCCTGGCAGGTTTCAAAAAGTTAAACGGGGACTGGAGAAATGGTTTAGTGGATAAGGCGCTTGCCTGCAAAGCCAAAGGACCCAGGCTTGATTCTCCAGGACCCATGTAAGCCAGATGTACAAGGGGGCGCATATGTCTGGAGATCGCTTGCAGTAGCTAATGGCCCTGGCTGTGCCCATTCTCCCTCTCTCTGCCTCTTTCTCTCTCAAATAAATAAGTAAAATGTATTTTTTTTAAAAGTAAATGGAGTTAACATGTGATCCAGGAATTCTACTTCTAGGTATTTATGCTAAAGAAACGAAAACATGTCCACACAAGAATTCACACATGAATAATCATAGCAGTATAATTCAGAATAGCCACACAATACAAAAAAAAATGCTCATCAGTTGATAAATACCCAGAGATGGGCATTGCTGAGCAATAAAAAGGAAATTAAAAAAAAATGGCTTAACAGTTAAAGTGCTTGCCTGTGAAGCCTAAGGACCCAGGTTCGATTCCCCAGGAAGACACATAAGCCAGCTGCACAAAGTGGTGCATGCATCTGGAGCTTGTTTACAGTGGCTGAAGGCCCTGATACGCCCGTTCTCTCTCTCCCTCAAATAAAAAAAAAATTATTTTAGGGAAAAAAGCACTGACATGTGGACTGACATGTGGATGTGTCTTAAAACATTATGCCAAGTGAAAGATGCCCACTTACTATCTAACTCCACCTATATTGAGTATAATGGGCGGCACAAGCCTATCATGGTGATGGAAAGGACATTAATGGTTGCCTAGGGCCAGGGGTTTCAGGGTTGAAGAGGAATGAGGAACAGCAACTAACAGGTACAGGGGTTTTTCTTTAAAAAGATTCAAATAGTTCCACAACCCCATGAGCATACTAAATACCATTAAGTTACATATTTTCAATGGGTGAGTTACATTACTTATTTTACAATAAGACTGTTAAAAAAAATCAACTGACTATACTTGTGTGAGCCTATTTCTAGAATTTATTTTGTTTCATTGATTTGTCTTTTTTTTTCCCCCTGAGGTAGGATCTCACTCTAGCTCAGGCTGACTGACCTGGAATTCACTATGTAGTCTCAGGGTGGCCTCGAACTCATGGCGATCCTCCTACCTCTGCCTCCAGAGTGCTGGGATTAAAGGCTTGCGCCACCACGCCCAGCTGATTTGTCTATTTTTAAAGAGAGAGAGGCAGAGAAAGAGAGAGAATGGGTGTGCCAGGGCCTCCAGCCACTGCAAACAAATTCCAGACGCATGTGCCACCTTGTGCAGCTGGTGTATGTAAGTACTGGGGAATCAAACTTGGGTCCTTAGGCTTCACAGGCAAGTGCTTTAACTTCTAAGCCATCTCTCCAGTCCTTATTTGTCAGCTTTGACACCATACCACACTGTCCTGATTTGTGAGGCTTTAAAAAAATATTTATTTGCAAAGAGAGAGAGAGAGAGAGAGAGAGAGAGAGAGAGAGAGAGAGAGAGGAGAGAGAATGGGTGCATCAGGCCCTCTAGCCACTGCAAACAAACTCTAGCTAGCTGCATGTGCCACTTTGTGCATCTAGCTTTAACTGGATACTAGGGAATCAAACCAGGGTTGTTAGGTTTTGCAGGCAAACACCTTCACCACTGAGCTATCTCTCCAGCCCAAATAATGAGGTTGTCTACTATTGATCTCCCCACTTTATACACAAGGAGACTGGGCTACAGAGAGATTGAGTGACTTACCCAAAGTCACACTTGGTAAATTCGTGAAATCCAGTTACCAGCCAAGACAGTCTGGCACCCCAGCCCATGCCTGTGACCTTCTTGTCTCTACACACAAAAAAAGGCTGTTCCTGCCACTGGTCCCTCCTCAGCCTCTAGAAACTGGCAGGTGGCTTTTCCTCAGGGAATTAGATCCATCCCAAACCTCCTGGGATCTTATCGGAAGGAACAGCCCTGTGATCTCATGCTGAGCAGGCTGCGGGACAATGGAGGGCCTTGTGAGCGGCAGACGCCCCCGTGCCTCTTCCAACCGCAGCCACCAGGGAAACAAACACGGCCGGCTTCTGCAGCGCCCAAGTCTAACTACGGAAGGGGAGCATCCGTGCTTCGCCACGTGGGCTGGTGTCCCGGTGTCCCAGTGGAGAAGAGAACGCCCTCACCATGCGCCCTTGCTATTGTCTTGATTCCCCAGGGAGAAGATCTAAGGGCCCCTGGTCCTCCCATTCTGGAAGACTTTTGCGGCCTCTTCAAGGCCCCTGCCTGAAAGACGGCTGGTTTGATGTCAGAATTGGGGAACCCCAGACATAACTACTGTGATCGCCACCGGGCTCTAGCAAAAGAAGAAAAGAAAGACATTTGTGAGCGTTTTCTGAAAGCAAAAACATAGTCCGTGGAGAAGACCGTGTTGAGGATTCACAGCTTCCTTCCCAAGGGCGCCCCCCTCCCCCAGCTCCTCCCTGGACAGCAGATTCCCCTCGTAAGGGTCCATTCTCTCATCCCAGGAGGCCTGGCTATGGCTTCCCTAGTCACGCACACCTCATGACTTTTCACTCTCAATTTCCACTGCTAACTACCTCCTCTCCGTTATGTCCAGGTTCATGTGTTCTCCAGAGATAACTAAGCCTCTTTCTTTCTATACCCCATATGTCACCTGTCAGCGAGTCAGCTGCTTGTGGCCAGGTGGTCACCACCAGCACAATGAGCTGGCTGGGTGATCACAGCCCCAAACCGGGTTTCTCTGAACAGGTGGAGGGAGCAGGTTAGCTCTAACACAGAACGGGATAGGAACAAAGTAGCTTTTTATAAAAAAAAACATTTATATTTATTTATTTGAGAGGGACAGAGAGAGAGAGAGAAAGAGAGAGAGAGAGAGAGAAGGAGGGAGGGAGGGAGGGAGGGAGAGAATAGGCACGCCAGGGCATCCAGCCATTGCAAATGAACTCCAGACACATGCACCACCTTGTGCATCTGGCTTACGTGGGTCCTGCGGAATCGAACCTGGGTCCTTTGGCTTTGCAGGCAAGCACCTTAATGGCTGAGCCATCTCTCCAGCTCCCCCCCCCCCCTGCAGACCCTTTTTTAAAAAATAGCTAGTCAGGGACTGAGGCCCAAGGAGATGCCACTTTGCCTGTCCTGGTGGTACTAGAACCCGTGTCTGAACCAGTTTCATTCAAGATTGGCTGCAAGCAGTGACTGACTGGTCAATGCTTCTTGTTTCAAGGTTTCCTGGGCTTAGCACATCTGGGGGTCAGCCCCTCCTCAGTCAGCCTCTTGAGTCCACCAACCAATCAGGTGTCTCCCTTACGCACCCTAGTCTGATGACGAGGCTCATCCCAATTGGATGTCTGACTGGTATAAATCCATAACTGTGTGTGTGAGGCGCTCATTCTCTGGGCCCCCCGACTCTCCCAGTTCTTGCTTCCTCACCCTCTTGGTGACATTTCCCATTCCCCAACCTGGCTGGGAAAGGGGAGGATTTCTTGCGTCCAGGCATCTTTCCTGCCTTGTTTTGGGGTGCTTTCCCGCTCTGAGTCTTTTACTATCTTAGTCCTCAATGACCTCCCTATGTCGGGGGGGGGGGATCTTTTGACCCAGGCTCTCTTGCTTTGCTTTCTACATGTGTGTAAGCCCCTTTTCCAGAAGGTTCATCCTCAGGGTTGTGGGAGACCTCTCTATCTCCCCTTCCCCTTCTTAGCCAGGCCATGGAGGGGGAGAATTTCTTTTTTCCTTTTAAAATTTATTTGTGAGCAGAAAGCCAGGGGCAGGAGTGGGGGAGAAGCAAGAGTATGGGTGTGCCAAGGCCTGCAACCACTGCAAACGAACTCCAGGTGCACAAAGTGGCACATGCATCTGGCTTTCTGTTGGTACCGGGGACTTGAACCTGGGCCAGCAATGTCCCTCTGGGTTTTTCCCTTAACTTACTGCTGCCAGGGTTTTCTCATCTCCTGGTGGCCATGATGATACGTACCTTATCAGCCTGTCTTGAGAACCTTACAAGATGATGGCAATGGAGTCTCGAACCCAGGGTACAGGATGTGTAAGGCATTCATTCAGAAGAAGTTACAAGGGAGGGCTGGAGAGCTGGCTTAGCAGTTAAGGCGCTTGTCTGCAAAGCCGAAGGACCTGGGTTTGATTCTCTGGTACCCACGTAAAGCCGGATGCACAAGATGGCACATGCATCTGGACTGTGCAGTGGCCAGAGGCACTGGTGTGCCAATTTCCTCTTTCTCTGCCTCTTTCTCGCTCTCTCAAATAAGATAGAAAATAATTGAAAACAAAAAAAAAGAAGTGGGCTGAGAGATGGGTTAGCAGTTAAGTGGCTTGCCTGCAAAGCTTAAGGACTCATGTTCTACTTTCCAGGACCCACGTAAGCCAGACACACAGTGGCACAAGGTCGTACATGCACCAAGGGTGCACACGTCTGGAATTTGACTGGAGTCACTGAAGGCCCTGGTGTGCCAATTCTCTCCCTCCCTCCTCCCTCCCTCCCTCTCTCTCTCTCTCTCTCACACTTACACACACACACTCTCACACTCACACACATACACACCAAAAAAAAGTTACAAGGGCTCAGTTGGTTGAATGCTTGCACGGCTCATGTGAAACCCCGGGTTTGATCCCCAGTATCACATAAGCCAGACGTGGCACGTGCCTGTAACGTCAGAACTCAGGAGGTGGAGGCAAGAGAACAGAAAGTTCAAGGCTAGCCTGAGCAACATGAGACTGTCTAAACAAGGGGCGGGGGTGGGGAGGATTGCCCCGTGGTTAAAAGCGCTTGCCGTGTAAGCTTGACCGCTGGAGTTTGGATCTCCAGGACCCACATAAAATTAGACACAAGCAGTGTGTGCATATGGAATCCTGATGCACCTACTGTCGCGGGATGTTGGTGTACAGGGGCTTCCCCCCCCCCCCCGGCCTGTGAATCCCATTTATCAAAGAATTGAGAAAACAAACTCGAAGAAGGTTAAATTAAGAATTACGATATTGATTTAGGGAGAAGCGGTATCCACGGGATGGTTAGGAAGGTTCAGGTCCAAAGGAGATTTCCTTGCTCGGCTGGAGAGGGAGGTCTGGGAATGGAGAGAGACGCAAAAGGGAGATTTCCAGGGCGGGTGGAAACAGGGTAGGAGGGAAGAGACTCTCCTTCCCTCATCCCATCCAGGCTGGGGTGGAGAAAGAGCTTACCAGAACCTGGAGGTTCAGACGTCAGGAGAAAAATGAACAGCCAAGCCCCCTTACACACACACACACACACACACACACACATATAAATTTTGTTTTTGTTTTTTTCTTTTTCTTTTTCTTTTTTTTTTTTGGTTTTTCGAGGTAGGGTCTCACTCTGGTCCAAGCTGACCTGGAATAAACTCTGTAGTCTCAGGGTGGCCTTGAACTCATGGTGATCCTCCTACCTTTGCCTCCCTAGTGCTGGGATTAAAAGCGTGCACCACCACGCCCAGCTCTGTTTTTGTTTTTTCAAGGTAGGGTCTTGCTCTAGCCCAGGCTCACCTGGAATTCACTAGGTAGGCTCAGGGTGACCTCAAACTCACAGCGATTCTCCTACCTCTGCCTCCCAAATGCTGGGATTACAGGCATGCATCACCACCCGGGGCCATAGAAAGCCTTTTTATAGCTCATTAGGATGAACCTTCCCATCAGATTCAGGTGGGCAAGGGAGAGAGCTGATTGGTTCGTGGACTCAAGGGGCCAACCCCAGAGGAGCCAGAGACTCAGGTGTGTAGACTGGGGAAGCAGTAGGGGGCGCTGTTGCTGAAGAATTGTTCATAGCTATCATGGATGAGACTGGGTCAGATGCAAAATTCCAGTTTTGCCAGGACAAGAGAGGTGGCATCTCCTCGTTCCCTCTCTTTGGGCCTTTGGTTCCTGACTGAATGTGACTTAAAACTACCCTGTTCCTGGGCTAGAGAGATGGCTTAGTGGTGAAGGTGCTTGTGTGCAAAGCCAAAGGACCCAGGTTCAATTCCCCGGGACCCACGTAAAGCCAGATGCGCAGATGGGGGGGGGGGCTGGAGGCCCTGGCACACCCATTCTCTCCCTCTCTGTCTCTCCATCTGTCTCTCCATTTCTCTCTCTCTCTCTTAAATAAATAAATGAAAAAACTGGAACCACTGTTTAAAAAAAAAAACTAACCTCCTTCCATTTCTCTTTCACCTACAATGGGGGAACCCTGACCAAAACAGCCCTTCTGCCCATTCTCCCAGCATGTGTGACAGACCAAGCCTGGCCTCACTCACCAGTGGTGCTTTTCCTTGTAGGACTCCTTCAGACCCCAAGGACTGTCTATGCAGGTCCACTCTCCCACTGCCTGCCATGGTCCAGGCACAGGCCACGCCCTCAGGAGATGCCCCAGTTTCCAAATCTTGCAAACCTTCCAGTGAACCAAAAACTCACCTGCAGTTAGGAAATGCACTCAGGCTGGAGAGATTGCTCAGTGGTTAAGGCACTTGCCTGCGTAGCCTAACGACGAGTGTTTGATTCCTCAGTACCCACCTAAAGCCAGATGCACAAAATGGTACATGCAAGAGGTAGGAGGATCACCATGAGTTTGAGGCCACCCTTAGACTACATAGTTCCAGGTTAGCCTGAGCTAGAGTGAGACCCTACCTCGAAAAACCAAAAAATAAAAAAATAAAAATGGTACATGAATCTGGAGTTTATTTGCAGCAGCTGGAGACCCTGGTACGTCCACTCTCTGTCTCTCTCCTCTCTCTGCTTTCAAATAAATATATATATGTATTTAAAAAAAACTATTAAGCTAGATGTGCTGGCATATGCCTTTAATCCCAGCACGTGGGAGGCAGAGGTAGGATGATCACCATGAGTTTGAAGCCACCCTGATACTGCACAATGAATTCTAGGTTAGCCTGGGCTAGAGTGAGACCCTACCTCAAAAAACCAAAAAAAGAAAAAAAATCTATTTTAAAAGAAAATGCACTCTCCACTTAGTGCCAGGAATTCTACATGTGGACATTAGTTTACTTCAAGTAAAAAAGACATAAAAAAAAAACAACAACAACAAGATAGGGGATCTTGCTGTAGCCCAGGCTGACCTAGAATTCTCTATGTAGTCTCAGGCTGGCCTCAAACTCACTGTGATCCTCTATCTCTGCCTCCTGAGTGCTGGGATTAGAGGATTGATCCACCACATCCAGGCTTTTTTTCTTGTTTCTTTTTTTTTGAGGTAGGGTCACACTTTAGCCCAGGCTGACCTGGAATTCACTATGTAGTCTCAGGGTGACCTCGAACTCATGGCGATCCTCCTACCTCTGCCTCCCGAGTGCTGGGATTAAAGACATGTGCCACCACGCCTGGCTCCAGGCTTTTTTTTTTTTTTCCAGAAGACATTTTTAAAGGTTACAGAACCCTACTGAGAGAAATAAAAGCGAAAACAAATGGAGCACACACACCTACTCCAGCCTAGAAGATTGGAATTAGTCAAGACAATTTCCTTTAGTTGCCATAGAGACAGTGCATTACCTATTAAGGCTTTTAAAGGATACTTAATAAGAGCGCCATCAATAAATCGCGAGGAAGCTTGCAGACTAAATGATGAAAAAGACTAGCAGCTGAACATGGTGGCTCACGCCAATAATCCCAACCCTCAAGAGACTGAGATAGGACGATAGCTCTGAGTTCTAGGCCAGCCCTGTGCTACAGAGAGAGTTTTAGGTCAGCTTGGGCTAAAGCGAGACCCTGCCTCAAAAACTTAAATAATAAACAGGGCTGGGGAGATGGCTTGGCAGTTTAAGGCATTTGCTTGCAAAATCTACTAGCCTGGGTTGATTTCCCCAGTGTGGTGGTTTGAATGGAGGGGCCTATAGACGGAGGTGTTTCTGATTAAGATTAAGCTTGCAACTTGAGTCCGTGCTGGGGAAGAGGTACGTCACTAGGGGCAGATCTTAAGCCCAGCCCCACCAGATGTACAAAAAACAAACAAACAACCAAACAAATAGTTTGAGCTCTGGCTGTTTGTGTTTTCTGGCTGTTTGGTGATGTCTCTGTGCTATGAAGCTCTGGAAGGGAGCGAGCTTCCTCCACCATTGACAGTGCTTCCTCTGGCTTCTGTAAGCCTGAAATAAACTGTTTTTCTCTCACAAGCTGCTCCCGGTTGGGTGTTTGTCCAGCAACTGGAACGTAACTGCAGCACCTAATACCCACATAAAGCTGGACACACAAAGCGACACATGCATCTGCAGTTTGTTTGGAGTGGACAAGATGCCCTGGTACGCCCATTCTCATTCTCTCACTAATAAACAAAGTGTGACATTGTATTTAAAAAAGAAAAAAGCAAAAACAAAAACATAACAAAAAAAAAAAACCCTAAAGCTTCTTTTTAAAGGAGAGCAAAATGTGGTCTACCAGATTTCACAACATTACAAAGTAACAATTATCCAAACCATATGGTAACAATGGGGGGGAAAAAAAACGATCAGTGGAAGATATTCAACAATCCCAAATGAATTCAATATACAGTAAAACTTTAGCTAATGCAACAATAAGGAAAGTCATTACTGAATAATAAATGTCTTAGAAATAACTAAAACGCGGGGAGATGTTGCACCCCGTACCGTTTTTCTGCAGCCAATTTCGGAAGAGAACGTTTGCATGTCTGAAAAGCAAACCAGAAAAAGACCAGAAAAATGCAACCGCCACATGCATCATGTCAGAAGACAATCTGACAGACAAAAAAGTGATTTTTCAAAATTAAAAGACATCTGCGCTAGAGAGATGGCTTCGTGGGTGAGAGTGCTTGCCGTCCCAGCGCGAAGACCTGAGAGCCGGAACGGCTCTGAGTTCAATTCCCCAGAACTCGTGCAAACACAGCTGGGTGCGGCCACACACTCCTGCCTGTACCCCAGTCCTGTGGAGGGTGGAGACAGGAGAATTGCTGGGGCTCCCTGGTAGGCTCACCTGACCGAAAGAAAGGGCAGCTAGCTCCGGGTTTAGTGGGAAACTCCGTCTCACGCACGTGCAGGCAAAATAAAAATCGGCCCTGTTTGCTGAATAAAACGTAAGGCACTGGGATGGGAAGGTGGCTCAGTGGCTAGAGCGCCCGCCACGCAACACTGGGCGCTCCCTCACCTCTCTTGTTGGCCCGATTTTCCTGTGTGTCAGATGAGGCTTCAGTGAATCGATATAAACTGCTTGCAGTTATACGTGGACCAGTGATTTAAAAGAACATGCTGGGTCAGTGTTGGGGAGGCAGGGGTGGTCATTTTCACATTTTCTCCCAACTACAAGAAATAAAAAAAAATTAAAAAGAAAAAAAAAACATGGACTTGACAGCCAAAGATATCATTCCATAAGTATTTCTTGAATGCCAGATCTAGGAGCAAATTCTTGTTCTGATATTTGTTAGTAATGCCACCTTGTGAAAATTGCTTACCAAGTCTCCATCCATCATAGCACGAAAGGATCTGCGGCTGTGAGGAGGTGCTAAGGCAGATTACCCACAAAGCACCGAGGCGCGCACAAGCTCTCCATATTCGATTCCTTGCCCTTCTTTCTGGGGCTTCAGCCCAGCAGGGACCCAGCCCACATTTAGGGCCCCAGATTTGCTTCCGGATGCCTTCCAACTTCGCCCAGTTAAGACCTTTGAAGCCCCAAGCTCTGAAGTTCCCTGGCCACTGATTTCCTATGTGTGAAAATCAAAATGACAAAAGTTGATGTTGGGCTGGAGAGATGGCTTGGCAGTTAAGGTGCTCACCTGTGAAGCCTAAGGACCCAGGTTCGACTCTCTAGGTCCCACATAAAGCCTATCACAAGGTGATGCAAGTGTGCAAGGTGGCTCATGCCCACCAGGTGGCTCACGCATCTGGAGTTTGATTGTAGTGGCTGGAGGCCCTGGTGAGCCAATTCTCTCTCTCTCTCTCTTTCTCTCACTCACTCACTTACTCTAAGTCCCTCTCTTGCATAAAAAGAAAAAGGCCACTCTATTGGGCTTGCCTCAAAAAAAAAAAAGTTGATGTCTCTGTATGACACAAAATTGACATGTAAGCTGAAATTACAATCACTTCTATATTTTATTTTTTTGCTGTGGGTATGTATGTGTGTATATATGTTTGTGGGTACCCATGTATGTGCGTATGGCAGACAGAGGTCAACATCAAATATCTTAATCACTCTCCACCTTAGTTCCCCCCGCCCTCCAAGGTAGGGTCTCACTTTAGTCCAGGCTGGCCTCGAACTCACGACGGTCCTCCTACCTCCACCTCCTGAGTGCTGGGATTAAAGGCGTATGCCACCATACTTGGCTCCAGCTTAGTTTTTGAGACAGGGCGTCTCACAGATCCCATAACTCACTGATTGGGCTACACAAGCCACCAGCGAGCCCTGGGCATCCCCTTGGCTCTGCTTCATCAGCACTAGGATTATGCCACCATGCCCAGCTTGTATGTGGGTGCTGGGGACCCTAACGTGGGTTCTCATGCCATAAGTACTTTGCCTGCTGAGCCATTCTCTAGCCTCTTGCATACATTTTATTTAAATTATTTTTTAAGCCGGGCATGGTGGCACATGCCTTTGATCCCAGCACTCGAGAGGCAGAGGAAGGAGGATCGCTATGAGTTCAAGGCCACCCTGAGACTACATAGTGAGTTTCAGGTCAGCCTGGGCTAGAATGAGACTCTACCTTGAAATACCAATATATATATGTTTCATATATGTATGTGTATATATATATATATATATATATATATATATATGTATATATATATATGTATATAGTTATTTGAGATACACACACACACACACACACACACACACGGGGGTCGGGGGGGAGAGAATGGGCGTGCCAGGGCCTCCAGCCAGTACAAACATACTCCAGACCCATGCACCACCTTGTGCATCTGACTTACATGGGTTCTGGGGAATGGGAACCTGGGTCCTTCCTTAGGCTTCACAATCAGGTGCCTTAACTGCTAAGCCATCTCTCTAGCCTCCTTGAATACTTTCTAATTCATTTTTGGTCGACCTGTTTGCTGCTGGCCTGTAAATTCTTTTTAAATTATTTATTCTGTGTTTATGTGTGCATGCGTGCACGCCATGGCACATGTGTGGAGGGTTGAGGACAACTTTTGGGTCGGTCCTTGCCTTCCACCTTAGTTCGAGGCAGGGTCACTCACTGCTGTTCACTGCTCTGCTTTGGGAGTTTCTGGGAAAGTCTGTCTCTATGTTCCTTCTCCTAGTGGGTTCACTGGCGTCTGGGACTGTGAACTCAGGGACTCAGAGTTCCACGAAGCCGTCTCTCCAGGCTGCTGTCGGCCTTTTGTGGGTGGCTTAGCCAGCCCAGCAGTTAATTCCAGTCTGTTTCCAAATCACTCCCACGCGGGGGTGAGCCCATCTCATCCCGTACTGACTGCAGAATTCTCTCTTTCCAGGTTTGTGGTTTAGGTCCTGGGGAACAAGTGCTCCTGGGGACCCAAAGTCTGGCACGGAATGAGTGCTGGGTAAGTATTTGTGGAATGAAAGAAAGAATGAATGGGGGGATTTCAATTGCCCAGGAAGAAGATGTCTCATGAAGAGACAAAATAGCCAAGGGTCCTCACCTGGAGGATGGGGAGGCTGAAATTCACAGAGGTCAAAGGTGCTGCCTCTGATGGTTCCTAGTGATTTTCAACTTGACAACCTAGACTCGCTTGTGAGGAATCACATAGATTAGGTTAGCCTCTGGACTGGCTCGTGAGGGACTATTTTTTTTTAAATTATTTATTTATTTGAGACAGAAAGAGAGAGAGAATGAATGGGCGTGCCAGGGTCTCTGGCCACTGCAAACAAACTCCAGACACACGCGCCACCTTGCGCCTCTGGCCTTCGTGGGACCTGGGGAATTGAACCTGGGTCTTTAGGCTTTGCAGACAAGCGCCTTAATCGTGAAGCCATCTCTCCGGCCCGGATTATCTTGATGCAGTTAACTGCGGCGGGAAGACTCACCTGAACGATGGTTGACACCGTTCCACAGACTGGCTTCCTGCCCTGTGGAGAACGGAGATCGCTGGCTAAGCGCGCTGGTTCACGGCTCTCTGCTTCCGCACCGCGCTGACCGTGACCAGCCACCGCCTCGAGCTCCTGCCCGCTATGATGGACCATAACCTGGAACCTGCGGGCTGAAATAAATCCTTCCTCCTTTACACTGATTTTTATCAGATATTTTGTTCCAACAACAAGAAGGCAATTAATATACCAGCCAATCCAAATGGACTCGACATGGCCTTTCTTCACACGGGTAATGGAAGTTATGGGAGAAACGTGAAGGGGGGGGGGCAGGCAGATATCAGAGCAATTCCTCAATGCAGTGGAGTATTTCAACAGCCGCCCAGAGCACAGCAGTGTCACACACGCACGACTGTCAGTGTGGGATTAGGTGCTTGGGGGACAACTGGGAGACTTGTGTCACTCCCCCTCCCAGACCCCATGAAGCAAATGAATGAAAGTTATTTATCTTTCATGGTCACTATGGCTCTGGCTACATGGGTTGTTTTTTTTTTTAAAAATTTATTTCAACTTTATTTTAGGGCTGGCTTAGCAATTAAGGTGCTTGCCTGCAAAGCCAAAGGACCCAGGTTTGATTCCCCAGGACCCACATAAAGCCAGATGCACAAGGTGGCTCATGAGTCTGGAGTTCGTTGGCAGTGGCTGGAGGCTCTGGTGTGCCCATTCTCTCTTTATCTGCCTCTCTCTCTTTCTCCCGTAATAAAAATAACTAAATAAAAACATTCTTTTTATTTTAGACAGGGTCTCAGCTCCCTGTGCTGCTCTGGAACTCCCCAGACAGCTGAAGATTATCTTGAACTCCTTTAATCCTCCTGCCTCCGCATCCTGAGTACTGGGATTACACGCGGGTCAAAACTGGGGTTTTATGCATGCTAAGCGAGTACTCAACTGAGCTACATCCCCAGCCCCTCTTGTTTTTTTTTTTTTTTGTGTGTGTGTGTGTGTGGTTTTAATACAATAATAACAATAGCAACAATTTGTCAGAGCCAGTCTGGGATGGTAGAAAAGGCATAAATCTGAGTCTGGCAGACTCAGGACAAATTCCAGCTACTACTGAGACTCAGGTCCAAATCAATTAACTTCCCCCAACCTTCACTGGGCACTAATTCAACAAAGATCCACCGAGTTCTTTCCGTGTGCCAGGTCCTGGGGACATGTTGGTGAACAAGACGTAGTTCTGCCATGGTGAATCTGCCACTACACTTGGCACTCCTCAAGTGTGAAGAACAGAGACTGACCCTCCAGTGCTTAGACAAAATCAGAATCTAGAGGGATGGCTCAACGGTTAAAGGCACTTGCTTACAAAGCCAGATGCAAAATGACACATGCATCTGAAGTTTGTAGTAGCAGGAGGCCCTGGCATGCCCATTCTCCCTTTCTGTTTGCCTCTCTCTCCCTCAAATGAATAAAAATATTTTTTTAAAGAGGTAGGTGAGGGCTGGAGGGATGGCTTAGCGATTAAGGCATTTGCCTGCAAAGCCAAAGGACCCAAGTTCGATTCCCCAGGGCCCATGTTAGCTAGATGCACAATGGCTGGAGGCCCTGGCGTGCCTATTCTCTCTCTCTCTTTCTCTGTCAAATAAGTAAATAAATAAAAATAAAAATAAAATATTTAAAAATAATAAATAAATAAAAGAAGTAGGTAAACCTGAGAGTCCCCTGGTGGCATAGAGCTTGGGTTGGAATGTCATCCACTCTCTACTACCCTTAGCCCACATCTCTCCTGCCAGATCTGGTCCCGTTAAGCCCAGGACAATACAACATCCTCTTTCCAAATTCTCAAACAAGAGAATGGTGCCTGCCTTGCAAGTGTAAGACATGAGCTGGATTCCTAGAACCCGTGGGAAAAGTGCCAGGCATGAGTTCTGCAGGACAATGAGAGACTCTGCCCCAAAAAGGATGGGCAGCTGGCTAGAGAGCTGGCTCAGTGGTTAAGTGTGCTTTGTATGCGAGCTTGATGACCGGAGGGAGCCTGAGACCTCCTGAGTTCCAATCTTTTTACTTTTATTTTTTATGAGAGACAGTGATAATTAGCACACCAGAGCCTCTAGCTACTGCAATTGAACTCCAAACGCATGTGCCACCTTGTGCGCATGTGTGACCTTGTGCACGTGCACCACCTTGTACATCTGGCTTATGTGGGTTCTAGGGAGTGGAACTTGGGTCCTTAGACTTCACAGGCAAGTGCCTTAACCACTAAGACATCTCTCTAGGCCCCTTTTTAAAAATATTTTTATTTGCAAGGAGAGACAGAGAGAATATGAATGGGCACACTGGGGCCTCTTGCCACTGCAAATGAACCCCAGATGCATGCACCACTTTGTGCATCTGGCTTTACATGGGTACTGGGGAACCAAACCCTGGTTGTGAGGCTTTGCAGGCAAATACTTTAACCACTGAGCAAGCCCTTCAGCCCCCTTAGTTCTAATCTTTTTTTTTCTTTTTCTTGTTTTCTTTTCTTTTTATTATTATTTTTCTATTAACAACTTCCATGATTGTAAACAACATCCCATGGTAATGCCCTCCCTCCCCCACTTTCCCCTTTGAAACTCCATTCTCCATCATATCCCTCCCCCTCTCAATCAGTCTCTCTTTTATTTTGATGTCATCATCTTTTACCTCCTATTATGATGGTCTTGTGTAGGTAGTGTCAGGTACTGCGGTGTCATGGATATCCAGGCCATTTTGTGTCTGGGGGGAGCACGTTGTAAGGAGTCCTATCCTTCCTTTGGCTCTTACATTCTTTCTGCCACCTCTTCCACAATGAACCCTAAGCCTTGGAAGGTGTGATAGAGATATTGCAGTGCTGAGCACTCCTCTGTCATTTCTTCCCAGCACCATGATGCCATCTGAGTCATCCCAAGGTCACTGTCATCTGAAAAGAGAAGATTCTCAACCAAAAGTGAGAGTAGCATTACTATATGGGTATGAACATTAAGAGTAGTGCTTACTGGGCAGTTTGATGAGCATAGTATATTCATTTAGCCAGACATCCCTAGGGCTCGTGACTACCCCTGCTTTAAGTTTTCAGTATCAGGGATGTATTCCCTCCCATGGAGCAGGGCCTCTAGTCCAATTAGAGGGCAGTTGGTTTCCACAATGACAGACATGCCATTATTGCATCTGTTGGCTCATTTGGCCTGGCTGGCCAAATATAAGGCTTGCAGTGTCCACTGTGGAGTATCGTCACTGGTGATTTCTCTCTCTCCCATTGAACTGTATGCAGAATGGCTTCTTCCAGCTTTCTGTCAGCTGGTCTACATGGAGGAGGTAATCAGCTCAGTTCCAGCAGGATTTCTCAGTGGCCTTGCAGCCCAAGTATGTGGTGTCTTCAGCAATAGGATCTTACCATCTATTCTGGTGGGAAACCAAGGGCCTCGGCAATGGCTTGTAATGTTTTGGGTTTATCAGGGACCACCCTGGCCAACAACTCACTGGAAGGTATCCCATCCCTGGCACTGAAAATTTTCTAGTAACAATCCATGGCTCCTGAGTGTTCCGTTGTCCAAAAAAGTAGGTTTCCATATGATTTATTTGTATCCTCTGAGATTTTGACTGATATCTAATCTTTAGGACTCACATAAACAGCTGGGTGTGGCCACACACATCTGTAACCCTAGACCTGTGGAGAGTGGAGATCAGAGAATTACTGGGGCTCCCAAGTAACAAGCTCAGAAATCAGCAAGAGACTCTGTTGTCACAAGGAAAAACAAGTGGGTGAATGATGGAGGGGGACAACTGACATTCTCTTCCTTCCATTGCATACAAGCACATGACTGCATTAGCACAGACATGTGCATACAACATGCATGCCAAACACCACACTCACCACATCCTACATACTATGCCCATGCCAAAAAAAAAAAAAAAAAAATGGTGGCCAAATGACACCTGATGTTCTCAGGTCTTCACACATTCGCACACACATATTTTAAAAAAGAATCAGCCAGGTGCGGTGGCGCACACCTTTAATCCCAGCACTCGGGAGGCAGAGGTAGGAGGATTGCCGTGAATTCGAGGCCACCCTGAGACTACAGAGTGAATTCCAGGTCAGCCTGGGCTAGAGTGAGACCCTACCTTGAAAAACCAAAAAAAAAAAAAAAAAAAAAAGAGGAGGGCTGGAGAGATGGCTCAGTGGTTAAGGTGCTTGCCTGCAAAGCCTGATGACCCTGGTTTGATTCCCCAGGACCTAAGTAAAGCTGGATGCATAAAGTGGTACATGTATCTGGAGTTTGTTTGCAGGGGCTAGAGGCCCTGGAATACCCAATCTGAGACTGTCTCTCTGTCTCTTTCTGCTTTCAGATAAATAAATAGTATATATATTTAAACAAAAAGAATTAGAGAGAAAGATCAAGGACTGGATTCGAATCCTCCTGCCCCTAAGTGCACTGAGCTTAGTTCTCTGGGCTCAGTTTCCCCACTGCCATATGGTTTCAGGCAGACTCACAAATGCCTCTGTGCTTTGAGTTTGCAAAAAACTGGGTGAAGGCAGCCACGGGAAGGGCTTTGGCAGAGCCTGGTCTAGACACTTCCTCAAAGTCCACAGGGGTAGCTTGGGTCCCGCTGAGCAGGCCTTGGCAGCAGCCACGGGAGGGGAAGAGAGCTCAGGCCTCCTGCCCAGCCCAAGTCAGCGGCTCTGCTCGGTGCCCTGTCGCCGGCAGCCCCCGGCAGCCTAAGACAGATGACTTCACAGGCCGTGTGGTTGAAACCCGAGAGCCCTCTCGCTAGCACCCCACCCCCCCCTTCCCCAGCAGGAAGTTTTTTCCTGTGGTGGAAGCTTTTGTTCTCCAGGCCGTGATGGTAAGGTGCAGGAATTTCCAGCCAGCTGACGTCAGCCATCATCTCAACTCAGGCTCAAACCCAAGAACACTCTACCAGGGTGAGGGGTGAGTAAGGGCAGGAGTTTCAGGCCTCGGGTGGCGCATCTTTCTTCCTCATCTTTTCCCACTCACCCACTGTGCCTGTCTATTAGGTCAAGAGGAAAGACTTCAGGAAGTTTATTCACCCTGAAAGTCGTTAGAAAAGGTGGGTGGAAAGTGGTTCCTCATTCTGGTCTAGCCACTGGCTGGTGGCTGAGTGACCTGGGTTAGCCACTGGCCTCCCTGGGAGTCAGTGAACTCACCTGTGACATGAGCCTACCACGTCTCATATCATGCAGCCGTGAGAGTGGCACTTAGAAAATGCTTCGCACGCCTTTCATCCCAGCCCTCGGGAGGCAGAGGCAGGAGGATCGCCGTGAGTTCGAGGTCACCCTGAGACTACATAGTGAATTCCAGGTCAGCCTGAGCTAGAGTGAGACCCTACCTCGAAAAAACCAAAAAGAAAAGAAAGAATAAAGAAAATGCTTAGCACACCGAGCAACAATATTTCTTGCTGCTAGTGTATCTTCACTGATGAGGACACGAGATACCACGTGTGACACACCCAACTGGCCTCGTAGCTGTCCGTCCCGGGCACACTGGTCAGCAGGGATGGCCACTGGTGTCCCAGGGCTGCCTAGGTGACTAAAGGCCACACCACACACCATTGGCTTGAACAACAAAAACATCATATCTGGTCCTAGAGGCCAGAAGCCCGAGGTTTGGGCAAGGGCAGGATCTGCCATTGGGCTGGGAGGGAAGGAACCATGCCAGGCCTCTGGCCATAGCTGACAGTTGGCCATCTTTCCCTGTGTCTTCTCATACTACCTTTTCTTTCTTTTTTTGGTGTGTGTGTGTGTGAGAGAGAGACATGTGTATATATGTATGTGTTCATATGTATGTACACACATGTGTTGTGCACTCATGCATGTGGAGGCCAGAGGTCAACCTCTGTTGTCATTTTTTTTTTTTTTTTAGGTACTATCCGCATTTATTTTATTTATTTATTTTTGGTTTTTCGAGGTAGGGTTTCACTCTAGTCCAGGCTGACCTGGAATTCACTATGTAGTCTCAGGGTGGCCTCAAACTCATGAGATGATCCTCCTACTTCTGCCTCCCGAGGGCTGGGATTAAAGGTGTGCGCCACCATGCCCGGCTATTTTTTATTTATTTGAGAGGAAGAGACAGAGAGAGGAAGAGGCAGATAGATAGAGAATGGGTCCACCAGGGCCTCCAGCCACTGCAAATGAACTCCAGATGCATGTGCCACCTTGTGTATCTGGCTTAAGTGGGAACTGGGGAATGAAACCTGGGTCCTTAGGCAAGCAAATGATTTAACCACTAAGCCATCTCTCCAGCCCCTACCTCCCATTTTTGCTTTTTTTTTTTTTTTTTTTTTTTTTTTGAGACAGGGTCTCTCACTACCTAGAGCTCACCGACTAAGCTAGACTGGCTGGCGGGTGAGCCCCTGAGATCCACCCGTCTCCAGCTCCCCCGTGCTGAAATTGTAGGTGTACGCTGCTACCAAGCCTGGCTTTTCTTCTCTGGGTTCTGGGGATTGAACACAAGTCCCCATGCTTGGGAGGCAAGCACTTACCCACTGAGCTCTCTCCCCAGGCCCTATATCTGTGTCCAAATGTCCTCTTCCAAAGATCCTTGTGGTACTGGGTCAGGGCCTACCTCGTTTTAACTTGGTCACCTCACTGAAGGTCCCATCTCCCTTTCATGCCAGCTTCTGTGGTGCTGCTGGGAACACCCCTAAGCCTGTGCCCCAACAAAACACCTCCTCCAGCAGGGCTCCGCCTCCCAAATGGCCACCGGCTGAGGACCAAGCATTGAGAACAAGTGGGTTTATGGGGGACATCTGATTCAAACCACCACAATTATGTTAATCAAAAGAAGCCACACTCAGGAAGACAAATCTTGCCCGTTTTCTATGCTGTGGAATCTAGAATTAAAACGTGTGTGTAGGTAGGTTATGAGAGTAGACAGGGGACTGTGAAAGGGGAGGGAGAGGTCTTTGGGTGGGGAAGAGAGAGTAATGTAAAGTGGCATGAAAGCGGAAGGGGGCTACTTGGTCAGAGGTGGGGGACCAGCCAGAGGGAAGATGGGAGAGGGCAGTGGGGGTGGAGGATGAATAAAAACAAAACAAGTTGACAGATGTCTATGAAATCCATTACTTTATATGCTAACTTTAAAAATTAAGATTTTTATATTTTATTTTTATTTTATTGGGGGGGGGGAGAGAATGGGCACACCAGGGCCTCTAGCCACTTCAAACAAACTCCAAATGCATATGCCACCTTGTGCATCTGGATTTACATGGGTACTGGGGAATTGAACCAGGGTCCTTAAGCTTTTCAGGCAAGTGACTTAACCACTCAGCAAATCTCTCCAGCCCAAATTAAGAATTTTACCCCCCAAAAAGTCTACGTATACAAAATCGGCGCTGCGTGTGTGTTATGCATTGTAGCGCGTGCCGTTGCGGTGCCTCAGTACTTGCTGCAGTGGCCTGAGCAGAACCTGCGTGTCCTGCTCCATCGCCCTTCTGCCCGTTCTTTTTTTGTTTAATATTTTATTTATTTATTTGAGACACAGAGGCAGAGAGAGAGAGTGAATGGGTGAGCCACGGCCTCTGGCCACTGCAAATGACTCCAGATGCATGCACCACCTTGTGCATCTGGCTTTATGTGGGTCCTGGGGAAACGAACCTGGGTCCTTTAGCTTTGCAGGCAAGCACCTTAACAGCTAAGCCATTTCTCCAGCCCCCTTCTGCCCATTCTTATCTTGAGTCAGAAGCTCTTATTGATGCCGGAAGTTGCTGCGTTCCACAAGACTGTCCTCTGCTCCCCTTTGCAGGACTGAGGTTACAAGGAGTGGCACACCCAGCTATTTACCGCAAACGAACTCCAGATACATGCGCCACCTTGTGCATCTGGCTCTAAGTGCGTACTGGGGAATCGAACCTGGGTCCTTAGGCTTTGGAAGCCAAATGCCCTAACCACTGAGCAATCTCGCCAGCCACAGATTGGCTTTTATTTTTTTTTAAAACGACTTGGCATTTGGGTTGGACTGTTTGCTTTCCTCTCTTTCCTGTCAGGCTGATTCTAAATGATCGATTAATGAGATTTCTAAATCTGAGGGCCTGGCCTGTGAGGGTCCCTGGGGAGACCCGCCAGGGGCATGTCTGTCAGTTTCTCTCTCTAAGCATCTCCACCACAGGCTCCAACCCAGTGCCATGTAAATCAGCTCTGCTGGCAGGGCAGCCCTGGCAATGGAACCCTGGTTCTTCACTGGAAAATGGTTGGCCATGTCTAAAGGTGTGTGTGTGAGTGTGTGTGAGTGTGGTTAACTTTGTTCCTCAGGTACTTTCAACCTTTTTCTTTTCTTCCTTCTTTCTTTCTTTCTTCTTTCTTTCTTTCTTTCTTTCTTTTTTCTTTCTCTTTTTTTTTTCTTTTGTTTTTTCGAGGTAGGATCTCACTGTAGCTCAGGCTGACCTGGAATTCACCATGTAGTCTCAGGGTGGCCTCGAACTCACAGCATCCTCCTACCTCTGCTTCCTGAGTGCTGGGATTAAAGTCATGTGCCACCACACCCGGCTTGTTTGTTGTTATTTTTTTGAGGTAGGGTCTTGCTCTAATCCAGGGTGACCTGGAATTCACTGTGTAGTCTCAGGCTGGCTTCAAACTCACAGCAGTCCTCCTACCTCTGCCTCCTGAGTGCTGGGATTAAAGGCGTGTGCCACCACGTCCTGCACCTTTTCTTTTTCTTAAGACACGGGTCTCTCACTGGCCTGGAGTTCTCCCATTGGGCTGGACTAGCCAGCTAGCAAGTGTTAGGGATCTAATGGTGTCTCTTACCTCCCCAGTGCTGGGATTACAAGCATGTGCCGCCATGCCTGGCTTTAAAAAAAATTATTATTTATCTGAGAGAGAGAATGGGCACGCCAGGGCCTCCGGCCACTGCAAATGAATTCCAGACGCATGTGCCATCTTGTGCATCTGGCTTATATGGGTCCTGGAGAATCAAACCTGGGTCCTTTGGCTTTGCAGGAGGAGCCTTAACTGCCAAGCCATCCCTCCAGCTCATGCCTGGCTTTTTCATGGGTTCTGGGGATTGAACTTAGGTCTTTCTGCTTATATAGCAAGGACCTTTCCCAACTGAGCCATCTCTCCAGCCCCATCACTTTTCACTGTTACAGCTTGGGTGGAGGTGAGATACCACTGGCCTCGGGGAGGTCAAAGACGGCAAGCAAACATCTTCCAAATCACCGGACAGCCCTAGGACAAAGAATGCTCTGTCCCAAGGGGTTATTAGAGACAAGGAGGGAAACCCCACTACAAAGGACCCAGGTTCGATTCCCTGGTACCCACATAAGCCAGATGCGCAAGATGGTGCATACATCTGGAATTCGTTTGCAGTGGCTGGAGGCCCTGGAGTGCCCATTCTCTCTCTCAAATAAATAAATTATTTTTAAAAAAGCAGTAAGGAGATGGCTTAAGAAAGCAAAGGCACTGGGCTTGTCCTAGGCAGAGCACTCAGGAGAGAGCCACGCTGTCGTTTGTGAGGTGATGTGGGTCTTCCACTGCATTCTGAGAGTGAATCTATTCAAATGTTGCCGTGTGACTCAGTCCCCCGAGAAAACCCATTGCCGTCTTTATTAGAAGCAAGCTGTGACCACTCACGAGAGACCCTCAAGACTGTCCTGGTATAGGCTGGGGGATGGGGAGGGTCATCAGACCCTCACCTGAGATCTCAGCCACCTCTGCAAGGACGGCTGAGGGCTCGTGACCTCAGGGGCAGGTAGAGCGTATAGAGAGTGGACGAACAAGGGACCCTACCCAGAACTTCCTCCATGCTGCGACGGCTGTGGGGAGATCATTGTCCATGCCGGGATGCTATTGCAGTCAGATCCACATTACTGGTAGAAATCAACCAAGAGCAGCTTCTGGGAAAAAAAAAAAAAAAAAGAGGTTTATTTTGGCTGACAGGCTCAAGGGGAAGCTCCATGATGGCAGGGAAAATGATGGCATGAGCAGAGGGTGGACATCACCCCCTGGCCAACATCAGGTGGACAATAGCAACAGGAGAGTGTGCCAAACACTGGCAAGGGGACACTGGCTATAACACCCATAAGCCTGCCCCCAACAATACACCGCCTCCAGGAGGCATTAATTCCCAAATCTTCATCAGCTGGGAACCTAGCATTCAGAACACTTAAGTTTATGGGGGACCCTGAATCAAACCCCCACAGATGCTATGGCTGCTCTGTGGTCAGCCACATTCCTGTAAGGAAACCCTTCCCCGTGTTCTGTAAGGAAGCCGAATAAATTCATTCATTGGTTTGCAAAGGTGAACTTTAGTGGAATCAGCCTTTACGCTGTGAGGTGCTCTGTGGGGAGCAGGGACTCATTGGCTCCCCCACCCCCAAAATAACTTCCCATTACAGGCATTTAAGAACATTTGCACCTTAGTGTGAATCTGGAAGGTTTTTTTTAATTTTAATTTTACTTATTTATTTGAGAAAGAGGTAGATAGAGAATGGGTGTGCCAGGGCCTTCAGCTGCTGCAAATAAACTCCAGACACACGTGCCACCTTGTGCATCTGGCTGGTTCTGGGGAATTGAACCTGGGTCCTTTGGCTTCTCAGGCAAATGCCTTAACTGCTAGGCCATCTCTCCAGCCCCAAATCTGGAAGTTTTCAGGTCCCCATGGGGGCTTAGTGTCTCTGTGTTATAGAAATGTCTGGCTGATTCTAGACTAGCTGAGCTGGGCCTCTGAGGCCCACACAAGCGAAGCGTTCAGGCCTGCTCACCTACCAGTTGCCTGGGCTTGTGGCTGTCGTAGGCTCTGATCCTGACCCTGCCCTAGACTCCTCCAAGCTTGGCTATCCCCCTCCTACGGGCTGAATGCTGTGGCCTCAGCTCACCCCAGGAGGAAGGCTGACCCCGAGTGACCTCAGCTGACTTCCTGTCCAGCCAGGGCATAGACAAACACTGGAAAAATGATGCTTTTCTACTTTTATAGGTTTTTAATTATTTGTGTGTGCATGCAATGTGTGTTGTGTGCTGTGTGTGTGTGTGGCTGGGTGGGTGGATGCGCGTGCACGTGTGAGCTCGTGTACTACGGCGTGTGTGGAAGTTGCAAGATTGCATTTAGTTCTACATTATTTCACTTCTTTTCAGGCAGGGTTTTTCTCTCTCCGTCTCATTCTACTGCTGCTATTTTTCTGCACACACACAGACAGCTTCTGGAAAATTCTCCTGTCTCTGCCTCCCGTGTCCTAGAAGCCCACCACAGCTTCCTGCTTTCTATGTGGATGGAACTCAGGCTGGGCAGTGGGTGTCTTGTCCACTGAGCCTTCTCCACAGCCCCAGACTTTTCTAGTGTTCAGCTATGCCTGACCTAAGCCTGAAGTTCTTCAAGCACGCAACGAGTGAAACAGCAGTGCTAGGCAAAGTTTGTGAAAAGGCAAAGAGAATTATTATAAAATCCGTGATTTGCAAGTATACATGCACACAAAAGAGCATTGTGGTTAAGTACTTGGTTGTCCAAATATGTTCATTTCCCCTGTCTGACATGCTGTCATCATTAGGGGTTGGGGGAGGCAAGCAAGGAGGGGAACATTTAAAATTCTAGATTTTGTGTAAGGGGAAAAGCAATATACATATGTATATTTAATTTGGAGAAGATATGAGGAAAAACATGAACCAGGCTTCTTCTTTTTTTCTTTTTGAGACAAGCCCAACAGACTGGCCTTTTAAAATTATTATTATTACTTTAAAATTTTTTTCCTACTTTTTAATTTTTTGTTTATTTTCATTTATTTATTTGAGAGCGACAGACAGAGAAAGAAAGAGGCAGAGAGAGAGAGAGAATGGGCACGCCAGGGCCAATGAACAGACACGTGCGCCCCCTTGTGCATCTGGCTAACATGGGTCCTGGGGAATCGAGCCTCAAACCAGGGTCCTTAGGCCTCACAGGCAAGCTCGTAACCACTAAGCCATCTCTCCAGCCCTAAAATTTTTATTTATTTATTTGAGAGAGAGAGAGAGAGAATGGGCGCACCAGGGCATCCAGCCACTGCAAACAACATCAGATGCATGCACTACCTTGTGCATCTGGCTTACATGGGTCCTGGGGAAAATGCCTTAACCACTAAGCCATCTCTCCAGCCCCCCCTTTTTTAATGAGAGATAGAGAGAGAGAGAATTGTCATGCCAGGGCCTCCAGCCACTGTAATCAAACTCCAGATGCATGAACCACCTTGTGTGTCTGGCTTATGTGGGATCTGGGGAGTTGAACACAATGGGTCCTTAGGCTTTACAGGCAAATGCCTTAACTACTAAGCCATCTCTCCAGCCCTGGGCTTTCCTTTTAATGAAAAGATTTTTTTAAAAAATTTATTTATTAGAGACAGAGGGGGAGAGAGAGAGAATGGGCACACTGTGGCCTGCAGCTACTGCAAATAAACTCCAGGTGCATGTGCCACCTTGTGCACCTGGCTTGTGTGGGACCTGGAGAATTGAACCTGGGTCCTTAGGCTTTACAGGCAAGTGCCTTAACTGCTAAGCCATCTCTCCAGCCTGAAAAGTTTTTTTTTTTTTTTTATGCAGTTGTTTGTTTTGAAGCAAGGCTTCACGTAGCTCAGGCTGACCTTGAATTCCCTATGTAGTTTAGTATAACCTTGGACTTCTAATCCTCCTGCCTCTACTTTCTGAGTACTGGGATGGGCCAGCAGGCTCAGTGCCGGTTTTTCCAGTAGCCACATGAAGTTCCATGCAGTTTTTCACTGTAGGATCATTGTGCTGATGAGGAGGGAAGGTTCATTTTAGTTTGTGATTTTAGAGGTCTCAGCCCATTATCTCTTAGCCCATTCCCTTTGGGTCTGTGGTAACATCCATTATGACAGCAAGAGAAAGGTGGGTGGCAGGGTCCCAATGTCTCCTTCATGGCCATGTACCCATGACCTAATGTTCTCGAACTAGGCCCCACCTCCCAATGATACCATTAGCTGGGAACCAAGCCCTCAAGTTTATTCTTGTATTTATTTACTTATTTATGAGAGAGAGAGGAGGAGGAGGCGGAGGAGGGACAGAATCGGTGTGCCAGGACCTCTATCCACTGCAAAAGAATTCCAGATATATGCAGTGTCTTGTGCATTTGGCTTATGTGGATCCTTGGGAATTGAACCTGGGTCTTTAGGCGTCACAGGCAAGTGCCTTAACCACTAAGCCATCTCTCCAGCCCATGTTCAAGTTTTTAAAAAATCTTTCATTTATTTAGTTTCAAGGAGAGAGAGAAAGGAAGAATAAGTGCACCAGGGCTTCCAGCCACTGCAAATGAACTCCAGACACATGCTCCACCTTGTGCATCTGGTTTTATGTGGGTGCTGAGGAATGAAACCCTCGTCCTTAAGCTGTGTAGGCAAATGCCTTAACTGCTGAGCCATCTCTCCAGCCCCTCAAGGTGTTGTTTTTTTTTTTTTTTTTCCTTTTGGTTTTTTAAGGTGGGGGTTTCACTCTAGCCCAGGCTGACTTTGAATTCACTACGTAGTCTCAGGCTGGCCTCGAAGTCCCAGTGATCCTCCTGCCTCTGCCTCCTGAGTGCTGAGATTGAAGGTGTGCATCACCACACCCAGGCTTTTTTTTTAATCAAGGTTTTTTGAAATGCATATGTGAGACTGTACATCACGTGTGGGTACACATGCGTGTGGCCGTCAGAGGACAACCTCAGGTGTCACTCTCTGCTGTCCACCTTCTCTTTTTGAGACAGGGTCTCTCATTGGCTTTCAGCTCACCAATCAAGCTAGAATGGCTGACCAGTGAGCTCCAGGGTTCTGCCTGTCTCTAGCACCTCAGTGGCAGGATTACTAGGATGTGCCACCACACTGGACATTTTTTAAAAAAATTATTTATTTATTTGAGAGTGACAGAGAAAGAAGCAGAGAGAGAGAGAGAGAATGGGCACGCCAGGGCCTCTAGCCACTGCAAACGAACTCCAGACGTGTGCGCCCCCTTGTGATCTGGCTAACGTGGGTCCTGGAGAATCGAGCCTCGAGCCGGGGTCCTTAGGCTTCACAGGCAAGCGCTTAACCGCTAAGCCATCTCTCCAGCCCCACACTGGACATTTTTATGTGGGTTTTAGAGGTCCAGAGCAGGTCGTCCTTCACGCTTGTGAGACAAGCACTTTACCAATCGAACCACCCACCTCCGCAGCCCACCACATGAGCTTTTGGGGGATTCTTGAGATCCAAACCTTCGCAAGCCCTTTGTTCATTTCTCCCATCACTCATCCTGGGTGTATTTATTATCTACTGTGTGCCACGGTTGCTATGCAGCACCAAGGTTACAGCAGGGGTCAAAACACACACACAATAAAAGACATTCCCTCATGGAGTTCGTTAGAGAGGAAGGAATAATGAGAAAGAAAGAGATACAAGCCAGGCGTGGTGGCGCTCGCCTTTAATCCCAGCACTTGGGAGGCAGAAGGTAGGAGGATCTCCGTGAGTTTGAGATCAACCTGAGACTCCATGGTGAATTCCAGGTCAGCCTGAGCTAGAGTGAGACCCTACCTCGGAAAACCAAAAATAAAAATAAAAAGGAAGAAAGAAAGAGACACATCTGCGATGCTGGCAGGAGCTACAGAACAAAATGAGGTAGAGGAGGGGCAGGGTGCCACAAGGAGAAGGAAGTGTTGCCATTTTAGGGAGTTCTTGGGAGGCTGCCTTGAGGTGGCCATGTTTCTACAAAGGCCTGAGGCTTTCTATAAAGACTGCACAGGGGCTGGAGAGACAGCTTAGCAGTTAGGGCACTTGCCTACAAAGCCAAAGGATCTAGGTTCGATCCTCAGGACCTACATAAGCCAGGTGCACAAGGTGGTGCATGGGTCTGGAGTTCGTTTGCAGTGGATGGCCTGGCACGCCCATTCTCCCTCTTTCTCTCTCTCAAATAAGTAAATAAATAAATAAATAAATAAAATATTTCTTACAAAAAGACTGCACGGACACCCAGAGAAAGGGTATCCAAAGCCAAGAGCGGAGGCAAAGTCCCTGGCGTGTGGGGGAGTTCTGTGTCCTGAAGGCTGGGGTGAGGTAGAACACACTGGGGGGGACGGGGGGCCTGGGGATGCAGCAGGAGGCGCAGCGGCAGCCAGGGTGGGCGGCAGATCGTAGGGGACCTCACCGGTGACTCTTCACGCTTTTTCTTCCATCAGGGAGCTCCAGGGAGAAACTTGGCCTTGGACTTGTTAGGAGCCACAGCTAGCTCACCGCTCGACTGCATTAGCACCACTGCGAATGGAGGTTTGGGAAGGTAAGAGGGTTGTCCATGGGCATACGGCCCGAGCTGCCTGGGCTACCTTCTCACCGGGTTTATCCACTCCTGTGTGTGTGTGGGGGGGTTCTGAGTGGGCTCAACTCTTCTCCTGCCTGGAGGGGGGGGGCAGAGGCTGAACCTTAGGGTTAGGGAGGGGATAGCTAGATGCGGCTGGTGCTTCTTAAAACTAGAGCCTCAGGTGGCATCGTGTGAAATCCTGCGAGGACAGTACTCTGGGGACAGCCGGGTGCTGCTGACAGAGGAAGCCTCGGTGATTTCTGTAGAGACTCTGTCCCCAGTGTCCCAAGCGCTCCCTCTGAGCACAGCCGGTAGCTGTGATTCCGAAGGACTCCAGGGCCAGTTCCTGCCGCCCCGGCTCTCACATGCTGATCCGCCAGAGTTCCTTCTCCGTCTCTCATCTTGTTCCATTCGTGGATGGGTCAACCCAGCAGCCTGAGTTCAGAAACATACTTGGGCAGCAAGCCTCCCTCTGCCTTGGGCTGCACAGCAATATTCTGGGGGCACTGAATGGTGTCATGTGAGCCACTGACCCATGTGCCGTGGGCCTGGGCCTTCGGAGTATCTCATGGAGTCTGCTGGTCTGGGCAGCCTGTGGGCACTAGGAGCTGGCCCCAGAGCTGCCCCAGCTCCGTTGGAGACTGCTGGTACAGTGCTGGAAGTAAACAGTCCAGCTCAGTAAACCCCAGAAACAGGCCTCTATGGGGGTGAAGGGTGTGGCCATCATTTGGGGTACAAAAGTCCCATTCTTCTTTTTACCCCAAGATGCTAGTGCCCCAGGGGACCACAGCCTCTGACTTCCTTAGAAAGGTAGGGAAAAGCCCACCACTCCTGCTCCTTACTGTCAGTCCCCACCATGTCATCCATAGAAGGATTTCTTCCTTCCTCGTGCATAGAGGGGACATGATTGGTACTTGAAGACAGGGTGGCTGGAGTGTTGAAAGCCAATATCCTCAGAGGAAGAGAAAAAGGGAGAGACAAGATAGAAAAGAGAAAAGGAGCAAAGAAAAAGGGGGGAGGAAGGGAAGGAACAGAGGAGAGAGAGAAAGAAGGATGGGAAGAGGAGGGAGGGAAAAGAAAAGGGCATCAAGAAAGGAGAGCAGGGACAGTAAGAAGGGAAGGAAGGAACCAAAGACAGAAAAAGAAAGAGGAAGGAAGGTGAAAGAGTAGAGAGGAAAGGAAAAGAAGAAAAGGAATAAAAGAAAAAGTAAAAAGCCGGGTGTGGTGGCGCAATGCCTTTAATCCCAGTACTCGGGAGGCAGAGGTAGGAGGATTGCCATGAGTTCGAGGCCACCCTGAGAATACAGAGTGAATTCCAGGGCAGCCTGAGCTAGAGTGAAACCCTACCTAAAAAAAAAAAAAAAAAGAAAAAAGAAAAAGAAAAAAAGAAAGAAAGAAAAGAAGGAGGAAGGAAGAAAAAGAGAAAGAGAGAGAGAGAGAGAGGGAGACTGCACAAGTTAAACAAAACCACCCACAGGCAGTGGGGCGGGGAGCCATGCACAACATCCCAGCAGTTGTGGCAGGCTTGGCAGCCGAGCGGGAGGTGACTCATTGCGAGGCGAGGCTTGCATAACCCTCCCCAGCCCAGGCAAGAGGATGAAACTAGGAAACGGAATGCCATGACATTTAGTAGCAAAAAGGAAGCCCACACAACATTTGTGCAAGGCCATCCAAAAATAGCGGACTTCTTCGAGCCTGGGCTCAGAGGCTCTGCATGGCGCGTGGAATGCCTGAGTGGTGGCACTTTCTTTCTTTTTTTTTCTCAGACCACCCACACCCCGATTCCACGCCTTTCAGTGTCGCTGCGCATTGATGCATTGATCGCGGGCCTACTGTGTGCTGGGAAATGCGGGCAGGGGCAGGGTCTGGAGTCGGACAGCGATGGCCTCAGGTCCTTAGTTAGCATGGTGCTATATCAGCTTGGAGCCTCCCCTCTCTCCTCCTCCTCTCCTCTCCCCGCCTTCTTTCCTCTCCTCCCCTCTCCCCTTCCTCTTCTCTCCTCCCCCACTTCTCTCCTCTTCCTCCTCTCCTCTCCACTCCTTTCACTTTCCTTTATCTTTGTATATATGTGTGTGTGTATGCATGCAGGCACGTGTGTGCACACGTATGTGCCACAGGAGGTCAGAGGACAACCTCAGGTGTCAGCGCTCACCTTCTACCGTAGTTGAGGCAGGCTCTCTCATTCACTGCTGCATAGGCCAGCCTTCCTGGATTCTCCTGTGTCCATCTCCCATCGCACCTTAGACAGGCTGGCATTATAGACCCATGTGACTGTGTGGCTTTGTGGGTGCTGGGGATCCAAGCTCAGGTACCCATGCTTGTACAGCAAGCGCTTTATTCACTCACTAGCCATTGTATGGGGGGGGGGGGTCAAATGAGATAGGTTTATATATATATAATTTATAAGGAGAGACAACGGGTACAACCAGGACCTTTCGAGCCACTGCAAACCACCTTGTGCATCTGGTTTTATGTCCGTACTGGTGAATCAAACCTGGGTCATTTGGCTCTGCACTGCTAAGCCATCTTTCCAGACCCAGATAGGTTTGGTTTTTTTGAGGGGGAGGGGGTTTGAAGCAAGCCCAACAGACTGGCCTTTTTTTTTAATGTGAGAGAGCAAGATCGAGAGAGAGAGAGAGAATTGGCACACCAGGGCCTCCAGCCACTGTAATTGAACTCTAGACGCCTGCACTGCCTTGTGCGCATGTGTTACACGCTTATGTCACCTTGTGCATCTGTCTTAAGTGGGACCTGGAGAGTCAAACATGAATCCTTAGGCTTTGCAGGCAAGTGCCTTAACTGCTAAGCCATCTCTCCGACCCCCGAAACAGGCTTTTATGAAACTCCTCACCATGTGGACTGGCACGCAGCAAGGCCCTGGCAGCTCCCCGGAGGGATCTTCCATCCCTGCTTGTGCCCCGCAGGACCCCAAGTGGTGTTACAGAAGCAGAGCCATAGGGGCCTCTTGAAAGGATCTCTTAAATGCAGCCAGGATGGGTGGCAGATTGGGCAGGGGGAAGAGGCCTTTGAAATGAGTGCTGGCTGCGGACTCAAGGATAAAGGAGACAGACCCTTCATCAAGGAACAGTTCTTTTTTTTTTTTCTTCTTTATTTATTTGAGAGAGAGAGAAAGAAAGAAAGAAAGAAATAGGCAGGGAGAGAGAGAGAGAGAGAAAGAGAGAGAGAGAGGGAAAGGGCACACCTGGACTTCCAGCCACTTCAAACGAACTCCAAATGTGTGCGCCCCCTTGTGCATCTGGCTTATGTAGGTCCTGGGGAACTGAACTTGGGTCCTTTGGCTTTGTAGGCAAGTGCCTTAATCATTAAGCCATCTCTCCAGCCCACGAAGCAGTAGTTCTAACTGCAACGTTGCAGTGGATCACGTAGAGAGGCTGTTGGGCATTGTGGGTGTGCGCATCGGTCTGGAAACAGATTCCCTGCATACAAAATCCCTCCTTCTGCTCCCCCCTTTGTGACTCCAGTAAGGTTTTGGGGTTTTGTTTGTTTGTTTTTTGTTGTAGTTTGTTCGTCTGTTTTTGATGTAGGGTCTCACTGTAGCCCAGGCTGACCTGGAATTCATCATATAGTCTCAGGCTGGCCTCAAACTCACTGGTGATCCTCCTACCTCTGCCTCCCGAGTGCTGGGATTAAAGGCGTGTGCCACCATGCCCGAGGTGGGTGGAGGGAGAGAGAGAGAGAATGGGCACACCAAGACCTCTAGCGACCGCTAACAAACTTCAGATGCATGCACCACTTTGTGCGCATCTGGCTTTACATGGGTACTGGGGAATCGAACTAATGCCGTTAGTCTTTGTAGGCAAGCGCCTTAACCGCTGAGCCATCTCTCCAGCCCTCCCTGCGTAGTCTTATTAATCCTTGAGTCTAGGGCTGCCATTGATATATGACTCTCAAGTTGTGAGTATCCAGCTCTTACTTCTCCCCAGGGCTCTGATCTCGCCCCCAGAACTCCTCGGGAGCCTGCAATGGTTAATCTCAACTGTTAACCCTGTTTGGATCAACCTAGGAGACAAATCTCTGGGCACATCTGTGAGGGGGTTTCTAGAGTTAAATTCTTCAGCTGCTGCTTTAAGCTTCTTCTGCAAAACAGAGAGACCTCTTCCTCGCAGGGTTGTTGTCAGAATTAATGGGAATGATCCTTGTGAGGCCCTTAGCAGTGCCCAGGGGAATGGCCACAAGAACAGGTTACGGTCCTCAATATGACCCCTTCCTACAGTCACCACCGCATAGCTCAGGGGAGATGTAAGGAAGCGTGGGAGGCCAGGGGTCACCACACAAAGGAATAGTTAGTCATTTAAAAAAAAAATTATTGCTGGGCATGGTAGCGCACGCCTTTAATCCCAGCACTTGGGAGGCAGAGGTAGGAGGATCGCCATGAGTTCAAGGCCACCCTGAGACTACAGAGTTAATTCCAGGTCAGCCTGGACCAGAGCAAGACCCTGCCTCAAAAAAAACAAAAAAAAATTATTATTTTTGCTGGGTGTGGTGGCGCACGCCTTTAACCCCAGCACCTGGGAAGCAGAGGTAGGAGGATCACCACAAGTTCAAGGCCAGCCTGAGACTACATAGTGAATTCCAGGTCAGCCTGAGCTAGAGCGAGACTCTACCTTGAAAAACAAATATATATATATATTTGTTACATATATAATATATATAATATATAACATATATATAATATATATTAATATATAAATATTATATATATAATTTTTTATTTATTTGAGAGAGAGAGAGAGAGAATATGCTCACCAAGGCCTCCAGTTACTGCAAATGAATTACAGACTCATATGCCACCATGTACATCTGGCTTTCATGGGTACTGGGGAGTTGAACCTGGGTCCTTAGGCTTTGCAAGCAAGTGCCTTAACCACTAAGCCATCTCTCCAATCCCCCCCTTTTTTTTTTTGCATGTGTATGTGTGTTGGTATGTGAGTAGGCTCACCTGTGTGTGCACATGTCTACAGACCAGAGGTCAACGCTGCGTGTCTTTTCCTCAGTCACTCTCTGCTTTATTCTTTATTTTTTAAAATATATTTTTATTTATTTATTTTAGAGGAGAAAGAAGCAGAGATACACACACACACAGAGAGAGAGAGAGAGAGAGAGAGAGAGAGAGAGGGAGGAAAAGAATGGGCACACCAGGGCCTCCAGCCACTACAAACGAACTCCAGATGCATGAGCCACCTTGTGCATCTGACTTACGTGGGTCCTGGGGAATCGAACCGAGGTCCTTTGGCTTTGCAGGCAAGAGCCTTAACTGCTAAGCCATTTCTCTAGCCCTCCACATTATTCTTTGCCACAGCGTCTCTCATTGACCCTACAGTCCATCCATTCAGCTAGACTAGCTAGCCACTGACCACCCTCCCCCACGCTAGTGAGCCCCTGTGTCTGCCTCTCCAGAGCTGGCACACAACACTATGCCTGGCATTTTAACATGGGCCCTGGGGATCCAAACTCAGGTCCTCGTGCTTGCAGAGCAAGCACTGTACCCACTAACCCTGGCACGGCAATAGGTTAAAGTGAGAGTTGAAGGGCATGCGAGAGTTTTCAAGGAGGCTTCTGGAAGAGGTACTCCAGGCAGGCTATGATGTGAGAAATGGCATGACTGTGACCCAAGAGAGATGTTCAGGAAACAGGAAATGGCCCAGGCAGAGAGCCAGGCTGGGAGGACGACTTGAACACAGAGGCAGAGGGCAAGAGGGAAGGAGTGAATGCCTTCCTGCCCCGGCTTGTTGGCTTGTTGGCAAGCAGTCTCCGGCACATGTCAGGGCGGCCAGGGTCTGGCCCTGAGGTGGGCTCTCCTGCTCCCCTTCCCTTGCTCTGGACCTCTTTCAGGAGCTGGACGACGGTCGCCATCACTTTACTGAGGATGCTCAGTACACTTCTGTAGGGCGCAGAGCTCTCTGCGTGAAGACCTTAGGGTTAAATTCATCTTCCAATGGACCCGGCGTTAAAATAGCACAAAAGATCATCTCTGATGGAGTGGTGTCTGTGTGTAAACCCAGCACTCAGGAGGCTGAGGCAGGAGGATCTCAAAGTCTAGTTCAGGGTCAGTTTGGTCTATAAGGCAAGACACTTAAAAGGCAATTTATAGGGGCTGGCAGGATGGCTAAGTGGTTAAGGGTGCCTGCTTGCGAGGCTTGGTGGCCTGGGTTGGATTTCCCCAGTACCCACATAAAGCCCAAGATGTACCGAGTGAAACATGCATCGGGAGTTCGTTTGCAGTGGCAGGAGGCCCTAGTGTGCCCATTCTCTCTCTCTCTCTGCTCAGAAATGACCAAAAAAACCCCAAAAAACCCCAATTTATGGGACTGGGGATGAAGATCAGCTGTAGGGTGCTCACCTAGTATGCATTAAGCCCTGGCTTCCCTCCCTAGCACCACACAAACTGGACATGGTGCACACACTGGGAATTCTAGCATTCAGAAGGTAGAGACTTGAGGATCTGGAAGCTAAGGTCATCCTTCAACTGCATAGTGAGTAGAGGTCAGCCTGAGCTACATGAGAATTTGCCTTAAAAAAATGTCAGGGCTGGAGAGATGGCTCAGTGGTTTAGGTGCTTGCTTGCAAAGCCGAAAGACCTGGCTTTGATTCCCCAGTACGCATATGTAAAGCCAGATGTACAGAGTGGTGCGTGCATCTAGAGTTCATTTGCAGTGCCAGGTAGTCCTGGTGTGCCCTTCTCTTTCTCTCTGCTTGCAAATAAATAAAAAAAAAATGTTTTAAAATGGGGCCTGGAGAGATGGCTTAGCAATTAAGGCATTTGCCTGCAAAGCCAGAGGATCCCGGTTCAACTCTCCAGGACCCACGTAAGCCAGATGCACAAGGGGGCGCATGCATCTGGAGTTTGTTTACAGTGGCTAGAGGCCCTAGCATGCCCGTTTCTCTCTCTCTCTCTCTCTCTCTCTCTCTCTCTCTCTCTCTCTCTCTCTGCTTTTTTCTCCCTCTCACACCTTGTTTGTTTGGTTTTTTTTAGGCAGGGTCTCACTCTAACCCATGTTGACCTGGATCTCACTGTAATCCTTCTGCCTGAGCCTTCCAAGTACTGGGTCATTTATTCTGTGTTACAGACAGAGAACTGTGCTGCTCGAGCCTTGCACAGCTAGTGAGTGGAGAAGCAGGACTCCAATCCTGGGACAGGCTTGTAACTCCATTGGAACAAGGAAAGGCTTTTCCTTTCTGTGTTTCTCTTTTTGCCTTCGCTGCTTGGAGCCTCTGTTGAGTTGTGTGACAAACTGCCTTCCTTTAGCCCCGATTTTCTGGCTGCCCCAAGCCCCTAGATCTTGGACCCTGGTAGTGAGGCCCATCCTTTTAGAAGCTGCCAGCCCCCAGTTAAGATTCACGAGGCTGAAATAGATCTGGGCTTAGAACTCCAGATGCATGCGCCACTTTGTGTGCCCTGGCTTACGTGGCTACTGGGGAATCCAACCCCACTTGTGAGGCTTTGCAGGCAGGTGCCTTAACCACTGAGCCATCTCTCCAGCCTGGTTAAGTGGGGTTCTTGTTTTTATTTTTATTTATTTTATTTATTTATTTGAGAGCAACAGACAGAGAGAGAAAGAGGCAGATAGAGACAGAGAATGGGTGCGCCAGGGCTTCGGGCCACTGCAAATGAACTCCAGATGTGTGCGCCCCCTTGTGCATCTGGCTAATGTGGGTCCTGGAGAATCGAGCCTCGAACCGGGGTCCTTAGGCTTCACAGGCAAGCGCTTAACCACTAAGCCATCTCTCCAGCCCCAAGTGGGGTTCTTGATAGAAGGAGCGTTTAAGCTGAACTTGAAGGATAAATAGGAGCCACCCAGCAAAGCAAGTAGAGATGTATTGGTTTCTGTTCTCGTTGCTGTGACAAAATTCCTGCCAAACGTGATGGAAGGAAGGAAGGGTTTATGTGGTTCATGATTCGAGGGTACAGGTGGTCATGGCTGACATCCCTGGCCATGTGTACGGTGGCCCTGAGAGGCCAGATGTATCTGTCAGGGAAGACGTGATGACAGGAACATAAAGCAGCTGGTCACGTGCATCTATAGTCAGGAACAGAGAGAGAGAGAGAGAGAGAGAGATCTCCTTTGTATACCTGTGTATGTGTTACTGTGTGTGCGTGTTCATTTGTGGATGCACATGCTTGTGCATGCATGTGGAGGCCAAAAGTCACCTTACTGTTAAAAGTTTTTTTTTTATTTTAATTTTATTTATTTACTTATTTGAGAGAGAGGCAGGTGAGGAGAGAGAAGAGAAAAAAAAAATGGGCTGCGCCAGGGCCGCCAATGACTACAAACGAACTCCAGATGCATGCGCCACCTTGTGTATCTGGCTTACATGGGTACTGGGGAATTGAACCTGGGTCCTCGGGCTTTGCAGGCAAGTGTATTAACTGCTAAAGCCATCTCTCCAGCCTGATTTTTTTTTTTTTTTGAGGTAAGGTTTCACTTCAGCCCATGCTAACCTGGAATTCACCATGTAATCTCAGGGTGGCCTCGAACTCACAACGATCCTCCTGTCTTTGCTTCCCGAGTGCTGGAATTAAAGCCATGTGCCACCTGCCTGGTTCTAGTCCATTTTTTAAAAAAATATATATTTTATTTACTTATTTACTTATTGGAGACAGAGAGAGGGAGAAAGACAGAGAGTGAGAATGGCATGTCAGGCCCTCTAGCCATTGCAAACGAACTCCAGGTGCATGTGCCACCATGTGCATCTGCCTTATGTGGGACCTGGAGAATGGAACCTGGGTCTTTTTGCTTTGTAGGCAAGTGTCTCAACCACTAAGCCATCTCTCCAGCCCTCTAGCCCATTTTTTAAAAATATTTTTATTTATGTATTTCTTTGAGAGTCAGACAGACAGAATGGATGTGCCAGGACTTCTTGCCACTGCAAACACACTCTAGACACATGCGCCACCTTGTGCAACTGGCTTATGTGGGAACTGAGGAATTGAACTGGGTCCTTAGGCTCATAGACAGGCGCCTTAACCGCTAAGCCATCGCTCCAGCCCATCCACCTTACTTTTTGAACTGAAGTCTCTCTCACTGAACCTGGAGCTCACCAATTCACCTAGATTATCTAGCCAGTGGGTCTCAGAGAGCCCCCTGTCTCTGCATGCATGGCACTGGGATTACAGGTATGTGCTGCCATACCTGGCATTTTATGTGGGTGTTTGGGATCTGAACCCAGCTTCCCATGTTCATGCAGCAGCTACTTTATCTACTGACCCATCTCCCTTGTCTCTTGCATGCTCCTCCCCCCCTTTTTTTTGAGGTAGGGTCTCGCTCTGGCCCAGGCTGACCTGGAATTCACTATGTAGTCTCAGGCTGGCCTCAAATTCACAGCAATCCTCCTACCTCTGCCTCCAGAGTACTGGGAGTAAAGGTGTGTACCACCGCGCCCGGCTCATGCTCATTTTTATTGTTAAAATAATAATAATTTCTTTACTTATTTGAGAGGGGAGGGGAAGAGAGAGAAAAGGCTCACCAGGGTCCTCTAGCCACTGCAATTAACTCCACACGCACGCACCACCTTGTGCATCTGGCTTACATAGGCACTGGGGAACGAAACCTGGGTCCTTAGGCTTCACAGCCAAGCGCCTTAACTGCTAAGCCGTCTCTCCAGCCCGTCATTCTCCTTTTCATCCACACTGGGCTCCCAGCTCACAGAATGGTACCACCCATAGTTACAATAGGTTTTCCCTCCCCACTTAACACGATCCAGAAACTCCCCCTAAGACGTGACCAAGGGGTTTGTCTCCTAGGTGATTCTAAATCCTGTCAAATTGACAACATTAGCCATCAGCAGAGCGCTTTAGTTGGGGACCAGAGCCTGTGCAAAGATCTTATAGGGATGTCCTAGGCGTCTTAAGGTCACACTGGAGATTGTGTGCGTGGCCCCCAGGAGTCGTAACAGGTGCAGTGGGAGAAGGCACGAGGCTTCTTTGTCCTTCTAAGGGACACTGGGCTTGGTCATGATAAGGCGACAAGGAGTCATTGAAAGGTTTCCTGCGGGAGAGGGCTGGGGTCACAACCCTGTTGGGGCTGAGCACAGCTCCCCAGCTTTCAGAAAGTCAGCTGTGACACCAGGGACCACATGCGGAATGCTGCTGCTAAGGCCTGCCTGTGACCTCAAGCAAGTCATTTCCTCTCTTGGGACTCAGTTTCCTCGTGTGCAAACACTGAAGAGGGAGACCAGATGGCCACCTGGAGCCTTTCCAACACTCACATTCGAAGAAACAAAACTGACTCCTCTGGGGGAAGCGATGACGGTTCCAGCTCTTTCTGGCGTTCTGGAGTGTTCTACAGAACCACAGATGCCTGTGGATAGGAGAGATCAAAGTTCAGGACAGAGGTCAGGTGGAGAGTTAGCAGATGGACATCAGGCCCAAGGCGAGTGAGTCAGGAAGGCTCTGGACAGGGGTCTGAATGAATCTCTCCACTCTTTTCCAAATCCCGTCCCTCTCTCCAGCTGCCGGATAAATACGGTCACTTGGGTGCCCAGAAGGTACCCCGACAAAGCTCATCCAAGATGGAGCCGCTGACCTCCTGGACTGCAACCCGTTGCCTCTCATCTTCCTGCTCCGAGACAACTTCGTCCTTCCAGCTGCTCAGCTAACAGCTGTTGGCCTCACCTCGCATGACTCCGTGGCTCTCAGATCCCCCACTTGGCCCCAAGTGCACCGTATCCAGCATCTCCCGCCACCATGACGATGACCCAGTCATCGTCACCTGCCACCTGCGTTGGTGAGATGGCCTCCTCAGCCTGCCTGCCTCCATGGTCTGCCTGTCACATCGCCGTTAGGGTATAAGCCACTCCACCCCAGACTCCCCAGTGACTTTCCTTCTCCTTCAGAGTGGAATTCAAAACTCTTGCTCTGGGGGCTAGAGAGATGACTTAGCAGTCAAGGTGCTTGCCTGTGAAGTCCAAGGACCAAGGTTCGATTCCTCAGTACCCATGTAAGCCACATGCACATGGTGGCACATGCATCTGGAGTTTGTTTGCAGTGGCTAGAGGCCCTGACACACCCATTCTCTGTCTGTCTCTCTTTAGAGGCCCTGACACGCCCATTCTCTGTCTGTCTGTCTCTCTCTTCCCCCCCCCCTCTCTCTATCTATCTGCTTTTTTGTTCTCTTTCAAGTAAATAAATAACAAAATTATTTCCAATGCGTGCACATCTGTCATGGTAGAAACCAACTGCCCTGTAATTTGACTGGAGGCTCGCTCCATGGGAGGGAATACATCCCTGATGCTGAAAACTTAAAACAGGGGTAGTCATGAGTCCTAGGGGTGTAACGTGTGCTGTTGTCTGGCTAAATGTGTATACTATGCTCATTAAACTGCCCAGTAAGCACTTCTCTTAATGGTCATACCCATATATTAATGCTACTCTCATTTTGGTAGAGAAGCTTCTCTTTTCAGATGGCAGTGACCTTGGGATGACTCAGAAGGCATCTTGGTGCTGAAAAGAAATGACAGGAGTGCTCAGCACTGCAATATCTCTATCACACCTTCCAAGGCTCAGGGTCCATTGCGGAAGAGGTGGCGGAAAGAATGTAAGAGCCAAAGGAAGGGTAGGACTCCTTACAACGCGCTCCACCCAGACACAAAATGGCCTGGATATCCATGACCTCACAGTACCTGACACTACCTACACAAAGCCATCATAATAGGAGGAAAAGATGATGACATCAAAATAAAAGAGAGACTGATTGGGAGTGGGAGGGGATACGATGGAGAATGGGGTTTCGAAGGGGAAAGTGGAGGGGGAGGGCATTACCATGGGATATTGTTTACAATCATGGAAGTTGTTAATAAAAAAAAATTTGAAAGAAAAAAAAAAAAAGACCTTTGAACTACAAAGCGTATGTGTCACGTGCCCTCTCTGCTGTCACCTACGCGCTGACGTTCTCCCTTCACTCTGCCCTAGCCAGTTCCACGAACTCCTGCCTCGGGGCCTTTGTACCCGCTTCTCCCTCTGCCTGGAATGCTCTTAGCAGGTAGCTGCCTGCCCATTCCAGTCCCTCACTTCCTCTGGATGTGCTCACTGTCAGCGCAGGGTCTGTCTCCTCGCCCCGTTACCCTTGTCACTGTGTCACCAGTGCATGTGTTGACTGTCTGCCCGCTCGCCTGTCGTGTGAGCGCCACGAGCACACGGCGTGTCTTTCGCTCGCGGCTGCAGCTCCCATGTGAAGACTCTCACCTGGCAGGTCCTCAGGACTTGTCTTTAATGCGAACCAACTTGCTAAAAGCACAGCTCAGAGATTTGAACCTGGGCATCGCGTCCTGTTAGTGAGGGGGACAGAGGATCCCCAAGATCCTCACCTCTTCAATCCCATAGGACAAAGAGGCACTGTGTGTGGTGGTGGGGGGGCAGGTAAGGGCAGGAGGATGGGATGCCGGGTTTGAATGAAGCGGGCCATGGGATCGTGGGACAGTGGGGACATTCATCTAGGAAGACGTGGAAGGGGTACAGATGAAGGGATGGGGTTCCCCTCTCGGGTCCCCAAGAGGTCAGTGACGACCTGTAGAAGCAAGCTAAGGTGAAGTCTGGGCTACACACTTCTCTTGGTTCCCAACACGGGGAGACATCTATGCAGGACCGGAGCTGCAGATCCTGGGACTTTGGCATGAGGAGAAGCAGAGGAATCCTGGAGGAAGAACAAGAGGAGAGAGGCCGGTCAGCGGGGCCTCCGCACAAGCAGATGTTCTCCCTGGAGGATGCGCGCGCTGTAGGGGGCGATGGGGCAGCAGAGGCCCTCTCCCCCGGGGAGCCTGCGGGGTGATGATGGCCACAATCTTGTCCTCACCGCATACACCCACTGCTTGCTTTTGCCCTGCCCTGCCCTGTTTTCTCTGGTCTGTATAGCATGGGCTCCACTGGGCATGCGCACTGGGTGCCCAGGTCGTGCTTACCATGTGCCCACCAACTCTGCCCCTGGCACAGTGACCCTGTGGCTGCCTTGGGCATGGGAGTTTGGCATGTGTTGGAGTTCCCCCAGAGTCCATGACTACGAGGTCTCCTTGGCTGCGGTGCCAGGACTGGTGGCACAGCTGGCCAAGATTAAAGGCCCTCTGCCCACTGGGACTCCAGAGCTCTCTACCCTCTGCCCTCTTGGCAGGAGGGGCTTCAAGGGTAGAAGACTTCTTTTTTTTTTTTTTTTTTTGCACCTCAGCATGGGTGCTGGGAAAGTGTGCAGCTTGGAAGTTAGGCCACTAGGACTTTGGTCCCATTTGCCATGTGACCTCCGGCCAGTGACTTACAGGCTCTGATTCCCTAGCAGTGATTCTCCAAGCAGACCTGTGGGTTCGTGTTTCCCATGGTCGCTGAATGGAAAGGCAGGGGCTACTGGTTGTTGGTATTGTAATATATTCCTGTAGAGGGGTGTGTGAGTGTGTGTGTGTGTGTGTGTGTGTGTGTGTGTGTGTTATTTGAACCAGATGTTCTCGCTCCACATTGAAAGTTATAAATGGCCACCATTGTCCCACAGCTGGGGACACAGAACTGAGATCTCATGCAGATGTGAAATTTGCCTCAAGGTTCAGTTAAAAAAGAAAATCAAGGGCTTGGAGGGATGGCTTCGTGGTTACGGCATTTGCCTGCAAAGCCAATGGACCCAGGTTCGGTTCCCCAGGACCCACGTTAGCCAGATGCACAAGAGGGGGTGCATGCATCTGGAGTTTGTTTGCAGTGGCTGGAGGTCCTGGTGCGCCCATTCTCTCTATTTCTCTCTCTCTCTCTCTCTCTCTCTCTCTCTCTCTCTCTCTCACATTCTCCCTCTTTGTCTCTGTTACATAAATAAAAAAAGAACACCAAACTGCAACCCCATTCTGGACTGGAACACTGCCCCTCACCTTTGAGAAGGGACAATCATTTTAGTGCTATATGGCTCTTGCCCCAGCCCCCTCATGGGAACAAATGAGCCTCCAGATCAGAATGTAGGGGAAGTGGGGAGCAAGCTGTGTGGGAGTCAAGGTGGATTTGAGAGAGGCCCCACTTCTGAAGATAGGGTCTGGCTGGTGGCCGGTGTTCAGCACATCTGACGGAAGCATCTAGAGAAGCGCGGAGCCTCGGCTGTGTCCAGCATTGCAAGTGCCTCTCTGGTGCCGGGCACCTCTGGAGCTAAGGAGGCTGCTCAGGCAGTAACATTATGGAAGCATGAGGGCCTGAGTTCGGATCCCAAAAGCCCATGTAAAAGCTGAGGGTAATAGTTTGCTCCTTTCATCCCAGCACTGGGGAGACAGGAGGAGCCCTGAGACTCCTTAGGTCTAGGCTCAGTGAGAGACCCCCATCTCAAAAAACAAGGTAGTGGGCTGGAGAGAAGGCTTAGTGGTTAAGCGCTTGCCTGTGAAGCCTAAGGAACCCCAGTTCGAGGCTCAATTCCCCAGGACCCACGTAAGCCAGATGCACAAGGGGGCGCACACATATGGAGTTCTTTTGCAGTGGTTGGAGGCCCTCGTGCACCCATTCTCTCTCTCTCTCTCTCTCTCCCTCTTTGTCAGTCTGTCACTCTCAAATAAATAAACAGAAAAATAAGGTAGTGCCTGGCGTGGTGGCGCACATCTTTAATCCCAGCACTCGGGAGGCAGAAGTAGGAGGATCACCAAGAGTTCGAGGCCTCCCTGAGACTACATAGTGAATTCCAGGTCAGCCTGGACCAGAGTGAGACCCTACCTTGAAAAAACAAATAATAGAGAGGAATTGAGGAAGACCCCTGATATCAACATCCAACTTTCACACACACGTGCATGACCTACATACACACGTATGCTCACATGCAAATATGTGCACCATGCATACACATATGCCAAATAAAGACACAAACTCTTCTATACTCACAGGCCAGAGGTCTTGCTAATACACTGTTTGACACAAGGCGTCCTGACTCCTGCAGCCTCTTCTGGAAATTACCATTTAAATTCTTTTTTAAAATTTAGGGCTGGGGCTGGAGAGATAGAAGTTACGGGTACTTGCCTGAAAAACCAAAGGGCCTAGGTTCGATTCCCCAGGACCCATGTAAGCCAGATACACAGAGTAGTGCATGCAACTGGAATTCGTTTGCAGCAGCTGGAGGCCCTGGAGTGCTCATTCTCTCCTTCTCCCTCTATCTCTTTCTCTCCCCTCCCCTTCCTCCTTCCCTCCCTCTTTTTCTCTCAAATAAATAATAAATTTAAAAAAAAATTAGGGCTGAAGAGATTGCTCAGTGGTTTTTGTCTGCAAAGCCTAAGGATCCAGATACCATTCCCTGGTACCAGTACCCATATGTGTCTGGAGTTTGTTTGCAGTGGCTAGAAGCCCTGGTGCACCCATTTTCTCTTTTCTCCCCCTTCCCCTCTCTCTCTTTCTCTGTCTCTCGGCTTCTTTCTCTCAAATAAAAAACATTTATTTATTTCCACGTGTGTGTGTCTGTGTGTGTGTGTCTGTGTCTGTGTATGTGTGTATGGATGTGCCAGGGCCCATTGAGGTTGCAAACAAACCCCAGATTCTGTACCACTTTTTGCATCTGGCTTGCATGCCTGGCTTGGGATTTGAACCCAGGCCAGCAGGCTTTGCAAGCGAGTATATTTTGAACCGCTGAGCCATCTCCCCAGCCCTGGAAGTAGCCCTTTTTGAAGCAAGACCCTACAACGTGTCCCCCACTCTCTATCTGTCTTTTCCTGGTGGAAACTGACATGGTGGTGACTGGCTTCCTCACCCGGCTGGGGAAGGGGGAAAAAGGACGTAGAACCTGCTTACACCAGGTGCCCTGCAGCAATGTGACCAAGAAGGGGCCAAACTGTGCCCTTGCCTTTTGCATCCCTGCCCTGTGGTTATTGGTGACCGGGCAGCCCTCTGTGGTCTAGAAGAAACTGCTTCAGCAGAGCTGCATTTCATCACCATCAGCGGGCAGAAAAAGTGACTCAGACTTTTTTTTCTTTTCTTTCTTTTTTTAAATAACCAGCAGCTACAAAGAGGACGGAAACAAATGGAGTTTTATTAGCAGAGCCCTCCATCACCTTGAACATTTCATTATCTCACCTCTCCTGCTCCCTGAGCTTTCTGCTTAATAGACTATTGACGGAAACATAGATTGCCAAAGTCTCTCTCCTGGGAGGAGTGGGACGGGAGAAGCCCAAGTAACCCGGAAATGTGTGACACCTTGCTGGAGCTTTCCCTCTCCGCGGTAGAGTTCGGAGGAGTGCCGCCCGGGAAACAAATTCATCGAGCAAGTGACGGGCTGAGGGCCGGCCTGAAGCAGAAGTTTTGTGGCAGGGTGTATCATGGAAACCCAGGGGGAGTTTTCGTTTCATTTTGTTTTTCGAGGTAGGCTCTTGCTCTAGCCTAGGGAGATGTAGAATTCACTCTGTCGTCTCAGCCTGGCCTCGAACCCATGATGATTCTCCTACCTCTGCCTCCTGAGTGCTGGGCTTAAAGGAACTAGTGGCTCAAATGGGTGCTGTTTGGGTTCTACCGTTTGTGGCAGTCCCGGGCTGCGACTGGGTTCCTGACTCCTGGCAGGCAGAGCACGTCTGCTTTGATTGAGAGATTCTCTTCTAGCATATAGTTCAGAATATCTTGAACAACTCAACCCCTTCCTTTCCTCCCACCAACCCCAGACAAGGCTCCAGTTGTGTAAATGGGCATTACCACTGACTCATCACAGTAATACCATATGAAAAACGTTCATTATGGCCCTTTGCGCTAAGTAGGTTAGGCGTCCCTGAGCTCGATGTTCTCCTCTGGGGTGAACTTGAACATTCAATAGTTCCCTTATTACCTTCAGGAAAAACCCAACAACAGCAACAAAAAAAAAAAAAAAAAAGAAAAACACCTTAGCCAGGTCTTCCAAATTGGACCAAATTTCTGGCATCTTCTCTAACAATTCCATACCATATACCCAGCCAAGTTACAGAGAGTCCAGCCCTGCTTGTTAATCATATTCTCCTCAAAACACATAAAACAGGGAAACCTAATGGAATCTGCTCTTTCCTGCCTTGGACCACAGTGGTACCGTCCTCCCCTGCCCTCAATGCTGGTGTACTGCTTGTTTCTGTGTCTTACACCTCTGAGTATGACACCCATTTACCATGACACCCATTTACCATGACCCCTGGACATGGTATTTCTCCAACAAGATAGTTACGATGGTAAACTTTCTTTTCTTTCTTTCTTTTCTTTCTTTTTTTTTTTTCTTCAAGGTAGGGTTTCGCTCCAGCCCAGGCTGACCTGGAATTCACTATGTAGTCCCAGGCTGATTTCGAACTCATGGTGATCCTCCTACTTCTGCCCCCACCCCCACCGAGTGCTGGGAGTAAAGGCATGCACCACTGCTTTCTGACTGACTGAATGAATGAATGAGTGAACAAATGAATGAGTAAATGAGCAAATAGAATGATCTGCCCATGAAGTCCTTGGTCTGGTGTTGCCTACTGAGAAAGGCAGGCTATCAAAGGCATAGCTGAGTAGCCCAAAGGTTAGCTCATGTCACCAGCAACTTCGTGGGGGTGGAGGGAGAAGCATATCAAAGTAATGTCTACTGACCCTGGCAAAGGGCCAGGCTGGCCCCACGCTCCCCAGTCTCTCCCAGAGTCAGGTGCCTCACATCTGCCTTCTTTTCAAGAGAAAAATAGTTTCCTTGCCCTGAGCGCACAATACCTTTGTTCCCTGGGCTGACAAAGATGTCAAGCTGCCTTGAGTTATTTAAAGAGACAGAACACTCCTTTGTTCTTTAGACATTCCCCTCGGATTCCTTTCTCCGACAGCAAACAGCTCCCTTCCTTATAAGATTTACTTACTTTTTCAAAAGATGTGCCCCATCCTTCGAAACTCCATCTTTGTTTTTGATTGCTGTGTTTAGTCTATCCCCTTAAAATCGCTTTTGTGATTATTGAACTTTTATAATGTTAACGTGGAGAGACCGCAAATTTCATGGTCCTTTCTCTGAGGGGGGAAAAAAAAAATCCTCTCCTCTTTCAGAAGGGCTAATAACTCCATTTGGCAAACAGGTCATTTCAGCCCCAGTAACTAGACCCAAAGGCCCTGGTTACCATGAAGACGAAAGTACACTTTCCAGGATGACTAGGGCCGCAGTGGCCAGGCCCCCAGCCTCACCCCGCCTTCACCGAGGCCTCTTGCTTTCTAGTCAGAATACTTTCTGGGCTGACCTGTGACTTAGTGGTGCCTCTGCAGGGGTGGGGGGAGGGAAGGAAGTGCTAATCTCAGTCGCTGAGAGATGCTGAAAAGTGGCTTCGTGGGGAGGCGATGGGCTCTTCCAGGACCCAGCCATGCTTTTTCTTTTTTCTTCCCTGACTCTAGCCCAGGCTGACCTGGAACTTGCTATGTGGTCTCTGAGTGGCCTCAAACTCACAGCGATCCTCCTACCTCTGCCTCCCAAGTGTTGGGATTAAAGGTGTGCACCACCACGCCTAGCTCAGCCACTTGGTTTTTCTTTTAATTTTTTTAATTCATTTTTATTTATTTAGTTGAGAGTGACAGAGAGAGAAAGAGGCAGAGAGAGAGAGAGAGAGAGAATGGGCACACCAGGGCCTCCAGCCACTGCAGAACGAACTCCAGACGCTGTGCGCCCCCTTGTGCATCTGGCTAACGTGGGTCCTGGGGAATCGAGCCTCCAACCGGGGTCCTTAGGCTTCACAAGCAAGCGCTTAACCGCTAAGCCATCTCTCCAGCCCCCCCCCCCTTTTTTTTGAACTGTAGTTCCTTTTTATTTCTGCTGTAAGTCTTCTCAGAAAAAAAAAATGGCTCAGTCACTCTATTTTCAGTATTTACATAAGTCAAAATACTGTTTTCGCTTGCTAAAGATTTTTCCCAGCTTCAGTTTTCAAGAGAAGAAGCCCATGTGAAGAGGATAAAAACGTGTCGTCCAAACCCTTTAATCCGAGTGATAGGGGGAGAAATCCCGTTTGTGCGCTTTGATGTGCCCTTGGCCTTGCAAGCTTGCAAGCTGGTCGCAGCTGGGGGGCCTGTCGCATGCAACCCACTCAGCTCACCTGGGCACTCCAGTTCTTGCTCTTAGACTGGCAGAGAACAGCCTCCCATCCTGTTTGGTCAGCTATCCCCCCACCCCACCGTGCCATCCAGAAGTCTCGGGGGAGGAAAAGGCCCTTGAACATTCATACTCAAGTGCTGGGCTTCCTTTTTTGCCTTTGGCCCACACAGTTTCAGCGCCAGCGTCGGCCACTTGTTTTGATGACCAGGAGCAATCATCTTCCCTCTGGGCCTCAGTTTCCCCATCCATGCAATGAAGGAGGCTCATTAATTCTCTTAGTTGGGAAGTCCTCAGAAGTTGGCCCTAGGCGAAGGCCGGCGTTGGAAGAGTTGGTTTGGGATTCGCTCCCTGGAAGCTTTGGGTTGAGGGTGTGGAAAGAAGGGAGAGGTGGGAAGGAAGTCATTGAAAGTGTGTCACCCACTGGGTCATCAGAAGGGGCAACTTTTTTGGTTTTTTGTTTTTGTCTGTTTCTTTGTTTTTTCGAGGTAGGGTCTCACTCTGGCCCATGCTGACCTGGAATTGACAATGTAGTCTCAGGGTGGCCTGGAACTCACAGCAATCCTCCTACCTCTGCCTCTAGAGTGTTGGGATAAAGGTTGCCACCATGCCCGGCAGAAGGGGCAACTTGAACTCCATTCCGCCGGGGGCACCGGGAGACCGAATGGAACACGCCTGGTGTTATCCTGACCTGGGGGTCCAGCCTCAGGTCCTCACTGCTCGTGCATCATGGGCCGATTCCCAGGACGCTGGCTCATGGGCACCACAGGCAGGCTTCGCCCACTGTGCTCCGGGGTTTCAGAAGCAAACAGCCCTCGGTGTGGGCCACGTGCGGAGCTGCTGGGGCAGAACACGGGTGTCTGTCTGAATATAGACACTGAACTTTAAATTTCCTCCTGAGGGGGTGTCAGGTAGCTTTGTCAGGCAGCTTGGGGGTGGCCCCTGAAAGTAAAAAGGCAGGAAGGTCTGCACTTGCTAGAGATCAAAGGATGATCTGACTTCTGTCTCTTGCCTACTTCCCTGCACCTGTGTTTTTCCATACCTGAGTCTTTTTCTAGAATCTTCACATTGTGGTTCGTCCAGCTTAGAGCCCACAACTTGGCATCATGGCTAGCCTGTTCCTGAGACAGCCCCTAGCCCAGACCAATGGCTGTCCCTCGGGTTTACCTGAGCCAGAAGGTAGCCATAAATATAAGGGCAAGGGCAAAGTCTCTGGGCTGCCTGGCCACTGGTGAACCTCTAGTTTCTAGTGAGAACCCCCATCCCCTGCTTTCCACTGAGCTTTCTCCACACGGCAGGAGCTCTTTGAAATGTGCTTTTCTGCTCTCCCCATGGTTTCTCCAGGCCCACCATGTGGGCTGTCGGGGCCACGTGGATGTATTCATCTTCCTTCCCTTGGTTCTGTACTTCCCCCGATAAATATAATAATTTATATCATTACACTTCTCAGTCTTATTTTATTCAATTCTTTGCTTAAAAATAGACATGAACCTAGGGTTTGGAGTTCAGGGACTTTCCTGAACCCCTTAACACCCCGTTTCACTCCAGTCTTGACCAGATGGGAATGGCCACTTGGGCAAGATCAGTGAACTTTGGCGGGGGGGTCTTAAAATGATACGAGGGCCAGAACTCTAGTAGACTTCTAGAGCCAATAGCCAGCAGTTCATCCCTTGCTGTTTGGAGTGGTTAATTCGCCCTTTTGGCTGAGGAGGTGTTCTGTTGAGCTGTCATCTTCTTCCTCTCCAAAGGCGGGAGATGGATTGCAACCCATGCTCCCCCCCCATCCCAGTGTCCAAAGCTTCTCTCAGACTGGTTCCCAGACACAGCCTTTCTTATTAATATTTTCTTATTAATATTTCTTTCTTCTTCTTCTTTTTTTGAGGTAGGGTCTCTCTCTAGCCCAGGCTGACCTGAAATTCACTGGTCTCAGAGTGGCCTTGAACTCACAGCAATTCTCCTACCTCTGCCTCCCGAGTACTGGGATTCAAGGCGTGCGCCACCAGGCCCAGCTTACTAATATTTCTTATGGTTTTGCTTCCCAACATAAACCCCTCTTCTTTCCCAGGTTTCTCCCTCCCCGCCTTAGACAAGAGTAACTTTGACCCAAATGCCTGCATTCGAAACTTCTTTCAAGTCTTACCTAGTATTTATTTCTCCAGAAAGTGCCTCAAGGGCATCTGTGGTGATTACTATTGATTGTCAACTTGCTAGGGTCCAGAATCACCAAGGAGGCACATTTTTGGGGCGTGTCTGTGAGGGAGTTTCTGGACTGGGTTGAGGTGGGAAGACCCTCCCTAACTGTGGGCGGCATCGTTCGATGTGGGCTCAGCACCAGCATGCATCTCTCTCTGTTTCCTGGCTATGGCTACAGTGTATCCAGCCGCCTCATACTCCTGCCACCAGCCTTCCCTACCTCAAACTGTGAACCAACCCGAACCCTTCCTACCTTACGTTACTTCTATCAGGTATTTTGTCACAGCAGAGAGAAAATAATTAATGGAATCTCCTAGGGGTAGACCTTGTCCTGTTCTCCGAGCAGCTGTTGACAATGTGGCCACAAGGTGCTGACACTTCTCAGAGACACACCCAGCCTCCTGCAAGTGCACAGCCTCCTTCTAACCACACAGCTTGCCCACCTCCCACTGCCCAGCAAGTGTCCTGAGCTGGGAAATGTTATGCCAAAGGCTGAGCATTTATTGAGCACCTGCGTACGCAGACGCTGTCTGAGCAGCAACGGGGTCACTCGAAGCGTAAACGAAGCCCCACATGGTGGCCGGGAAAGATCTTAGAGTCACTGCTATCTTGGGGAATGGAAACCCCCCGAAGGTGTGAGGCTGGTCCTTGGACATCACAGAGTCCAAACCCTTCACTTCTTCTTTCGGAGAAGAAAAGTGACGTGGCCAAGGCCACGTTGTATGCAAGCGATGTGTGCAAATTCAGAGGCCAACTTCTTTCTCTTCCTTTGTCATTTTTTTTTTTTTCCATCCTGAAGGAAAATGGAAATTCAGCGGCTTCTCTCTCTGATGAGAAGGTGCCAGGATGAGAAATACCAGTTACATAATCAGTGTTTGCCTTAGTCAACCAGCCCCAGCGTGCTGTTGGAAAGGAAAGACACCGAAGTGAAATGTTTCGTCTTTATTCTCCCGCGGATGTCCTAACGGCTTCTGCTGCTGTCATTGCTGTGACAGGTTATTTTTACTCGGGATGAGCCAGGTTCCTCCGCACCTTGTAGATTTGCTGTTGTTCCTGGAGTCCAGACCAGCAGCTGTCCACAGGCCCAGATGTGGCCTGGTTTCTGCTCGATGATGGTAGGGCTGGGGAAGGAGGATGGTCTGCCAGCCTGGGGAGTGTGTGTGTGTGTGTGTGTGTGTGTGTGTGTGTGTGAGGGGGGACACTGCCCTGCTGTGTGAATGGGTGCTTGTGTGTGGTGAGGAGGTACCTGGAGGCAAAAGAAGAGCAAAATTGAATGAAATGTTTCCAAGGACCCAGTGGGAAGGAGCTAGAAAAATAACTTCTTTAATCATCATGACAGTGAGGTAAGGACTTCACTGAGGATGGAGGAGGGGGGGGGCCTCACCGGCTTGGAGCACAGAAGTGGGGACCACGTGGGGAGAACGCTTACCCGCGGAGCCTTCTGTTCTTCCCATCTATTCCAAGAAGCCACCTCTTCCCACCCTGCAAGCCGCCCGCTCCCAGAGCACTGGAAGCCTGCACCCATAGCCACCTACTCATCTAGCTACGCTCTGCACAGGGCTCAGCACCCCCCCTTCCTCCCGTGGGTGCACCGGAAGGGGTGGGCGGGGCTGTACAGGCTCACAAACCCCACGGGGGGGGGCGACTCTAGAAGTGGGCAAGGATGGGGGTTGGGACTCTGTGGAGCCACAGGCCACCACGGCGCTAGGGCAATCTCAGTGACCACATGTGACTCGGGACATCACCTAACCTTGAGCTTCGGAGTCCTAATCATCTTCCCACGAGGCACCCATGGTTTCGGTCGTCCTGTCCCTCACCAGGTCATGATAAGAGTTATCAGAAACACCAGTGACTGAGCACACACAGCTTGCCGTTGCAGCTGGAGGCCGAGGTGCCTCCTCCCACACCTGGTCACATGTCATCTTCACAGTGTGACAGAGAGAAAGTGCACTCATTATTTCCTACGGGTGAGGAGCCCGAGCTTGGAGACGGTAAGGACCTCTGCTATGGACACACAGCTCAGGTCACACGTGGTCGAAGTGAGTCATTTCACACTGTAAGGCCCCTCAGCATTGGATGCTGGAGAAGATAATCTCAGAGGGGTTTGGGAAGACAGCTCAGTGAGTAGAGTGCTTGCCCAGCACGCACGACCGACGTCCTGGGTTCGATCCGCAGCCCCACATAAATGGGGATATGGTAACCCCAGCCCCGCGGGAGGTGGCGTTAGGATCAGAAGTTTAGAGTGATCTCTTGGACTGGTACACAGTAAGGGCTCAAGGACAGCCTCTCCTTTCCCTCCCTTTTACTCATCGGAAGCTAAAACCAAGTGAACACCCCCTTCCCCAGGCCTCCTGGATGCGGGCTCTTTCTCTGTGCACCTAACTTTGAGCAGGGCCCAGGCGTCGTCTCTCTGAGGCAGGCCTGGGGCAGTGCTGATGGTCTAATCTAGCCTTGCCCAGCCCAGCAACTCCCAGCAGGCTGGGCTGGGTCCCAGAGGAGCCCTGAGTCGCTGCCTTGCAGTCTGCTAAGCAGAGACCCGCACTGGACCATTCGGAAGCTGGGGGAGGCCTGCCAACCTCTGCTGCCCCGCCCCCCGGAATCCAGGGGCAGCCGTTTGGGATGGTTTGACCGGAATTCTAGGCAGGAATGTCGGCAGAGTGAAGTGGGGCAAAAGTGTAAATTCCGGAGGCTGAAGCAACATTGTGCAGTTGTTGTTTTTCTCTCCCTGTCAGCCTTGGGCTTCGTGGAGGCCTTCCTGAATGTGGGAGGGGCTTTCCTGGCCAGGGAACAGGACCAGGGCCTCCTGGGAAGCAGTGTCTCTGGTGGTCAGTGGATACACAAGAGAGGCACCTACTATGGGCCAGGCTGGGGAAGGTTCCACTGGGCTCAGCCTGCACACAGGAAGTCCCCCACCCAACCCCCCAGGGAGGAGCCCCTGACATTCTGCCTATCTTCTCTGGGGCTCCTGTGGCCTTCTCTCCCTCTAGGCTTTTGGCTTGGAGCTGCCCACTGCTCTACCCGAGTCTTGTCCTATTCCCAGAAGTCATGGGAGGTGGAATGAGCTGAGGAGACCTCAGACAGGCTGTCCTCCATGGTACAACATTATGGTCCCCTCCCTACACACACACACACACACACACACACACCATAGTAGCCCCAGCTCCCTATTTAGTCTTTTGGCTTCAGGTTTCTCCCTTCTCCTGTGTGCCCAGGAACCTAATGTCACATTGCAATTCTCTTCAAGAATTTGTCATCATTGGCTTCATTCCGTTCCAGTCATTATTTTTATTTATTTTTTATTAACAACTTCCATGATTATAAACAGTATCCCATGGTAATGCCCTCCCTCCCCCCACTTTCCCCTTTGAAACTCCACTCTCCATCATATCTCCTCCCCCTCTCAATCAGTCTCTCTTGTATTTTGATGTCATCATCTTTTACCTCCTCTTATGATGGTCTTGTGTAGGTAGTGTCAGGCACTGTGAGGTCATGGAGATCCAGGCCATTTTGTGTCTGGGGGGAGCACGTTGTAAGGAGTCCTACCCTTCCTTTGGCTCTTACATTCTTTCAGCCATCTCTTCAGGCAATAGACCCTGAGCCTTGGGAGGTGTGATAGAGATTGCAGTGCTGAGCACTCCTGTCACTCCTTTCCAGCACCTTGATACCTTCTGAGTCATCCCAAGGTCACTGACATCTGAAAAGAGAAGGTTCTCTACCAAAAGTGAGAGAAGCATTAATATATTGGTATGAACATTAAGAGAAGTGCTTAGTGGGCAGTTTGATGAGCACAGTATATACATTTAGCCAGACAACAGCAGACGTTACACCCCTAGGGCTCATGACTACCCCTGTTTTAAGTTTTCAGCATCAGGGATGTATTCCCTCCCATGGAGCGAGACTCCAGTCAAATTACAGGGCAGTTGGTTTCCACCATGACAGACGTGCACCCGTTGGAAATAATTTTGTTATTTATTTACTTGAGAGAGAGAGAGAGAGAAGGAGAGGGAGGATGGACACGTCAAAGCCTCTAGGCACTCCAAACAAAATATAGATGCATATGCCACCTTGTATATCTGGCTTACATGGGCATTGGGGAATCAAACCTGAGTCCTTAGGCTTTACTGGCAAGTGCCTTAACCACTAAGCCATCTGTAGCTCTCCGGCCCTCCAATCTTTTTTTTTTTTTTAATAATTTTTTTATTTATTTGAGAAAGAGAGAGAGAGAGAGAGAGAAGGAAACAAAGAAGATAGAGAATGGGAGCATCAGGGCCTCTAGCCACTGCAAATGAATTGCATTCTGTTTTCCTGGCTGCTTGACCCTTTTGAACACCTTTTCATATGTTAGCAGCCCTTGGATAAGTGTTTAAGTGTCCTCTTTTATAAAATGCCATTCAAGGGCTGGAGAGATGGCTCAGTGGTTAAGGTGCTTGCTCGCAAAGCCTGACGACTGGGTTCGATTCCCCAGTACCCATGTAAAGCCAGATGCACAAAGTGGCACAAGCATCTGGAGTTTGTTTGCAGTGGCTAGAGGCCCTGGAGTGCATTCTCTCTCTCCCCACTCCTTGCAAATAAATAAATAAATATTTTTTAAAGTGCCATTCAAGTTTTTTTAAGTATTTTATTTATTTGACACACAGAGAGAGGGGGAGGGAGGGAGGGAGGGAGAGAGAGAGAGAAAGAGAGAGAGAATGGGTGTGCCAGGGCCTCCATCTATAGTAAAAGAACTTCAGGTACGTGGACCACTTTGTGCATCTGGCTTTACATGGGTACTGGGGAATCAAACCTGGGTCCTTGGGTTTTGCAGGCAAAGCACCTTAACCACTGAGCAATCTCTCCAGCCTCTGTTTTTTTTTAAGTGAGTCCTTTCTTATTAATTTGTAGGAGTTATTACATAATTTGGATGTTCTTTGAACATATGTATTGAAAACGTTTTTCTATTTCTCTTTCAACATATCTTCAGTTTCTCTTGCCATGAACAGTATTTGGTTCGAATGAAATCCAATTTACTCATCTTTTATATATGTGTGTGCGCATGTGTCTGTGTGTGTGTTGTATGCACGTACATGTATGTATATGTGTGGAGGCCAGAGGGCAAGCTTAGGTGTTATCTTCAGGAATACTGCCTACCTCAACAGGAGAAAAAATCTCTCATAGGCCTGGAACTCACCATATACTGGACTGACTGGCCACTGAGTTCCAGTGAGTCTCCTGTCTCTACCGCTCCAGTGCTGAGATTATGGGTACACACTGCCCCCCCCCCCAGCATTGTCTATGGGCACTGGGGCTGGAAATCAAGTCCTCACGCTTGCAAGGCAGGCATGACCTGTGGAGAAACCTCCCTAGCTTCTTTCACTTTTTTTTTTCTTGTTTGTTTTTTATAGTTTGTGAGCTTTTTTGTTTGTTTGCTTGTTTTTTTTGTTTGTTTGTTTTTTTTGAGGTAGGGTTTCATTCTAGCTCAGGCTGACCTGGAATTCACTCTGTAGTCTCAGGGTGGCCTCGAACTCACAGCGATCCTCCTACCTCTGCCTCCCTGAGTGCTGGGATTAAAAGCGTGCGCTACCATGCCTGGCTTTAGTTTGTGCTTTTTGTGCTCCATTGAAGAAATCTGGGTTCAGGGCTGGAGGGATGGCTTAGCAGTTAAGGCGCTTGCCTGTAAAGCCAAAGGACCCAGGTTCAATTCCCCAGGACCCAAGTAAGCCAGATGCACAAGGTGGCACATGCATCTAGAGTTTGTTTGCAGTGGCTATAGGCCCTGGAGTACCCATTCTCCTCTCTATCCATTTTCCTTTCTCTCTCTCTCAATAAATAAATAAATAAAAATAAAAAACAATATTTAAAAAGAAAAAAAAAGAAATCCAGGTCCACCCCAAAGTTAGATATCCTCCTCTGATTTCTTTTGGAAGCTTGTTATTTCTCACATGTAACTTCATACTCTGTATGTATCACCAAAATATATCCAATATTATATAGGTTTAGGTTTCACACACATCACCCACCCTGAAACTTGCTCTCTGCACTCCGGGGTGGGAGTGTGTGAGTCGCCTTGGTTGTCATGAGTTCCTCCCACACGTTCTCCTTCACTGGATCAAAGTCGTGCCCCCCCCCCACGCCACCGCCACGCAGTCGCCCTGTGTCTGCACGTGGACGCTTGGGTTCTTCGCAGTCCCTCACAGTGGTGGCTTCTTGAACACCTGTGGGAGCACGTCTTGGGGTACATCCCCCACAAACAAGGCAGTGGTTTTGGAGCAGTGGAAATCCAGCACTCCGAGTAGGTACCTTGGAGGTTGCTGAGGAGTGGGGGTGGGGATGGGGGTCGGGGAGATAGACGCATGTTGGGCAGACCCTTTTTTTTTTTTTTTGGTTTTTCAACTTAGGGTCTCACTCAGGGTGGCCTCGAACTCACGGCGATCCTCCTGCCTCTGCCTCCCGAGTGCTGGGATTTAAGGCGTGCGCCACCGCGCCCGGCTTGCTCTTGTGCTCAGTGACTTGTTTCAATTCTTTGTTTGAAAAGTGGGTTCTGTGTAACAGCAACAACAAAAAGTAAAACGAAAAGCAGAAAGTTTTAAGCCAGTGAGTCAGGGCATTACTCCCAAAGTGTTACCGGCTGAAGAAAAACAGATGAATGAAAAGTTGGGTGTGATGGCGCACGCCTTTAATCCTAGCGCTGGGAAGGCAGAGGTAGGAGGATCCGCCAGGAGTTCAAGACTGCGTCGTGAATTCCAGGTCAGCCTGGGCTAGAGCGAGACCCTACCTCAAAGAAAGAAAGAAAGAAAGAAAGAAAGAAAGAAAGAAAGAAAGAAAGAAAGAAAGAAGAAGGAAGGAAGGAAGGAAGGAAGGAAGGAAGGAAGGAAGGAAGGAAGGAAGGAAGGAAGAAGGAAAGAAAGAAGGAAAGAAAGAAGGAAGGAAAGAAAGAAGAAAGAAAGAAAGAAAGAAAGAAAGAAAGAAAGAAAGAAAGAAAGAAAGAAGAATGATTCATCCTTCAGCCCCAGCCGGGCCACTCGTCGCCAGTGCCTTGCTCATTAATGAAGTCTTCCTGTGCAGTCCTTCCTATTCTTTTCCTGGCTAGACTTTCCTTTCAGTCCCCTCAGCGGTCAGATCAGTGAGCGCCAGCGGATGGAGATGGACTGACGGGTGAGCAACCTCCCGATAACTTGGCACCGTCACCTTCTCCTCGCCTTGTTTTTCTGGTTCACAAACCATGTTCCCACCCGCCCTTCCCATCGACCCCGTCATCTCAAGGTTTCTGCTACGGAGGGTTAAGTCTCCCCACTTCGCAGAGGGGAAGAGCCAGGCTTCAGGAAGGGGAGCAGCTTGAAGTTATGGGCCTGGCAGGTGGGGATGGGGACTGGAACTCGGGCCTTTGAATATGGTGGTGTTGCCCACTCCACTGGTGTGTGACTTGAGAACCTAGACTTCATCCAGGTGGAAATTAATAACCAGCTTGTGCCTCGCCCTCTGCGGTGCTCAGCAGACTTTTCCCAGGAGGCTGAGGTTGTTGTTGTTGTTTTTTAATTTTTTTTTGTTTATTTATTTGAAAGCTACTGACAGAGAGAGAGAAAGAGGGGGGGGGGAGAGAGAGAGAATGGGCACACCAGGGCTTCCAGCCACTGCAAATGAACTCCAGACGCGTGCGCCCCCTTGTGCATCTGGCTAACGTGGGTCCTGGGGAATCAAGCCTAGAACCGGGGTCCTTAGGCTTCACAGGCAAGGGCTTAACCGCTAAGCCATCTCTCCAGCCCTTGTTTTTTTTTTTTTTTAAATCTAAATAAACTCTGCACAAACATGCCCTCAGTGCTGACGTGTAGGTTATATGCAAGAGCGTGGCTCAGGCATGGGGAAGTCGGCTCACACTGGAACCATATCCCAATCTGGGCAAAACCAACAGGCAACAGGATTTTATTTATTTACTTTGCAGTACTAGAGATCCAACCCAAGGCCTCATGCATACTACATCCCAGCCCAGAAAATGGAGTTTTAGACCTATAGTTGCAAAATCCCAAACCTCTTTTCTTTGACACCTCCTCCCAATCCTGAGGAAAGCTTTGTCCGTGGTCACGTGTCCAGTGAGTCCCTTCTGGAGGAAGGCTGAACCCACTGCTGTGGTTGCCTTTTTCACTTTATTCATTTATTTATTGAGAGAGAAAGAAAAAAGCAGGTAGATAGAGAATGAGTGTGCCAGGGTCTCTATCCACTGTAAACGAACTCCAGATGCATGCACCACCTTGTGCATCTGGCTTATGTGGGTCCTGGGGAATGCAACCTGGGTCCTCAGGCTTCACAGGCAAGCACCGTAACTGCTAAGCCATCTCTCCAGCCCTGTAGTTATGGTCTTGTTGCTAGGACAAAGCACCCAGCCAACAGCAGCTGATGGGAAGACAGGGTTGATTTTGGCTTACATTCTCGAGGGGAAGCTTCGTGATGGCAGAGAACAGCGTGGCGTGGGCAGTGGTTGTACGTCACTCCTTGCCATAGCAGGTGAAAGATAGCAAGAAAGAGCTGAACTCTGGCAAGGGGAGCTGGCTGAAACACCCCTCAGCCTGCCCCCAGGAACACACCTCCTCCAGCAAGGTTGCACCTCCCAAACGGCCACCAACTAGGGACCAAACATTCAAAACACACGCGTGACACAGGAGGGACATCCCACTCAAACTACGACAACACCTTTGCCCAGGGGAGGGGTAGGGAGGTACTTCAAGGGACAGGCACTCTTCCCCATGACCCTCTTGACACTTACAGAGGAAGGGAGTTCTGTTCTGTCTTGAGGCCCATGTAAGGCAAGCCCTGGACGCCACACCCGGTCCTCCTCCTCCGTGGAACTGAATCCCTTCCACTGCTGAAGCCGCCTGGCACAGAAAGGCTGGGGCCAGGGAAGGGCCTCATGGAGCTTCCGTGTGAATGAAGACGCGCAGAGCTCAGCCCAGGGCCTGGCATGGGCTGCAGTGATGTGTCACGGCTCCTTTGAAGATGACTGGATGCGTGGTGGGACAGATCGGGGATGTTAAAAAGCAGGGTTTGGGGGGGGCTGGAGAGATGGCTTGGCGGTTAAGGCGCTTGCCTGTGAAGCCTGAGGACCAGGCCCCACATAAAGGCAGATGCTTGAGGTGGTATGTGTGTCTGGAGTTCGTTTTCAGTGGCTAGAGGCCCTGGTGCACCCATATTCTCTCTGTCTCTCAAATATATATATATGTTTAAGGCAGGATGTCTGGACCACAGTAGGTACCTTCCCTAGAGCAGCTGTCTCTCAGATGAGTTGAGGAAGTGACGAACTGACTCTCGTAGAGTTCTGTGATACAACCCAGGAACCAGCAGGAAGTTAACTGTAACCCACCACCACCTCCTCCCCCCTAGTGGGATTCCAGTTCCAAGCATTCAAGTCCCCGACGGAATTCCACGCAGAGCTATCAAAGGAAGCTAGTTCCCCTGACTCCTAGATCAGCTGACGTTGGTCCCAATCAAGTGTTCCTAGGATGTCCACCTGCCCTCATGTGAGTCATATCGATCCTCAGCAAGGTGGTCTGACATGTGGCACCCATCGCAGAGCCGTGGAACCATGGTGCCCAGCCACACAGCCACAGGGGGGCCCTGTTCCTCCTCATCAGCTCTGGAACACGGGTATGGAGACTAGAGACGCTGGGCTCAGGGTGCCTGTGGGTCACATCGTGAGACCTTGATTCAGCTCTGTGGACCCACGGGCACTGCAGTGACAGGGAACTGAGTCATGGCCCTTAGTGCCCTAGAAGAGCTGGCCTCCCTTGATGAGATTCAAACAAAAACAACCCGAACCCTGAAAAAGTGCCATCCATCGGCTGTGTGCTGAACTCGGAACAGCTTCCTGGGGCTGGGGAGATGGCTCAGGAGTTCAAGGGGCTTGTCTACAAGCCTGCCAGCCCGAGTTCAGTTTCCCAGCACCCATGTAAAGCCAGAGTGGCACCTGTGTCTGTCATCACAATGGCAATGGAGATGGACCCAGGAGAATCTGGAAAATTGTAAGCCAACTACATTGGCACACAGTAGCAAAAACAAGGGAGATGGCTGGAGAGATGGCTTAGTGGTTAAAGTGCTTGCCTGCAAAGCTAAAGGATCCAGGTTCAATTCCCCAGGACCCATATAAGCCAGGTACACAAGGTGGCACATGCGTCTGGAGTTCGTTTGCAGTGACTGAAAGGCCCTGGTACACCCATTCTCTCTCTCTCTCTCTCTCTCTCTCCCCTTCTCTCTCTGCTTCTTTCTCTCTCCCTTACAAATAAATAAAGTTCAATTTAAAAGAATAATAAATAAAACAAGGAGCCAGGCATGGTGGTGCACGCCTTTAATCCCAGCACTCTGGAGGCAGAGGTAGGAGGATCATCACGAGTTCAAGGCCACCCTAGGACTACATAGTGAATTCCAGGTCAGCCTGAGCTAGAGTGAAACCCGTACCTCGGAAAACCAAAAATAAATAAACTAATTAAATAAATAAAACAAGGGAGACACTGGATCAAACAAGATGGAAGGAGTGAGAGACTTCCCAGACCTCCACAGATGCATGCGTCCAGGTATGAGCATGCCCATAAACACACACACACACTTCTAGAGATTATGGTTGCAAAATTCAGAATTTATGCAATCATGTTCAACTTTTTTCCTTGGGTTAGGAGTGCAGAAAGTAGGAAGGGCTTACTTGCTCTGCCACCTGGTCCCCTGGTCTGCCAAAGGAGTCCTTGCCCACAGTAGATATCTAGACCATGTCTTTTAAATTGAAGTGTGCCCACTCCCAGAAGGGGACCAGATCCAAGCAGCACTGTGTTGGGGTATGGGCAGAGAACCAACTGGCACTTGCACACACACACACACACACACACACACACACGCACACACAAAGAGAGAGAGAGAGAGAGAGAGAGAGAACACATGTGTGGGTTTAGCAATCTTCCTTACTCCAACTTGAAATAAACATGAAAACACAGTGTTCCCTCTCATCATTAATAACGTGCTATAGTTTCCACATGTGGCCAGGCCGCTCTCTGTGCCAACTGACCCCTCACGGGCTAGCTCCCCACAGCAAGACTGATTAAGATCCTGACCCACGAGGGAGGAGTGCCTGGGTGCTGGACCTCGAACCCCAATCTTCACAGAGGATGCGATTCCCAAAGGAAACGTTAGATTTTTTTTCCGCTTTGCAGCCCGGAGGAGACGAATGCATTCCTGCCTGAACCTGGCTTCCATCTGCTCCGAAAACACTCTTAAATGAATGCACCACACACCACAAAACCGCAGGAAGTGGGGGTCCAAGTTTTGAGGGGGAGTATATGATTGTGTGTGTTCTGGACATTAAGTTAAGGGTAACGTGGCTTCTCTTGGAAAAAAAAAAAATCTAAGAGGCGGAGCGGGCTCCCGTGGAAACGTGAGCTGTGCGCTGGCTGGGGGCTCAGCTCTGTGCAGCCAAGTTCGGGATGGAATGTCTTACTAAGCATGTGTGTGCGTTGGCTCTCCGTGTATCCATTCAAATCCCTGTGAAGAGGCTACCTCCCTTGTTCTGTCCTTGACATACCTTTGCTTATGTAGATGAGTTCCTGCTGTCTGTCTGCTGGAGTCAGTTGGGGACAGAGGCCTCCCCCACCCCCACCCATACTCTGGCTATAGCATGACGCTGCCTGCCATCCAGGGGCGAGAGGCTATGCTGTCCTCTTACAGCCTTTCTTCCACCAAGCACCCTGAATGTGTTTGCCCTCAATGGATGCTCAGGCAGAGGGCCCAGGGCCGTGTCCTGGTGCCCTGGTAGTGTCAGGCTTCCTTTCTTTCTGTCACTCCCTCTCCTGATGTCACCTCCAGGGCCTCCCGGGTGGTCTTGGCAGGATCTGGCCCTGAGAGATCAGCCGCAGATTAAAGCTGACAGGAGCCTAAGGCTTGAGATGCTACTCTCCCACCATCCTCTGTATCTAGCTAGGGGATTCCCAAGGACCGGAGGCAAATGCCTCTACCCGTGGAATCAGGCCAGAGCTAGAAGAGTCTCGAAGGTAAACAGGTTTTAGCCAGCAGCAGGAGAGTTGGCAGGGAAGAGCTCCGCAATTGATTAGTAATGTCTGCTGTGGCCAGTGCAAAGGAGGCATAGCCTCACCCAGGCACTGCAGGAGCCCCTGACTGGAGGCCTCAAATGTAAAACAAGATGCAATACTTAAAAGAAAAAATTATGGGCTGGAGAGATGGCTTAGCAGTTAAACACTTGCCTGTGAAGACTAAGGACCCCGGTTCGAGGCTCAATTCCCCAGGACCCACATTAGCCAGATGCACAAGGGGGTGCACGCATCTGGAATTCGTTTGCAGTGGCTGGAGGCCCTGGTGCACCCATTCTCTATCTATCTGCCTCTTTCTCTCTCTGTCTGTTGCCCTCAAATACATAAATAAAAAAAAATTAAAAAACAAGACAAAAATTTATTTAATTTATTTGGTGGGGCGGGGATAGAGAATAGGCATGCCAGGGCCTCCAGCCACTGCAAAGGAACTCCAGACACATACACCACCTTGTGTATCTGGCTTTACATGGGTCCTGGGGTGTGGAACCTGGGTCCTTTGGCTTTGCAGGCAAGTGCCTTAACTGCTAAGCCATCCCTCAAGATTAGTCTTTTCTTTCTTTCTTGTCTATGCAAAAGAACAAGAGTGAGAGGGGGAGGGAGGGAGAGGATTGGCATGTCAGGGCCCCCAGCCACTGTTATCAAACCCCAGATGTGTGTGTCATTTTGTGCAGATGTGCGACCTTGCGTGTTTGTGTCACCTTGTGCATCTGGCTTACGTGGGATCTGAAGAGTCAAACATGGGTCCTTAGGTTTCACAGGCAAGCGCCTTAACCGCTAAGCCATCTCTCGAGCCCAAGATGTAGTATTTTAGTTATGAAACCTCAGGGCAAGTCACTTCAGCTCTCTGGATCTCCGTTTCCTATTATTAACCATCCATCCTCCAAACATTTATTAATCGCTCTGGATGTGCTCAGGCGCTGGTGGTGGAGGCAGAAAAAGCAAGATGAGGTTCTGGACACGAAGGGGCATAAATCGAGCATCGTGCGTCAGTGACGCCAATTACATACGTCAGTGGGTTCGGGGTATTAATTGGCATGGAAGACTGAACTGGGTCAGTTGGGGGCTGAGTCCTACTCTGGAAAGAAGAGGAGAAAGACTTCAGACAGGGGCGATGCTCTAATGTGTTTTCACATGAGGAGGAGGTGTCTGTTTAGTTGGAGAGGTGGGTAGGGATCGGAGGCAGGTGCCGGGGAGCTGGGATATAGCTCAGCAGAAGTGTTTGCCTAGGACGCGAGGTCCTGGGCTCGCTCTCCAACATTGAGGGGGAGGTAGAGAGAGGGAAGGACAGAAGGAAGGAGAAGAGATGGAGGGAAGGAGAAAGAGGGGAGGAGAGTGAATTGAACAGAGGCACAGGGCACGAAAGAACCAAGAATAGTGTGATTTGCCTGGAGAGCAGATGGGCTGCCGGGCAAAGCCCCACAGATGAGACAGGAGAGGCCATAGCTCCAGAACCTTCTATTTTACCTGAAGGGTCCATGATCTCCATTCCGTGAATCTGTGCCTCCCAGTGGGCTGGCCACTAGTGCCTGTGGCTGGTGAGCACTGCCATGTGGTCACTCCTCATGGAGATGGACATGTGATACACACAGTGGCTTGCATACATACAAAACGATGCGACTTTTCTATTGATTACATATCAAAAGGATGACAAACTAGATATAGCCAGTTTTTAAAAACATGCACTATCGGGGGCTGCAGCTGTTAAGGCACTTGCCTGCAAAGCCTAACTACCTGGGTTCTATTCCCTAGAACCCACATAAAGCCAGATGCACAAAGTGGTGCATGCCTATGAAGTTTGTTTGCAGTGGCTAGAGGCTTTGGGGAGAACATTCTTTTTTCTCTTCTCTCTCTTTCCTCGTAAATAAGTAAAATTTCAAAAAATATTTTAGTTATTTGTGATAGAGAAGGGGGGAGAGAGAGAGAGAGGAGTGAGAGAGCGAGAATGGGCACACCAGGGCTTCCAGCCCACTGCAAAAGAACTCCAGACGCATGCGCCACCTTGTGCACATGTGTGACCTTTTGTGCTTGCGTCATCTTGTGTGTCTGGCTTACATGAGACCTGGAGAGTCGAACATGAGTCCTTAGGTTTTGTAGGCAAGTACCTTAACTGCTAGGCCATCTCTCCAGCCCTAAAATAGTTTTTTAAAAAACAAAAAATACATTATTAAAATAAATATCCCCTGTTTCTTTTTATTTTTTTATTTTTTTGTTTATTTATTTATTTGAGAGCGACAGAGAGAAGGAGGCAGAGAGAGAGACAGAGAGAGAGAATGGGCGCGCCAGAGCTTCCAGCCTCTGTAAGCAAACTCCAGATGCGTGCGCCCCCTGTGCATCTGGCTAATGTGGGTCCTGGGGAATCAAGCCTCGAACTGAGGTCCTTAGGCTTCACAGGCAAGTGCTTAACCGCTAAGCCATCTCTCCAGCCCTCTTTTTCTTTTATTAATAAAATACAGCCTTAAGAACACTTAAAATCACACATGCTGCTCTCATTATATTTCTATTGGACAGTATTGCTGGAGACAATGGCAAATCACTGAAAGGGCTTTTTTACAAAGCGCAGGAGATGTAAATTAGATTTGTGCCTTAGAACTCTCCCTGTGGCAGCCAGCAGAGAATGGAGACAATTAGAAAATTGTTATAATAATTGGCGGTGAGCAGCGACAGGGGCCCGAGTTAGATGGAGGCCTGTGTTGGAGAGATGTATTGATTGTTTGGAGGTTGGGGGTGGCTGAGCTATGGAGTGTGAGAAGGGAGGAGCTTCAGGGCTGGTGGTTGGGCTGACCATTCGAACCCATGGAGGTTTGAAGGAAGAGGCGCCCAGAGAAAGCTGTCACCTATCAGTGATGTTTATAGGGGGAGAGGTCTAGACCATGCTTCAGACCAGTGATCTATCAACCACTGGGCTCAGGAGTGAAGGGGGAGGGTTCTGATATAACTTGTCAGGATTCAGTTCTTTGTTTTTGTATGTGTTTTACATACTAGCCCAAGTTAAACTTATTTAAAGAAAAGGCTAGGGTTTTTTGTTTGTTTGTTTGTTTGTTTGTTTTTGTTTCTTGAGGTAGGGTCTTGCTCTAGCCCAGGTTGAACTGGAATTCACTATGTAGTCTCAGGGTGGCCTCGAATTTACAGTGATGCTGAGATGGTGGGGGTAAGGGGAAACTATATTAGTTGCTTTCCTTGTTGTTGTGACAAAATACTTGAAAAGAGGAAACTTAAAGAAGGACTTATTGTGGCCCACAGTTTGAGGGGACATGGTCCATCATGGCGGGAAGGCCTGGTGGTAGGAGCTTGAGGCAGCCGGTCACATCCCAACCACAGTGAGGAAGCAGAGCTATGAATACTGCTGCTCAGCCTGCTTTCTCCTTAAACAACTACAACAACAAAAACAATTGTTTTGGGCTGGAGAGATGGCTTAGTGGTTAAAGCGCTTGCCTGCGAAGTATAAGGACCCATGTTCAACTCTCCAGATCCCACGTGAGCCAGATGCTCAAAGGTGAGGCAAATGCAAGGTCCCACTAGGTGGCGCAAGCATCTGGAGTTCCATTGTAGTGGCTGAGGTCCTGGCATGCCCATTCTTTCTGTCTCTGTCTCTCTTTCTCTCAAAATACAAAAAAATGAAAAAAATTTTAATTCATTTATTTGAGAGAGAGAGAGAGAGAGAGAGAGAGAGAGAGAGAGAGAGAATGGGTGTGCCAGGGCCTCCAGTCATTGCAAATGATCTCCAGACATGAGCGCCCCCTTGTGCATCTGGTTTACGTGGGTCCTGAAGAACCGAACCAAGGTCCTTTGGCTTTGCAGGCAAGTGCCTTAACCACTAAGCCATCTCTCCAGCCCCCATGAAAAAAAATTTTTTTTAACTTTAAATTTATTTTTATTTTTATTTTTATTTATTTGAGAGTGAGAGAATGGGCACACCCAGGGCCTCTAGCTACTGCAAATGAACTCTAGATGCATGTTCCAACTTGTGCATCTGGCTTACAGGGGTTCTGAGGAATCAAACCTGGGTCCTTAGGCTTCTCAGGCAAATGCCTTAGCCACTGAGCCATAACTCCAGCTTCTGCTTTTTCCTTTTCATTCAGACCAAGATCCCTGCCAATGGAATGGTGCTGTCCACAGTTAGTGTGGGTCTTCCCACCTCAATTAACATTAGGAATTCCCTCACAGACGTGCCCAGAGGTTTGGCTCCTAGGTTGACGGTTGAGATTAACCATCAGAGGCCCCTGAGGAGTTCTGGGGAGAAGCACGAGCTGGATACTCACATTTGAGAGTCATATGCTAACCCGAGAAACAAGAGCAAATAAGATTACTCAAGGAGGGCTGGAGAGACGGCTCAGCCGTTAAGGAGCTTGCCTGCAAAGCCTAATGAACTCAGTTCGATTCCCCAGCAGAGCCAGATACACAAAGTGGCACATGCATCTGGGGTTCGTTTGCAGTGGCTAGAGGCCCTGGGGCACCCATTCTCTCTGTCTGGCTCTCTTCTCTCTGTCTTGCTTTGCTTGCAAATAAACAGAATATTTAAAAAGATTACTCAAGGAGAGGATTTGCCCTTGGGGACACCAGTGTGCTTGGAAGTTTGGGGGCATTTGTTTATTCCAGAGCAAAACAACAACACAGTTAATGCTAAAGCTTCCTGGTTCTCCTGAGTGGAGTCACTGATGAATAAGTGAGACGAGGAAAGATGTGACCCCTCGGTTGCCAAGGAAGTGTCAGGCGTCGTGACAAGGATGGGCTGCTCCAGTAGCTTTCAAGGGGCCCTTTGGTCTTAGCATCAAAAGCAGCAATTCAGGCTGGGGAAACGGGTCTGTAGCTCAAAGCACTGGGTGATGTAAAAAGCCCGATGTCTGGAGTTTGGATCTCCAGCACCTACATCAAGCTGGACGTGGTGGCGCATGCGTCTATGATGCCCGTGAGAGGCGGAGATGGGAGAATCCCAAAGTGAACAGGCCAGCTAGTCTGGTGTTCTCGGGAGTGAGCCACAAGAGGAATCCTGTCTCAAACAAGGTGGAAGGCAAGGGCTCGTGCCCGAGCCTGTCTTCTGTCCTGCACGCATTTGCCGTGTATATGCCCCCAAATCACACACAGACACAACACGCACAAAGCAGCAAGTCTCTTTCTAGGGACTTATTCAAATAACAACATCAGTCATACGAAGCAATGGGTACATGCAAAAATGCTCAGAGCGTCACCTCTTATGACGCCAAATAAAATCAAGGAGCAAACTGAAATGTTCAGTTGTGGGAAATTAGTTTAAAATGATGGTAGATCCATGACACAAAATCCTTTACAGACATCCGAAACAATGTTACAGGTATCTATGCATTGACGTAGAAAGACAGTCACAATGAGCTCGACGCAAAAGCAGGTGACTACAGCATGATTCCTTTTTTAAAAAAACATTATTTATTTATTTTCACACACACACACACAGAGACAGACAGACACAGAGAGAATGGGTACGCCAGGGCATCCAGTCACTGTGAAGAAACTCCAGACACACGTGCCACTTTGTGCATCTGGCTTTACCTGGGTCCTGGGGAACTGAACTATGGTCCTTAGGCTTTGCAGGCAAGCTCCTTAACCACTGAGCCATCTCTCCAGCCCCAGTGTGCTTCATTCTAGTTGATGACACTTATTTCCATCGTGGCTAGGAGCCAGGACAGTTGAGCTAGAACTGCCTAGGTTGTCAAGAGCATGGCCACTCACAGATGTCACGTTGCATGTCTCACTGAGCTTTTCTGAAAAGGAAATGACAATAGCATAGCCCATAGGCAGGTGTGAAAACTAAGCAAGTTCACCTACCCTGTGGAAACAGGGCCTAGCACTCCTAAGACGTCAATATGGACCAGCCTTTGGTACTAGTTTTTTGTTTGTTTGTTTGTTTTTATTTTAGTTTTTTGAAGTAGGGTCTCATTCTAGCCCAGGCTGACATGGAATTCACTCTGTAGTCTCAGGCTGGCCTCGAACTCACATTGCTTCTCCTACCTCGGCCTCCCAAGTGCTGGGATTAAAGGTGTGTGTGCCTGGCTACTTTTTTGCTTTTGAGTATGTGTAGTATGTGTGGTGTGGTATGTGTGTGTGTGTGCGCACATGTCGCACACACGCACGTACAGAGGCCAAGAGGAGAATTTCCTGGTGTCCCTCCACATTGCTCATCTGCATGTTTCTTTGAGATGAATTCTATTAGTGATTCCGGAGCTTGCTGTTGTTGTTTTTTTTTTTTTTCTGTGAGTCATAGCAATTCTCCAGTCTCTGCACCCCCACATACTGGAGTTACAGACATGTATGGCCACGCCCAACACTTTAAGTGGGTCCTGGGGAATTGAACTCAGGCAGTTTCAGACTTCCTTAGGCCTCATGTGTGCACAGGAAGTGCTCTTACCCACTGAGCCATCTCTCCAGCCCCCACTGTTGCTTATTTTTTTTTTTTTGAAGTCCCTGTAATTCACTCACTTTAAAAATGCACAATTCAGTTGTGTTTAGTATAGTCACAGAGTTGGATAGTCACAACAGCCAATTTTTAGAACATTTTTATCACCCCAGGAAGAGACTGGTACACATTCGAAGTCAGTCCCCACGCCAGCTCCTTGCCAGCCCTTGGCACCTACCCCTCTTTCTGCCTCAGAGATGATCCTCGTAGGCACATTTCGTAGACGTGGGACTGGGACTTGTTCTTTTACTGAGCATAGTTTCAAGGCCTGTCACGCCGTACCATGTGTCAGCACTTGGCTTTGCTTCTGTAGTAGATAGTGCGTGCATGTCTGTGTAAGTGTGCAGGAATGTGTGCGTCCATGCACGTGGAGGCCAGAGGTTGACATTAGGTGACTTCTTCTCTCACTGGGTCTCTCCCTGAACCCAGAGCTCACCAGTTTGGCTAGATACACTAACTAGGCAAGCCCTGTCTCAGCCTCCCTAGCACTGGCTTTAAAAACAAAAAAGGCACGTTACATGGGCTGGAGAGATGGGTTAGCAGTTAAGGCACTTGCCTGCAAAGCCTAAGGACCCAGGCTCAATTTCCCAGCACACATGTCAGCCAGATGCACAAGGTGGTGCATGCATCTGGAGTTCATTTGCAGTGGCTGGAGGCCCTGGTGTGCCCATTCTTTCTCTCCCTCTCTCACTCTTTCAAATAAACACATAAATAGATAAATAAATAAACAAAGTTTTAAAAAATGTACATTACAGGTACATGTTACCATGCCCAGCTTTTGTTTGTTTTTGTTTTTGTTTTTATGAGGCGGGGTCTCGCTCTAGCCCAGGAATTCACTATGTAGTTTCAGGCTGGCCTCAAACTCACAGCGATCCTCCTACCTCTGCCTCCCAAGAGGGTTGGGATTAAAGGTGTGTGCCACCATGCCTGGTTTATGTCAAGCTTTTCTGTAGATGCTGGGAATCCAAACTCGGGTCCTCGTGCTTGTGGGGAGATGGCTTTACCCAGTAAGCCATCTCCCCAACCCCCAGATAGCCTTTATAATTGAACAGACCATTTCTGTACAATGAAAGTGTAGTATTTTATTTATTTTATTTTTATTTTTATTTATTTATTTGAGAGAGAAAGACACACAGAGGGAGAGAGAGAGAGAGAAGGGGTATGCCAGGGCCTCCAGCCACTGCAAACAAATTGCAGACACATGTACCAACTTGTGCATCTGTCTTACGTGGGTCCTGGGGAATTGAACCTGGGTTCTTTGGCTTTTTAGGCAAGCCCCTTAATTGCTACGTCATCTCTTCGACCTTAAAGTGTAGCATTTTCAAAGTAACAACCACCAAACATATTTACCACTAAGCCAGCGTCCCTGCCCTTGTTGGCTTGAATCTCCAGGGCAGAGAACCACTGTCACTTGTTTCCCTGATGCTCATGTCATTCCCTCCAAGTCGGGGCGAAGACCAGGAGCTTCCACGAATGCTTGGTTGTCAGGAAGGGATAAAATATACTATGCCAGGCTTGGTGGCGCACTTTTAATCCCATCACTCGGGAGGCTGAGGTAGGAGGATGGCTGTGAGTTCAAGGATAGCCTGAGACTACATAGTGAATTCCAGGTCAGCCTGGGCTAGAGTGAGATCCTACCTCAGAAAACCAAAAAACAAAACAAAACAAAAAACCAGATAGTCATTATTTCTTCTCTAGAGTCCACGTTCTTCCTTGGGAGAGACTCCTCTGTTTTTACTCTAGTACTGTTTCCTTTCTTTCCTTATTGAATGCTAGCTTTTTAAGGAACTTTGTATTTCATATTTGGAATTTACTTTTAAAAATTGTGGTCAAATACATTAACAAAACTCACCATGTCATCGATTTTAAAATGTCCAGTTCAGAGCTGTGGCTACAGCTCAGTTGGCAGAGTGCTTTCTTAGCATGCATGAAGATCTGAGTTCAATCCCCAGTACCACACAAAGCGGGCACAATACCTGGCGTATGACTGTAATTCCAGCATTTGAGAGGTAGAGGAAAAGGATCACAAGTTCAAGGTCATCCTCAGCTACACATGGAGTTCCAGGCCAGCCTGGCTGACGAATCAAAATGTTCATGTCACTGGGCATGGTGGTGCACACCTTTAATCAGGAGACAGGGGTAGGATCACCTTGAGTTCAAGGCCACTGTGAATGAATTCCAGGTCAGCTAGACTGAGACCCTACCTCAAAAAAACAATGTTCAGCCAGGTGTGGTGGCGCATGCCTTTAATCCCAGCACTCAGGAGGCTGAGGTAGGAGGTTTGCTGTGAGTTCGAGGCCACGCTGAGACTACATAGTGAATTCCAAGTCAGCCTGGGCTAGAGTGAGACCTACCTCAAAACAAACAAACTAAACAAAACCAGTGATCATGTCAGCAGTATTAAATACATTGACATTGTTTTTCTTCTGACGGCCACTACCACATTTTACTTCTAGAACTTTCTTCATCCTGTAAAATTTAAACTCGGCACCTATTCCTAAACATGAACTCCCATTCCTTTTCTTTCCAGGGCCGGTAAACCACCATCCTGCTTATCTGTCTCTGAATTTCATTACTTTAAGTATCTCATATAAGTAGGATCATACAAGTTTTGTTCTCTTGTGACTGGCCGACTTAACTTACAAAGTTCTCAAGGTACATCCATGCGGTGGCATGCATTAGAATTTCCTTTCATTTTCAGACTGAACAATATTCTATTGTGTGCACATACAAACCGCATTTTGCTTATCCACCTGTCTGTTGCTGGCCATTGTGATTCATGCAGCTGTGAACGTGGGTGTGCAAATATCTGCTCGAGACCCTGAATTCAATTCCTCGGGTATATACTTCTTTTGACTTTGATGTAAAAATAGCATGCAATTTCAATTTTTAAGTTATTTTATTTATTTATTTGCAGGCAGGGATACAGATAGAGACATATACAGGGAAAGAAAGAAAGAAAGAAAGAAAGAAAGAAAGAAAGAAAGAAAGAAAGAGCGGGAGTCTGGGGTGGGGCCTGCGTCTACCGGTCTCTTCCATTCATTCCCTGGAGTTGCTTCTCAAGCCAGCAATGTTAGGCTCAGGGTTGGGGGGATGGGGGTGTCTAAAGCCTAAAGTTCACACTCAAAGCCTAGCTGTACTAGAGACATACGTAGGTGGTGTGACCCAAGGGACTTGAGCCCTTAGTGACAGTGGGCAACCGGCCAGCCAGGAATGGGCAGAGGGCCCCAAGTGCATTTTAGGAGTAAGAAGGGTTAGGGTGCACCAGGACCACAGCTAGGAAGGAAGTAACACTTGGGTGTTTTGTTTTACTGAGAAAGTGAAGCTGAAAGAAGGGAAGTGAGTTCCTCAGTGTAAAAAGAAAAAAAAAAAAAGATGGGGTCAGGAGGGGGAGAGGAGAGAGTAGGAGGAAGTTTAATCAAAATATAAGATGTAGGGCTGGAGAGATGGCTTAGCGGCTAAGCGCTTGCCTGTGAAGCCTAAGGACCCCGGCTCAAGGCTTGATTCCCCAGGACCCACGTTAGCCAGATGCACAAGGGGGCGCATGCATCTGGAGTTCCTTTGCAGTGGCTGGAGGCCCTGGTGCGCCCATTCTCTCTCTCTCTCTCTCTCTCTCTCTCTTTCTCTGTCTCTCTGTTGCTCTCAAGTAAATAAATAAAAATAAACAAAAACTTAAAAAAATATAAAGAAAAAGGAAGGAAGGAAGGAAGGAAGGACGGAAGGACGGACGACACACCAGGGCCTCCAGCCACTGAAAACAAACTCCAGATGCATATGCCACTTTGGGCATCTGGTTTATGTGGGTACTGGGGAATTGAACCCAGATCGTTAGGCTTTGCAGGCAAGCACCTTAACTGCTGAGCCATCTCTCCAGCCCTACTGAAGGTAATTTAAAGGCATATGAGCTCCCCATTTTTCCAGAACGGCATTTTATTTCAGCCTCTTTGATGGCTGCCCACGTGCGTGGTTTTTAAAAGCAGATTCAATGATAAGGAGCCAACAGTTTTATAGCCATTACTTGTAGTGTGTGTGTGTGTGTGTGTGTGTGTGTGTGTGTAAAAGATTCTGGGCCTGAGATGAGGCAAAAACACAATGACCTCTATACTCATACATGCATAGATACAAGATGTATGCAAACACAAATGCAGGGAGAGAACTCACACAACATATACTATTACACTTAGACAAGCAAGGCTAGGTTCTGAAAAATGAGATTTGGGGACTGGGGAGATGGCTCAATGGGTAAAATGCTTGCTGCCCAAGCATGAGGACCTGAGTTCGGATCCCCATCGTCCATGTAAAAACTGTGTGTAGCAGCACATTCCTGTAATCCCAGCACTGGGAAGGTGGAGACAGGGAATCCCTAAGTTCACTGGCTGGCTAGTCTAATTGAATTGACGAGCTCTCAAAGAATAAAGTAGAGAGCGACTGAGGAAGACACTCAGCGTCAACCCCTACAGGTATGGACACACACATCCACACATACATGTGCCCACACACAACATGCATGTATGTACCACACATGGGAAAGAACCATGGCCCTGCCCCATGTCTCACATATATTCATGTATGTGTGTGCACATGCATGAGATCTGAACAAGAAGGATCTCAAAGACATTGCAGAGATCTCTAACACACACACACACATAGAGAGAGAAAGAGAGAGAGAGAGAGAGAGAAAGAGCGATCTTCTCCTGGCCCAACTCTCAGGCCTGCAGTTTTTAAAGACCACAGAAGACCCTGCAGGAGAACTCAGAAACAACTCCATGCACCTGGCCCTGGGCTTGAGCCACCTGCCCACAGGCATGACCCATTCTGTGCCCCTGGATCCCCCCGGAAGCCTCCCTCGGACACTGGCTGCACCAGCTCTTCTATCAGAGCTCGGATCTTCCGGGCACGCGCTGACCAGTACCAGAGCCAGCTGCTGAAGGCTCTGGGGACGCAGCACTCCACCTGGGCCAGCAGTCATGGGACCAAGAGTCCCTGTCCAGTCCAGCATGGGCCTACAGCAGCTCAACTTCCTGTGCGTCTGGTCCTCTTTTGTGAGAGACTGTGAGACCACAAAACATCTTGAAACCCCAGGCTGAGGGCCTAGCGGAGCAGTCCCATAAATGTCACTGTCCCTTACCTCTACTCTTCCAGGATGTCAGGTGGGGACAATCCCCATTTTAGCTGAGTTCCCAAATGTAAGATGCCATGCTCATAGAACTAGGTGGAGCTGGAAGCCACACACTTTTGAGCAAGCAGTGAAGGTTGGCGTATTTATAGACATCATCTGTCGAACACCTTGGAGTGACGGGGCTCAGAAGAAAAAGAGATCAGTTATCCACACCCCCTCATACACAAGGCATCAATCAGTATGGACCCCTGAATCCATCTATCTTTTCTCTTTAGTTTCCCACCCTATTTCCATACATCCACCCTCACATACCTAGTCTATGTTCAGTGTGTACCTTCCCTCGGCCCCTCCAGATAGGGTCCCATGTAGCCCAGGCTGATTTTGAACTCACTATGTGACCTGATCCCCCTAGCCTCCACCTCCTGGTAGAGGGGTTACAGGTGTGCGCCACCATGTCTGCTGTATATGGGGCTGGGGATGGACCTCAGGGCTTCGTGCAGGCTAGGTAAGCACTCTACTAATGGAGCCACATCCCCAGCCCTCAACGTGGAGGGTAGTTTTTGTTTGTTTGTTTTGTTTCTCTAGGTAATGTCTTGCTCTAGTTCAGGCTGACCTGGAATTCACTATGTAATCTCAGGGTGGCCTCGAACTCATGGTGATCCTCCCACCTCTGCCTCCTGAGTGCTGGGATTAAAGGCATGTGCCACCACACCTGGCAGGTTTTTTGTTTGTTTGTTTGTTTGTTTGTTTGTTTGTTTGTTTTTCAAGGTAGGGTCTCACTCTAGCCCAGGCTTGCCTGAAATTCACTATGTAGTCTCAGGCTGGCCTTGAACGCACAGTAATCTTTCTACCTCTGCCTTCCTAGTAGTGGGACTGACAGAAAGAGAGAGAGAGAGAATGGGTGAGTCAGAGCCTCTAGCCACTGGAAATGAACTTCAAATGCATGCACCACCCTGTGTATCTGGCTTTATGTGAGTCCTGGAGAATTGAACTTGGGTTGTTAGCTTTGCAGGCGAGCTCCTTAACTGCTAAGACCTCTCTCCAGCCCAGGATTTTTGATTCCTACATATTTTTGTTGTTGAAAAAATTACACTTTTCAGCCAGGCATGGTGGCTCACGCCTTTAATTCTGGCACTGGGGAGGCAGAAGTAGGAGGATCGCCATGAGTTCGAGGCCACCCTGAGACTACATAGTGAATTACAAGTCAGCCTGAGCTAGAGTGAGACCCTACCTCAGGGGAAAAAAAGAAATAAAGACATTTTTCACTTTAACCGTTTTAAGTGTGCAGCTGTGCAGCTCTGTGCATAACATATATCCACACCAATGAACAGCCCTCACAACCTTCCATCTCTAGAACTTTCTCATCTTCTCCAGCTGGAAGTCCATACCCATTAACCAATGCTGCCTGCCCTATTCTCACTCCCCACAACTAATGGCCAATCACTGCCTGCTTTCTGTCTCTGAGAAGGTAACGACTCTCGGTGTCTCTATAAATGGAATTATGTGGTGTTAGCTTTCTAGGGTTTGCTTATTTCTCTTGGCCTAGAGCTCTGAAGGTTTATCTATACTGTTGTATGAACCAGAATTTCATTTCTTTTAAGGCAAACACATTTTATCTATCCGCTCATCAGTAGGGGGACGTTGGTGTGGGTTCCTCCTTTGGCTGTCGTGAATGCTGTTACGTACATTGGTGTGCAAATATCTGTTTGGACCCCTGCTTTTATGTTTTGTGTCTAAACCCGAAAGTGAAATTGCTATATCATATGATAATCTTACATTTAATTTTTTAAAATATTTTTATTTATTATTTGAGAGAGGGAGAGAGAAAGAAGCATATATATATGTATATATATAGAGAGAGAGAGAGAGAAAGAGAGAGGGGGGCCATGCCAGGACCCTGTAGTCACTGCAAATGAACTCCAGATGCATGTGCCACCTTATGCATCTGGCTTTACATGGGTATTGGGGAATTGAACCCAGGACATCAAGCTTTGGCGGTAAGTACCTTAACCGCTGAGCCATTTCTCCAGCCCCTACATTTAATTTTTTTTTTTTTGAGGAACCATTATATTGTTTCTCGCCAGTCATGGCAACACCATTTTACATTTTTTTTTAGAAAAAGATATTTTATTTATTTGCAAGGAGAGAGAGAGAGAGAGAGAATGAATGAATGAATGAATGCACCAGGGTCTCTAACCACTGCAAATGAGCTCCAGATGCATTCACATCCTTGCGTATCTGGCTTTACATGGGTACTGGGGGATCAAATCTGGGTCCTTTGGCTTTGCTGGCAATCGCCTTAATGCTAAGCCATCTCTCCAGCCCTGGAAGTTTTTTTTTTTTAATCTTGTATGTGTATGTATGTGGTGTACCCCACCAGCCTGGCATTTTTACTTGGGTGCTGTGAATCTGAGCTCAGGTCCTCATGTATGTGTGGCAAGGACTGACCCAGTGAGCCATCTCCCCAGACTTTGTTTTTGTCTTTGAGACAGAGTCTTACTGTGCAGTTCAGGTTGGCCTAATACTCGTGCTGTAGCCTAGGCTGGCCTTGAACTTGCAATCCTCACTCTCCTGAGTGCTGGGATTGCAGGCATGAGTCACCATGCTTGGTTTATTTGGAACTGTTTTTAAAGAGCCACCCATCTGCCTTGTGACCATGGGACCCGTCGCTTCCAGCCCTGGCACGGTCCTCGCAGGGCGAATACACTGAAAACCTGCGATGGGCTTGTGTCCACTGCTCTGCACGCTGTGTGCAATGTGATTCCATGCAGCAGTTCTAACAAGTAGGCTTATTTTTATTTTGTGGTTGAGGAGACTGCCCCACACAGAAGTAAGAAACGTGCCCAAAGCCACCCATCTGGACATGGTGGAGCTCAAAGCTGAACCCAGGTTTTTGGGCACCAGGAGAGACCCCTGTGTGATGAGCTACAAACAGCCACCCACACAGCTTCCTGCAGACAGAGGCCATCTCTCAGGTGCAGCCTTCTGATGAGAGTTCTGGGCCTGACTTGTCACTTGCCTTCACAGTGCACACCACCTTCCTTCACCAGATGTCACCTTTCCTTTTTTTAATATTCATTTATTTTATTTATTTGAGAGACAGAAAAAAAGAGAAAGAGGTAGAGCGAGAGAGAGAGAGAGAGAAAGGGAGAGAATGGGCACGCCAGGGCCTTCAGCTGCTGCAAATGAACTCCAGACACATGTGCCACCTAGTGCATGTGGTTTATGTGCACGTCTCGGGGAACTGACCCTGGATCCTTTGGCTTTGCAGGCAAGTGCCTTAACTGCTAAGACCACCTCTCCAGCTCTCTTTTAAAAAAATATTTATTTATTCACTTGCAAGCACAGAAAGAAAAAAAGACAGAGGGTAGTTTGGAGAGAGAGAGAGAATGAACGAATGAATGAATGAATAGGGGCATGCCAGGGCCTCTTGAAGCCACAAAGAAACTCCAAATGCATGCATCACTTTGTGCATGAGTCTTTAAGTGGGTACTGGCGAATCAGACCTAGGACAATAGGCTTTGCAGGCAAGTGCCTTTAACTGCTGAGCCATCGCTTCACACACCCCCCCCCCCCCCGCCACCTTTCTGTGCAAAGAGAAAACAGAACACGTCCGATGCTCATTGTATACTCACCACTGGTTGCCCTGACACCTGTTAGCTAGCAGGGACACAACCCTCACTTCAGTCAGATGTTCATTTCTTTGCATGGTCCAAACACATTTTGGCATCTTGGTCCCCCAAGCTCAGTCCTGAGAGCCCTGTCTGTTCCCAGGGAGACAGAGTCCTGCCTCCGCCCCCATACCGCCTCTCCTGAACTTTGTACTTACCATGATGAAAAATTAACTGGGCTAATGTTTCCCTTCCAAGGACAAGGACAACCTCTACAAGGCAGGCCTGGCTGGGCCCCAGGAGACCAGGCGTCAGAATGGAGTTGTATCCAATCCTGGGCCACCCACTCATTCAACGCCCAAAGTGGAGAGGCCATGTAGGCTCCTCTCAGCCCAGAGAGGGATCCCTGTGCCCCACCCTCAGGGCCATGTGCCCCCCAACCCTTTTCACATAGAAGGCTAGGGCCCTGAGGAGAAAGATGGAGCTCAGAAACATTAGGTGGGTGCAGAAGTCTCCCTGCAAGCCAGGTGGTCCCTGTCACATGGACGCTGACATGGGAAGGAAGTGCCCAGCAGGGTTCAGGCAGACTAAGGGGCTGGCTGACTACCTATTTCCTACTCTTTGGAAAATTAAGGGGTTGAATAAGGGCCCCTTCCAAAGCTGTGATTTTAGAGGGTGGGGTACAGGCCAGAATCTTCCATGCCCCTGAATCCTCAGTGCGTTCCCTTGCGCGCGCACTCTTTCCTTCTTTTCTTTCTGTTCTCTCTCCTTTTCCCTCTCCCTCTCCCTGGATCCTCACCTCCAGGAGGCCAATGCCTCCCTCAGACAAGGCTTCCTCTGTGTAAGATGCAGGGCTTGCCCTGGAGAAGAATGAACCCAATTGCTTGGAACTTTCTAGACTGAACACGCTGTACAGTTGAGAGTTGTTAGGTCTACCCTCAACAGCAGAGTTGGGTGAATGAGGCCAAACGCTAAGGTGGGTCAGGGATGCTGCCTGAGGCCCTTGGACTTGACCTGGCTGCCTCACAAGGGAGCTGCTTGGTTCGATGGTCAGGTTAAAAGTAAACCATTCACTTGGAAGATGTTGACAGCAGGGTCCCTTTCTGTCTGTCTCCACCCACTCAGGTACACCTCCACCCCTGCCCCTTGATGCTTCTCTGGGCTGTGAGCTGCTTGTGGTTAGACCTTCATCGTTCACTGTGGAGGTCCCAGCCGTGAGGAGGAGGAGGAGGACTGTGTCATGGGGGTGCTGGAGAGCTAGATATAGGTCCCTCCCTCTCTCCCAGCTCTCTTCATGGCCTGGGTACTGGCCACAGGTGTGATTCTAAGTATTGGCGTGCCTGCAAAGTCCCGAGTCCCACAGCCAAGCTAGGAGGCTGTGCGGAGGGCAATCTAACTCCATTTCACAGGTCAGCAAGCACTGGCTGCAGGACCCAAGTCACAGCAGGACAAGGACTTGTGTTATTTCAGACAGCTCCCAACGATGTCCCTGTTGCATTCTGTGACCCTCTGAAGGCCCTTAGGCCCAAGTGGCAAGATCACGGACAAAGACAGGGTTCAAGCCCTAGCTTCTGCCTCTTGCGCTCCCGAGAAGTACCTTCATGTCACCTGCAAATGTGACACACAAAAAGCTGTATTTCAAGGGCACAGCTTGGGCTGTCAGGAATAAAGACAGCAACTAATAGGGCTGACCTATCTTCCTTCCCCTCTCATGACCGTAAGCCAAGAGGTAGGAAATGTTGGGGAAGCCATGGGGGGGGGGTCTGACAGGCTGATGGGGGGGGGGGGTGGGAATGGGGAATCCTCGGTGGACAGGGTCTGGGCCCCTGCAGCTTCTCCGTTGATTTTGTGGATTGGGCCACACCTCATAGGGCTTTGTAACTCCCACTCGCTCTGGGGTTTAAAGATAACTTCTTTCTCACCACGGGGGGTTTCCTGCTGTTAAAAACAAACAAAGCCTTAGCTACAGGGCTAGCCCTATGGGGAGGCCGCAGCGGGAGAAAGGCCCGAGAGTGTGTGTGTGTGTGTGTGTGTGTGTGTGTGTGTGTGTGTTGGGGGGTTGGGGGAAGGCTGCAGTAACGCCTCCGAGCCACGGAGGGGCTGTGAGTAGCCAGCCCTGAATGAAATCTGATGAGATGTGTGTGGGGGAAGCCCTAGGGCTCCCCAAGTGTCAGGTTCTCTTGACGTCCTACCTAGGCTAACTTTGAATATGTAAACTTCCTAAGCCCTCCCTTCGGACTCCACTTTTTTTTCTCTCTCTCTCTCTCTCTTTTCTTTCTTTCTTTCTTTTTTGGCTAGTTCACTGCTTTATAAACAAAGCCCTCGCTCCCTATTTATTTGGTGTCGAATTTCAGATCTGTCTCTACTGAAAGTCTACAACACCATGTAATGTTAATTTCCCCCAAGGATAAATTCTAAATGGCCTTCAACCCTTCCTTCATCATCAACTCGACCGTGGTCTATGAGGCCTCAGGCCCAAGAGACCCCCTGGTTCCAGCAGTTGCTCAGACTGACACCGACGCCCCCTAACTCTGCACTTTAGGGAGCCTTTCCCCCTTTCAAACTCCCTCCTCCGCGCAATCGCGGGGCTGGCAGCTGGGGTGACCTCACCCAGGAGAAAGTAAAAAAACAAAACAAAATAAAAACAAGACAGCCCCCACGTTATCTGCAGCGCTTGGCTGCAGACCGAGCGAGATGAGCCGAGCCCCAACTTCCTGGGCCTCAAACTTTCCCGCACCCCTTATCTCACTGTTCGGGCGGGGGGGGGGCGTGCAGCCCGCCCTCGGCCCATCGCGCCTGTTGGATTATTAAAACTTCCTTGCCAGACTCCCCGCAAACTCCATCTGAGCTTGCCGAGCTCTGGCCTCTAGCCGTGGGAGGAGGGGGGGCGGTGGGTGTCCTCGGGTCGCCCCTTTCTCTGGATGTCCCACCCACTCCCCACGCCGCCCAGCTCCCCGGGGTGGGGGGGGAGCGACCCAGGCCAGGGTCCCCAGGGCGCGCGCTGCAGAGGGGACGCCGGCCCTGCCCGGTGGCCCACGTGGGCGTGCGTGCTCGGCGGGGAAGGGCGGGCAGGCTGCCCGGGGGGATGGGGAGGGGGGGAGGCGGCGGGGCGCGGGGGAGGAGCGGGGAGCCCGGGCGGCGAGGGGGCGGTGACAGCGCTGGGAACGGGGGGGGGGTGGGGTGGGGGGGGTGAGATAGGTTTGCACGCGGATTTGCATGAAACAAGAGATTGGGAGCTGAACGGGAGCGCGGCGCTGCACGGCCCGGGACGGGCGCTGAGAGCGAGCGGGAGGAGCGAGGAGGAGGAGGAGGAAGAGGAGGGAAAGGAGGACCACAGGGAGGCGAGGCCGCAGCAGAGGCGGAGGGATCTGCGCATCCAAGCCCAGCCGAGGCGAGCAAAGTTTGGCTTTAAAAAAAAAGGGGGTTGGACTTTTTTTTTTTTTTTTCCCTTCCCGGAGGCGGCACCCAAACAGCTTTAACCCCGTGCGGAAACTCAAAAAAAAAAAAAAAAAGAAAGAAAAGAAAAAAGAAAAAAGACAGAAAAAAAAAAAAAAAAAACTTTCTTGCTGCCACTCTGGGAGTCTCGCGGCTGCAGTCCCGTCTCCGCCCCGTGCAAGCCAGGGACCTCTGCGGGACCCGGGAGCGGGGTCGTCGTCAGTCACCACCGCTGCCCGTCCGTCCGTCCGTCCGTCCGCGTGGGAGATCATCGGGCGCCCACCCTCTCCGCCCCCCCAAACCCTCCTCCCCCCTTACCCAGCCTCCCAGCTGCAGCGCCGCCGCCCGGCCCAGGCGCTTCCCCGGGACAAGTTAGTTCGCCAAGAGTTGAAACGAAGTGAAGTTCGGGGCGCCAAAGGGGGGGGGGGTTCTCTCCCCCTTTCCCTCCCCCGCTCCGGTCCCCCCTCCCCCGGTGCCCGGTGCCTGGGCCGCTCGGTTCCTCTCCCTCCCCGCCCCTCCCCTCCCAGCCATGTCGTCCATCCTGCCCTTCACCCCTCCGATCGTGAAGCGCCTGCTGGGCTGGAAGAAGGGCGAGCAGAACGGGCAGGAGGAGAAGTGGTGTGAGAAGGCGGTCAAGAGTCTGGTGAAGAAGCTTAAGAAGACTGGCCAGCTGGACGAGCTGGAGAAGGCCATCACCACGCAGAACGTCAACACCAAGTGTATCACCATCCCCAGGTGTGTGTGTGTGTGTGCGCGCGCGCCCGGGTGTGCATGTGTGCAAGGGGAGGTATGTGTGTGTATGTGTGTGGGGGGGGACTGAGACTTAAGAGCGCGGGTTGAGAGAGAGAGTGGGGGTGGTAGTGGTGGTGGACAGACCACCCCCCCCAAAAAAAAAACCATAAAACCTTCTTCCGGATTTGCCAAAGGCTCCCAAGCCCCCCGGGCTTCCACGCGGCACTCTGGCTTCCAGACTTCAGGACCGCGGTCCCACCTCCCGGCAGCGGGACGGTGGTGGGGAGGGGGGCAGGGGGATGCTGCTTGCTGTGGGTTGGCCTCGATCTCTTCCCCCCCCCCCACCACCCCAAACCCACACACACCCCACCCCCGGGCTGCGGGCTCCGAGGGGGGGGGGCGATCGCTTTGTTCGGCTCCGCTGGGCCGGGCCCCTCCTCCGCCTCCCGCCCCGCGCTCGTGGAGGTGGCGGGCGAGTGATGTCCCTTTCTTTGCTCCAGTCCTGTCCACCGCCACCCCCCCCCACTCCTACTCCCCAATCTCCTCTACAGGAATGCAGTCCGTACAGCTGAGGCTGTGGGCGAGGAGACAGAGAGAGAGAGAGGGAGCCTAGTGATTGACAGATTCCTTCTTCGCTTTCTTTGCCTTCGGGATTAGCATTTTTTTTTTATCGAGTATTTTTAGATTCGGTGGTGCCAGTCTCCCGGTCCCCCCCCCCCCGCGCGCGCACGCACGCACGCATGCACGCACGCATTTAGTTGCAGAACAAGGCTCTCTCTCTCTCTGACTCTCAAGTGGGAAGAAGCAAGGAGCAGGAAAAGTAGGGGCTTCTCCCACTCTCGACCCCACTCTACCCTTCGTTATTTTTAGGCCTGTTGCGGGTGCCTATGGAATGGAGGGGTTAGCTCCAGACAGATAACAAAACACACCCCGGAGCGGGCCTCCCATCGGCCCCATTGCATTCCTGTACAGCCCTCTTTCCCAAAGCGTTTTGCCATCTGTCCTGACCTCCTTTATCCTTCCCGTCGGGCTAGTGAGGTCGGCTGGGAGCTCACAGATGGCTAATGGAAGGGGTCAGTGACTTCACTACCCAGGGCCTTCTTAGAGCGCCTAGCTGCACCTGGCTGGGCATTGGGGTGGGGGAGCTCTTGGGCTTTCTGCCTCTACTTTTGAGCCCCCTTTAAAGTTTGATTCCAAACCAAGGGAGAGAGAGAGAGTGTGTGTGTGTGTGTGTGTGTGGAGGGGATGTTATTTGGGGACACTAAGCTGCAGAGGAAGAGTACAGAGCTTCCAGGGGCTAAGATCTCTTCTTGTTTCTGAGCCAGGGGTGGCCTCCATCCTTGGCCACCTGCTCAAGGCAGCTGTGCGGGGGCTGCCAGCAGTGTCAGGCGGGCACAAAGCAACATCTGTCCACGGGAACCCAGGGCTGGCCTTCTCTGGAAATAAACACCACATATGGTGGGAATGCTGACTTAAAAAATAGTTGTTTTTTTTTTTTTTTAAAGCTACTGAGTGGTGTCCCCCCCCCCCATCACTAAGGGAAGAGGGACAATAGTGTGTTATGCATCTGGGGAGTGTATTCTGGGCTTGTGATCTGAGCCAAGGCTGACTCCAGGGGAGGTGGTGTGGTGTGATGGTCAGTGACACCTGGGTTTTGTCCCCTTTCTGGTTCCTCATTCGCTATTCTTTCCCCGGCAGTGAAGGAGCGAGGGTGGGTGAGTTTCATTTATCTCTGTCTGAGGAAGGGCCTGAAAAATCTGCTGTCTCCAATCTGCCTGAGTGTGCCAAGGGACCAAGTGCTTTATGCATTGAATAAGGAAAAAAAAAAAAAAAACCACCACCAGTGATATCAATTACGAAACAGACATCTGTGTAAAGTGTTTGACAATTTGCAAAGCACTTTCGTCTGGCTTTGTGAAGTCCTCCAGGAAAGACAGAAGGAAACTGGCTCCTGGAAAACAGATAAGGCAGTTAGGCCCTAAGATGATCTCGTTTTCAAAATATTTCATTTTTATTTATTTACTTATAAGAAAGAGAATGGGTTCGCAAAGACTTCTAGCCACTGCCAACAAACTCCAGATGCGTGCACCATCATGTGCCTCTGGCTTACATGGCTTCTGGGGAATCGAACCTGGCTCCTTAGGCTTTGCAGGCAAGCAAGCGCCTTATCCACTCAGCCGTCTTTCCAGCTCACCTGACTACTCTGGGCTTTGCTTGTTTGAGCATTGTTTGCAGAGTGCTGAAGCGTCATTAGTCGTGGGTGTGCAGGCAGTGGATCTTTGCTTGGGAGGTGGGTCTTGTTTAATCTTCCGGTTAGTGACAAGAGAGGTCAGGCCTTCCCTTGTCTTGCTGTGCCGTCCCAGGTGGCATAGTTGGCCCGCCTTTTCTTCCTTTACAGACCTCCCAAACCCTGAAGCGTAGGAACAGAGCTTCTGAGAGTTCAAGTCCCCCTCCTGGCCTTCTCGTGACTCTGTTAGGCCTGAGCATCTTCTGCCTGTCAGGAGAGGACCCAGTGTCAAAGCAAGGACCTCCTCTGTGCTGGGCCAGCGTTCTATCTCAGAGCTACTCCCCCAGCCCTGAGCAGATTGTTTTCTTTTGTTTTTCTCAGCTAGAGAGATCAGTTGCTTGGGTGGATCCAAAGTGGATT
>CM070780.1:14625339-14847839 GCA_036346955.1 Dipus sagitta
TTGGTTTAATAATGTAAACTTGTGATTGCTGCTGTATTATTATAAGGGAAATAAAATTAGCACGATTTAATGAACTGAATGACTTAATTTCCACTTGTTAATTTATTGGGAGATTTTAATGCCATTTAATGCACTATATGGCCATTATTCTAAGTGAGCCTCTTTATAAAAGAAACAGGACCAAGCGCTGCTTGAAGTTGAAACCAGGCTTAATTCCCCATTATCATACTCTCTCCCATTTTCCACTGGCCTCCCCCTCCCCCTTCCCCTCCTAGGTGGGAACTAATAGATCATGAATAGTTTTAATCGAATTTTGTCCTTGTCTCTTTTGCTCTTTTTAAAAACTTTATTTATTTAATTTATTTATTAGAGACAGAGAGAGAGAATGTGTGCGTCAGGGCCTCTAGCCACTGCAAATGAACTCCAGACACATGCGCCACCGTGTGCATCTGGCTTACGTGGCACCTGGAGAATTGAACCTGGGTCCTTAGGCTTCGCAGGCAAGTGCCTTAACCGCTGAGCCATCTCTCCAGCCCCTCTTTCGCTCTTTGGACTGGTTAAAAACAAGAAAATAGGGGCTAGAGAGATGGCTCAGCGGTTAAGACACTTGCCTGCGAAGCCTAAGGACCTGGGTTTGATTCTCTGGTACGCACGCACGTAAGCCAGACGCACTAAGCGGCACATGCATCTGGAGGTTGTTTGCAGTGGCAGGAAGCCCTGGCGCAACTATACTCATTCTGTCTGTCAGCCTCTCCCTCATTGCCCTGCAAGCATAAGGACCCGAGTTCAGATCCCTGGCAACTCGGGTGTGGTGGCATGCGCTTGTAACTGGGGAAGTGGAAACAGCGAATCCCTGGGCTCCATGGCTAGCCAACGTAGCTGAATCTGTAAGTGCAAGATTTAGTGAGAAACCCTGTCTCAAAGGGTAAGGTCGAGAGTGACCAGTGGTTACCTCTGTCTTCCACACACGTGTGCACACACAGCTGCACATACACATTTGCATGCCCATCACATACATACACATACATGCAAAGAAAGGAAAAGAAAGGAAGGAAGAAGAAAGAAAGCAAGTCTGCCTTTCTTTCCATGTCTGCGAGTGTAGGTTGCCTGGCGAGAACTGCCCAGAAGGCTGTACCCTGGGGCAGTCAGCTTCCTGTGCTGGGAGGCACCCGTAGCCAGAGCGATGTTGCCCAACCCACTGGACCCTGCCATCTCCAAGCACAGGGTTCCTGGAAACAGCTGGAAGTGGCCATGCTGAGTCCCACCTTCCCACAGAAGTGCGGTTTCTCATTTCACTCTGTTCCAGGCTTTAGAAGGAAGAAGGTTCTAGAGAACTTAGCCGCTTCGTTGTGCTACTGTGTTTTCCTTGCACTTTACCAGGTGCTCAGCCTGGAACCATCTTGAATGAGACCAATTCTGTTTCTGTCCTCTTCAGTCTGCTGGCTGGTTAAGCATACGCAGCTTGTTTGGGACACGTGACAAGGCTTGTGTGCTTGTCTTTCGTTAATTTGTAAAGACTGCTTGCTTCGTGTTAAAAAAAAAAACCCGTTCCCTTAAGCTCTGTAGTATATTGCCTCCTGACAAAGGTGACTCTGTGTGTGTGTGTGTGTGTGTGTGTGTGTGTATAGAGAGAGAGGGAGGGGAGGAAGAGGGAGAGAGAACACATTAGTCTTTGTTTTGACTTAATTAACAGTTTGAGAAATAGCGCATCTGTAGGACAAGTCCTGCCATCCTCTGTTGATTATTCGAGGCCCCTGCTGCAAACAGCTGCCGGCCACGGTGACACACTGCAGCACCATGTTTTGACAGAGAGACTCAGTTTAAAGTGAAAACACAGTAGAAGCCTGTTAATTAACAAGTTTGGCTAATTCTGGACCAAACTAAAGGCCTTTTTTTCTCCCCATAACTGCTATCAAAAGGAAAACTAGTAATGAACTTGGTCTTGGGATTTATTTTGGAGGCAGGAGGCTTGGGTCGTTCTTGGACCTAGCTCCGTTTCTGGTGAGATGTGTGACCTAGGGCAGGTTGCTTAATTTCTCTGGGCCTCGGATGTTGTCAGCTAGAAAACTCTTTAGATACACTGGTGTATTTCCATTTGTGGGCCGGGGAGATGGCTCTGGCCACACGAGCATGAGAGCTGGAGTTCATGTCCTAGCACCCAAGTTCAAGAACAGCCAGGTGCGGCCAGGCGTGCCTGTAAACCTCCGTCTTGAGATGGTGGGCACAGGAGAATCACCGGGGCTCACTGCTCATCTATTCTAACCAAAACCGGCAGCACCGGGTTCAGTGACGGATGCTGTCTCAAGAAAACGAAGTGGAAGAGTGACAGAGGAGGGTACTTAACATTTTCTCACCTTTGCCTGTGTGCACAGAACAGTTTCGGGCTGGAGACATGGCTCGGCCATTAAAGGTGCTTTCTGGAAAGCCTGGGTTCCGTTCCGTAATACCAACTTAAAGCCAGAGGCACAAAGTGATGCCCGCATCTGGAGTTTGTTTGCAGGGGCAAGAGGCCCTGGCATGCCCATACCTACTCTTTTTGCTTGCACATTGATCAATAAAATATTAAAGAAAGAAGCTTCCATTTGCATGCAACTAGTCCATCAATGAATCTTACATCCTTCTTAAAAAAATTTTTTTTTTTTACTTAGCCTGGAGAGATGGCGTAATGGTTAAGGCGCTTGCCTGTGAAGCCTAAGGACCCAGGTTCAATTCTCCAGGCCCCATGTAAGCCAGATGCACAAAAGGGTGCATGGGTCTGGAGTTAGTTTGCAGTGGCTAGAGGCCCTGGCATGCCGATTCTCTCTCTCTCCCTCTTTCTCTCTGTCTCAAATAAAAATAAATAAATAAAATTTTTTTAAAAATCACTTACTTTTTGCTCGTGTGTGATGTACATGTGTGCATAGGCGTGTTTAAATGTGCATTGGCACATGTATGTGTGTGGCATGCATGTAGAGGCCAGAGGTTGATGTCAGATGTTTTCTTTGGTCATTGACCACCGTATTTTTGAAACAGGGTCTCTAACTGAACCTAGAGCTCATTGCCTTGGCTAGATTAGCTAGCCAGTGACCCCCAGGGGGGCCCCTATCTTCACATCCCCAGCACTGGAATTATAGATGCCCACCATGCCTGGCATCTTTACCTGGTTGCTAGAAATTCAAACTCAGGTGTGCCTGCTTTTGTGGACAGCGTTTTCCCCATGGAGCCTTCGCCCCAGCCTTCTTATTGTTTCTGTGTATCATTTCAAAGTATTATTCCAAGACCCTACCTGCCCGGTACCTGGTAATTTATAGAAGAGTAAAGCACAAATCTTTAATTCAGTCCTTAGTTGTAGTCATCTTCTCCCGTTCCTTACCCCGGGAGTCCAGATCGGTAAAATTTAACTTCAAAGGCGTGTAAAAATAACTGCACGCTAGCATGAAGACACAGAGGCTGTGTGTGTCTTGACATTCAGTGAGAAAGTTTTCTTTCTTTTGTCTCTATTTTTGGCTAGTCTCAGAGCAGGAAGTTTACTTAAACTAATGACCACAGATGCCTAAAAATGGTTAAATGCAAGAGGTGGGCTTTCTAGAGGATACCTGTGGAAAATGTTTGCTCATATGTCAGCGTTTATTCAGGAAGCTGCCTTTATTTATTTTCAAGCACCTATATAAAGACCGACTGCCCTGGATTGCGCAAGCTGGGGTCCCTTTGTCAGACAGCGAGGAGGTTCCAAGTGTCAGTCCCCCGGCTGGGAAACGAAAAGCAAAGCCAGTTCCCTTTCTGTGTGTCACAAGGCGAGGGCTCCTGCCTCGCTCTGGCAAGTTCTCCTGAGTGCCCTGCGGAGCATCGTTTAGGAAATGCTGTGTCCACGCTCGCCGTGGACATACACTGTGACCAGTCTGGTCCCTTTCTCTGCTAAGTGTTGCATCCCTGACTGTCAAGCCAAGTTGTTGCTTGGAAGGGTCCCCGACTTCTTTTCTTCTGCTTTCAAAAACTAGGCTTTTGAAAATAGTAATGCTTTCTGGGTGTCTGTGTGTGTGTGTGTTTAAAGGTCTGTTTTGACGCTGTCACAGCTCAAAAATGCCAAAAGGCATTTTTTCCTTAAAAAATCACCTCTGGGCCGAGCCCAAGTGTGGAGTAATGGATCCAGAAAGGGCTTTTTTGAGTAGTTACGAGAGCAGTCTCGAAGCTGGAAATTGGGTTTGCTTGAACCACTCCCCGATGATATGAACTCGTCGCTTTGCTGGGATTCAGACTGGCGGCACACGCACCTCTCTGGAGCATGCGTTTCTCTCTCTCTCTCTCTGTCTGTCTCTCTCTCTCTCTCCAAACAGGTTCTTCATATATCACCTGGGAGCAGGGAGGGAGGGGGGCAGGAAGTGCAAGCCAAACAGAGAGCCCTTTGAGTCTGACAGCTGTGTGGTGCCCTCTGGCATTCCCATCTGGAACTTGAGAGCAGACCACCTACCTCACACAAAACAAGTGAGATAAGGTAGACCAAGCCTAGGTGTAGCTCACTGCACATAGTAGGTGCACGTAGTGAGTGCACATAGTGGGTGCTCAGTAAGTGCTCATTAGCCCCCTTTAGAGGGAAATTTTTGACCGATGGTCTCAGTCAGTAGTAGTAGGGCACACCCCAGATCCCCTAGTTTTCAGAGCTCACTATTTGGGGAGCTTCAGTGTATATAGGGGAAAGGCCTATTGTCAATCTCCTCCCCCGCCCCCCAGGAATGCTTGGAGTTCCCCCTCACCTTCTCTATGGCCATTTAAAAAGGCTTATTTGGCTGACTAAAAATAATAGAACGGCAAACAAACTTGGATGAATCAGTGCTCCTGGTGGGGGATGGGTAAGATCCCAAAGCAGAAACGTGTGACTCACACACTCGTCACTGATAGCTGCCTGTAGTGTGTGATTTTTGTTGTTGTTGTTGTTGGTGGTGGTGTTTTCTTGGGACCAGGCTGCAAGTCAGTTCCATGTTCCCTCAGCACCTGGCCTGGCTGGTAAGTGACAATAGTCACAGTGCCAGAAGCCCATGGTCCCAAAGTGATCTGGCTGTGCTCAGTGGGACCTCAGAGCTGTGGAGGAGGGACACATGCTTAAGGAACCAGACTGAGCCCTCCTCCTCACCGGGTGCCCACGCGAGCCAGGGAGTATACAGAGCCGGGGGGCAAGCCCATGGTGAGCCTACGTCTCTTCCTCCAGTGGGCAGTGGTGGTGTCTCTTTCTCAGGCCACGCTGGCCTCTTCCCCACATCCGTCTACTGAGGGAAGGTCATGCGTGTATCGTGGGTAGACATATGGGCCTGAGCTCTGGGGAGAGAGAAGTGGTGGGGGCTGGGTGGAAGCATCTGGAACCTGGACTTACGGTGTGGAGCGTTTTCATAGTATACGGTTGGGGGATGTTGCTGGGCCTCCACATTCCCCTTGTGAAACCAAGGAGTTGGAGAATTCTTAACATCTGGACATCAAGGCCATGTTAAGATATTTGCCAAGACAGGATGTGAGAACGCATTCCAGTCCAGTTTGCTCCTCGGACTCTGTCTTTGAAGTGTTCCGTACAGGGTGCCGGCTTGTATACGCACACGTGCTGTGCAGCCCATGGGTGCTCATGGCCGTGGTGTGGCCTTGGCTCTGAGTCCCACCTGCTGTGACCAGCCTGGGAGTGGGCAGGGACCCCAGCCCTTGCGTGTGTATTTGTTTGGCTTTTGTCAGTGTGACCCTTAGGGGGTCACAGAGATGAAATCCTGTTTGTGGACTGTCCAAAGGCAAACAGGGACAGGGGGACCAGCGTAACTATAGTGGACCCTTACAAGAGAACAGTCTAGGCTGGACATGGTGGCACATGCCTTTAACGCCAACCCTTGGGAGGCAGAGGTAGGAGGATTGCTGTGAGTTCAAGGCCAACCTGGAACTACAGAATGAGTGAGTTCCAGGTCAGCCTGGGCTAGGGTGAGGCCCTACTTTGAAAAAACAAACAACCACAACATAAACACACAGGCTGCGGAGATGACTCAGTGGTTAAGATACTTGCCTGCGAAGCCTAAGGACTCAGGTTCAATTCCTTAGTACCCACGTAAGCCAGATGCACAAGGGGGCACATGTGTCTGGAGTTTGTTTGCAGTGGCTGGAGGCTCTGACATACCTGTTCTCTCTCTGCCTCTTTCTTTCTCTCTTTCAAGTAAATGAATTTTTTTTTTTTTTTTTAAAGAGAGACAGTCTACCCAAGGTCATAGAAGATGTCCTGTAGGAGTCCAGGGGAAGAGTAACCATCCTGGTAGGGGCAGAAGGGTTCACAGAAAAGCAGTCCTCTAGCCGGGCCTTGAAGGATGCATAGGAGTGTGGGAGGGGGGGTTGGAGGCTGTATGGAAGGAAGGCCAGACAGTGTGGAGAGTTCGAACGTCTGGGAAAGGTAGGGCGGCTTGGGGTGGCCAGAGTGAGGAAAAAGGAGCCGCCAGAGGAGTTGGAAAAGACGCTGCCAAGTGCTGGGTTGGCCAAGCTTGGCGTCTGGACCTCGGTCTGTAAGCCTCCAGGAGATTTTAAAGTAGGCGAGTGGCGTCTACAAGCCACCGCTCCCTTCGTATTTTGTTTCCTTCCCCCTGACCCTGAGGCCAAGTAACAGCAAGTCTTCTGCCCGAGTTCTCCAGGTTGGAGTCATAATCCTTACACCACCATGTGGACAGCTTTAGGCTATGTCTGGAGCAGGTTGAAAATAGCGTTTTGTTGGCTGTCAGGAGTGAAGACATGTTGTTCAGCCAGGAGGCCCGGGGAGCGGAGAGCGTTCAGGTAATAGGCCTGTGAGTCATGTCATGAATTCCTTGGGAAATGAGGGGGAATGCTGTTGGGTTCCCCAAACACAGGCCTGAAGATGAGATCTGAAAACCCTCTGGATTTCCCTGGGCCTGGCACACAAGCCTTATGCCAACTGCCTCTGGCCAGTGCAGCACATTTTTCCATTGATGACCAATTCCAGACCACGCAGCAATCAGCCAGCAGAGTTGAGCTCTCCACTGCAGAACCCTATCAGTGCACTCAAAACAGGCTCTGTTTTTAAAAATATTTATTTATCAATTTATGAGAGAGAGAGAGAGAGAGAATGAATGGGCATACCAGTGCCTCTAGCTACTACAGACAAACTCCAGATACATGTGTCGCCTTATGTTTATGTGGAGGGTACTGGGGAATTGAACCTGTATCCTTTGGCTTCATAGGCAAGCTCCTAATCCCCTTAACCACTAAACTATCTCTCCAGCCCAGGTTCTATTTCTTTTTTTTTTAAGGTTTTTTTTTTTTTTATTCACAAGTTCCATAATTATAGACAGTAAACCATGGTATTCCCCCCCCCCCACTTTCCCATTTGCAACTCCACTCTCCATCACATCCCCTCCCCCTCTCAATCAGTCTCTCTTTTATTTTGATGTCATGATCTTTTCCTCCTCTTATGATGGTCTTGTGTAGGTAGTGTCAGGCACCATGAGGTCATGGACATCCAGACCATTTTGTGTCTGGAATAGCACGTTGTAAGGAGTCCTACCCTTCCTTTACATTCTTTCCGCCACCAGGTTCTATTTCTTAACTGAGAGAATCAGGTAGACCAGGTGTGGGGATACCCGCTTGTGATCCCAGCACTCAGGAGGCAGAGGCAGGAGGACTGTGAGTCTGAGGCTAACTGGGTTACATAATGAGATCCTGCCTAGAAAAATGAAAACAAGAGTAAAATACTTGTTTAGATCAGTGTTACTCATCTTATCTATCGTTGAGAGCAAACAGCAATCCTGTTGACCATTTAAACAATGGGTATAATTTTCCTTATCTCTTTGGAGTCTGCTTGTTACTGTTGCTAATCTGAACTGATAGAGTTTTGAAGAGATAAGCTTTTGTGTTCATGGACTGATTCCTGTACAGGGGCCATTTTTCTTTTCTTTTTCTTTTTTTGGCAAACATCTCTAGTCATCTGCTGCCAATGAGGACTCCAGGGGTAGCCTGTGGTGTGTAGTGTCCTGAGTTCAAATCCTGCTTCCCCATATAAGGAGCTGGTGACCACGGACAGGTCACTTAACGTCTTCCACACCTCCCGTTCCTTATGAGTAAGGTGAAGGGAATAGCCCCTCCCCAGTTGGTTTCTTGAAGTTACTCATTTACTTCGGGTCTGTGTCATGAGCAGCTGAGGGGAGGTGGGGCTGCTCGTGTCACCTGCCACCGCTTTCTGAAGCCGAGTTCTTTGGGTTTCTGAGTTCCCGCCGTGAACCGTGCACCCGTGCAGCACGAGCTCGGACTCGAGGCGTGCGCGTGCTCCCATGCCTCGGCCTGGAGCGCGACTGAGTTGTTGCTCTTGGCCTTGTGCAAGGATTCGAGTTAGAAGATAGTTGGGGGAGGGGGGCGGCGCTATGGAGATGGCTCAGCGGTTACAGGTCCTTACCTGCAGAACCCAAGGACCAGGGTTCAACTCCCCAGTGCCCATGTAAAGGCAATGCTCAAGGTGGCGCGTGCATCTGGAGTTCTTTTGCAGCAGCTAGAGGCCCTGGTGTGTCCATTCTCTCTTCATCTCTCTGCCTGCAAATAAATAAATAAATAAATTTTGGGTACACCCTCGAATCCTTTCTTGTCATGATTCTGCTCCGTGGTGTGCAGACACGGTGTCCGGTGTGGGCTGGACGGCAGGCTGGAGGCTGATGGCATCATTCTGGGCAGGGTGGGCCATCTCTGTCCCCACGGGAGGCTGCTGAGGCCGTGAGGGTCAGCAGCAGGAGGCGAGACTCAGGTGTCCAGGGTTTCCCCCTCGCATTAAGTACTCTTGTCAGTGTTGTGACAGAATACCTGACAGAAGCAACTGAAGGGAAGAGGGGGAGAGAGACGTTTTCTGCGGAGGTGTAGCCACTGGTAAGCTGACTGTGCTCTGGTAAATAACCCCCACCTGCGCCCTTGCAAGCAGCCTTGTTAAAAAGATTTATATTTATTTATTTGAGAGAGAGAAAGAGAGAATGAGAATGGGCGCGCCAGGGCCTCCAGCCACTGCAAAAAAAAAAAAAAAAAAAACAACAAAAAACTCCAGATGCATGCGCCCCCTTGTGCATCTGGCTTACATGGGTCCTGGGGAATCGAACCTGGATCCTTTGGCTTTTCACTCAAATGTCTGAACCTCTAAGCCATCTCTCCAGCCAAAGCAGGCAGCCTTATTTAAACTCCGTGCATCACACAAACACACACACTATCAAAATAAAAGAGGGGCTATTTGGAAAAAAGAAGGGGTTCATTGGGGGAAGGTAACAGAGAAGTTAATGGGGGTGAATATGATCAAAATACATTATATAAGTATATAAAAATTGTCAGTAAATAAAATAAATTTTTAAAAATTATTTTATTTATTTGAGAGAGAGAGAGAGAGAGAGGAGAGGGAGGGAGAGAATGGGTGTGCCAGGGCCTCTAGCCACTGCAAACGAACTGATGCATGCACTGCCTTGTGAATCTGGCTTACGTGGGTATTGGGGAACCAAACCTGGGTCCTTGGGCTTTGCAGGCAAGGGCCTTAACTGCTAAGCCATCTCTCCAGTCCCCAAAATAAAAATTTAAAAGTAAACCTTACCAAACTATTGTTATCTGCTAGCATCATGACATGGTAAAAGAAAAAAAATATTAAGTTAGGAATAGAGAAAACCTACCTTTATTAGAGAGAGAGAGAGAGAGAGAGGTAGGTAGGTTTATCTTGGCTTACAGTTTTGATGGTACAATTCATCATGGTGCAGAAGGCAGTCTTGTGGCTTCCTGTGGTGGGACCTCACAGCCTGGCTTGTTCACGTTTCTGTAGGTCAGGACGCAGGGGCAGTTGGCGGTAGGGCTGGGCTATAATCTTTCATTGTCCAGCCCAGGACCTCCCTCCACCAGCCAGGCCCACAGTGCTGCCGGGTGAGGAGCAAGTGTATCAATACACGAGCGTGTGGGGGCCATTTCTGATCTAAGCCTCTATATAACCCCTGCTCTCTGCCCTGTGTCCTCCAGCACCGTGAGAGGAAGCGGACTGCTCACCCTCCTAAGGAAAGCCACGAAATGAGACATCATTCCTCTCATTGTGTACACAAGAAAGCCAAGGCCAAGGCCAGGTTCCTTAAGAAAGTTGCTGTAGGTCTCATGATAAGGGGAGGGCAGAGTCCCGCCCTTGGCCTCCTTCTAGAACCAAGGGTGACTGGATAATACACCACACCACCCTGGTTATTTCTAAGTGTGTAAAGTAGAACTGCCATTCATAATTACACCCAGATAGTGGTCAGACCTGTCCACACAAGTGGTCACCCTGACTCACCCTGTCCCTGCACCAAGTGACTGTCATGCCCGACCACAGTTAATTGGGAGAGTTGGAAGTGGCTAGTGTCCAGTGCTTTTGCTGAAGGGTCAATGACTGTCTGAAGCCCTGAAGCGGGTTGGCAATGTGATATTTTACGACAGGCCAGGACCCTAAAGGTCACCCGACATAGTGAAGTCATCACTAGAGTGGGACGGAAGTCCGAGTTGGGGAGCGTGCAGCTTGGCTGGTGAAGGGAGGGGAGACAGGCGGCGGAGGAGGAGGAGGTGTTACTCGTGGGCTGTGTAGAATGAGAGATGGAGGGTGTCTGCCACCCACACCAGGCCCCGTTCGTTTGAAGTCAGGGTGTGCCGCCAGGCCCGATGCCCCTGGGTGACGTTGAATGGCTGGGGCAGAGTTCCCCGTTCCCCTGCTCCATTTTTTTTTTTTTTTTTTTTTTTTTTTTGCTGAGCCTCAGACAGGCTGTTGGCGGGGAGAGGTGGAAGTTTAGTGGCTAATCCTTCTGCTGAAGAATTTTGGAAGGTGGCGAGGAAGGAATTATAAATAACAGCGCGCCTGCCTTTTCTTTCTCTTTGATTGCGGTAAGTGCGCGGACCGTGCCAGGCTCGTGGAGGGAGCATGTGGCCCGGAGTAACCCCTGTGCCAAACAGGATTGTGTCAGAGGACAAGTAGACAGTGCTGGCTCCCTCCACCTCCTGCTCCCAGGGCCGGCTTGCGTAGTCATCCAAACCTCGACTTCGTCGTCTCTTGCCCCAAATAATTTATCGGAAGTCTGGAGAGGACCTTGAGTTCCTGAACTCTCCAAGCCAACTGCGGCCATGGGCAAGGAGGCTGTGTTGGTGCCAAGCTCCGAGGAGAGCAGCTGAGGTGACAGAGGAATGGTGAGACAGGTAGATGTCAGTCAGTGCAAAAGGAAGTTGGCACCTACGTGGAGAAGTTCAGCTAGGACTGCGGTGCTCCTTGTCGGCCTCGATGGCTCTGGCGGGGCTCATAAGTGGAACAGCCTGCCTGCATTGCTCCTTCAGTCACCCACAGATGTGCGGGCTGAGGAGATGGGGAGTAGTGACCACTTAGCAGCACAGGGTCTAGAGAGCCCTGACGTCGCTGGGACCACTAGGCCTTCCTGGTGGAAGGCTAGACCTCAGAGGAGATCACGAACGGTGGACCCATCTCATGTGGACCTGAGGTCCTTGCCCTTGTGCCTTGATGGTGCAGTCAGCTTTGGACCCATGCCCTCTCTCATCTGCCCACTTCTCTACACCGGGGCCAGATTGGCTGGGTCAGGATGCTTCTGGCTAAAGGTAGCCCGGACCCCTGGATCCCAGCAGATAGCTTCTGTCACATGTTGGCTCATTGTCTCATCAAATTGTGGAGGCTCAGAAGGACTCAGGAGCCCTTATCTCTCTGCCTTGCCATCTTTGGTTTGCTGAATCTTGTCCCCTCATGGTCCACAGGTGGATACGGTTGTTAGAAACATCAAAACATCACTGCGCACGCGCGTGTGTGTGTGTTTGATGTGCATATGCATATTTGTGTATGGGTGCATGTGTGGGGTGCACATGTATGTGGGGCCCAGAAGTTAATGTCAAGTGTCCCTGATAGCTCTCTACCTTACTTATTGTAACAGGGTTTAAAAAAATATTTTATTTATTTATCTGAGAGAGGAAGAGGGCATGTGTGCTGGCACACCAGGGCCTCTAGCCCACTGCAAATGAACTCCAGAGGCATGTACCACCTTGTGCATCTGGCTTTATGTGTGTGTGTGGGGGGGGGTCCTTAGACTTTGTAGGCAAGTGCCTTAATGGCTGAGGCATCTCTCCAGCCCTAAAACAGGGTTGTTTACTTGGACCCGAAGCTTGCTGATTTAACTCATCTAGCTATCCAGCTCGGTTTAGGGATCCCATGTTGGTCTTCCAAGTGTTGGGATTACAGTAGGGTCACCACGCCCATCCAGCTTTTCTGTGGCTGCCGGGGATTAGAACTCAGCTTCTCACGCTTGCAGGGCAAGCGCTTTACTGAGCGAGCCATTGCCCCAGTCTTAACATCGCCTTCTTTAAGCAGCTACAGACCGTGGCAGAAGGGGGATGCCTCTCCCTGGGGGTTGTCTACTGCTGGCAGAATTTCCTTCCCGGAGCCTCCAGGGGTGTCACTGGTCTGTGTCATGTCACATGCAGTTAGTGGCAGAGAGACTGGATTGTCACCAGGTTCTTGGAAGTCAGGGTCCCAGTGTATCTCTTTGACTCATTTGCGTACTTGGGATGGTGCCAGGCACTCAGCAAAATCGTAACTTCGTACCTGAGGGAGACTCCCGAGCACGTACCCACGTCTTGATGCTTTCTGAGGCCGCGATGGGACAGAGGCCGGCCCTGTCTCCCCTACTTGGAGTTGACCGGGAGACACAATTATGAAATGGTGCCAGGCCGACTTGTGGAAGTCTCGGGTTCATTTGCAGCTCTCTGGGCGACATGCTTAGTGGCTCCCAGAGCTGCACGTGCGAACCAGAAAGGACTCTTGAGCAGCACTGTGCCCAAGGGACATGCATTTTGTGACTTAAATCAGGTCCTTTCAGGCAGTTCAGATTTTTGTCTCCAGCCCTTGCATACCATCTCATTTTCCTCTTGACAAGGTGAAGATAAAACGTGCCCTTGCGTGAGCAGTCGGCGGGGGGTGGGGGGGTGGGGGGGTGGGGGGGTGGGGTACAGATACAAAAAGCCTCCTTCCCCAGGGGGATTGTCTAAAGGTTCCTGTGGGATTCCAGCCTCAGAGCCGTGTCCTGTGTAATGTCATGTTTAGTCCTGCCTGCTTCAAGATTGCTTTAAGAGGGCTTTCTCTGACGTTCTCTTAATGTTGGATGGCCAAAGACAAAGTGCTGGCCCGTTTGGGGTAGGATGTTTGCTATTTCCGGGTAGGGAATACCCCGAATCTTTTCACAGTGTGCCCTGCAGGTGCTCAGTCCAATTCAGAGGAAACAGCCCGTCCCTGGGAGGCCTCCTGTTTTATTTCCCTATTGATCTAGGAGTTGGGATAACTTGACACCCCAAGGAATGTCTCAAAGCTAATTAACGATGTTTATTTGAGGTTTGCCTGTTTTCATTGCCTGACTGGAAGAGTTGCCGTTTTGGCTTTGCTTAAGAGGAAAAATCATGGGGTTGGGGTGGTGGCTGAGCAGTTAAAGGCATTTGCTTGCAAAGCCTGATGGCCCGGGTTTGATTTCTCAATACCCACATAAAGCCAGATGCACAAAGTAGCACTTGTTTCTGGAGTTCGTTTGCAGTGGCAGAAGGTCCTGGAGTGCCCATATTGTCTTCTCTCTCAAATAAGTAAATAAATATTTTTTTTTGGCAGAGGGGGGATGTTCCAGGTAGGGTCTCACTGTAGCCCAGGCGGACCTAGAAATTCACTATGTAGTCTCAGGCTGGCCTCAAACTCACAGCCAAGGCGTGAGCCACCACGCCCAACTAACTTTTTTAACAGAAGAATCCCTGCGACTGATCCCAGGAGTGGGAATTTCCAGGATGGGGAGGGCAGGGGAAGGAGAACTGTCTTCTACCCCTGTCACAGGGTCCAGCACAGAGAGGCATCTTTGAGCATGATCCTGTATTCCCAGCAGCTACTCACTTGGCTTGAATGTCCTCCAGTTCTCAGGAGCAGTAAGTGAGTAGTGAGGTAAGCCCGGCCGGGAAACCCAGTGAAGCTGTCCCAGTGTGAGGCAGGCTCTGTTTGATCAGCCTCGCCTCTGAAGTTAATGGTGCAAGCTCCCCCCTACACACAGAGGGACTATTGGTATGTGGGGAACTGGGGCGGGGGCTCCCGATCTTTTCTGTACCCATGCCACGGACCAGCGGTGTCTGTTGTTTACTGTCGTTTGTTTATGAGCGGGAAGTGTGGTCATAGCTTCGTCTCTTGTGGGCTCCATGGTCGCCCTACTGGGGGTTCATGTGGGAAGTGGTTACCATTAGGAGGAGGAGGAGGAGGAAATAACACGATTCACGAAAGAGCTTTGATCCAAAGGCTTTTTTTTTTTTTTTTTAAGATTATCATCTGGCCACTGTGTTTTCTGTTTTTATTTTATTATTATTTTTTACTATCTGCTTTTACTCCAGTGATGAGAAAATTGAACCATATGTTGGGACATCATTCTGCCCAACTGGGCTGAGTCAGAATTGCGAGTTACACTTCTGTCTCTGGGTTTCATTTGTCACCACTGTGGGGATGACTTCTAGGTCTACAGTTCTTCAGAGCTCCAGAGCCTTGACTCTAGCTGCTGTCTTGGCATTCCTATCTGACCATCCAACCCTGCAACAAACAAAGCCTGGCTGGTATCATTTCTTTCTTTTTCTTTTCTTTCTTCTTTTTTTTTTTTTTTTTTTTTTTTCGAGGTAGGGTCTTACTCTAGCCCAGGCTGACCTGGATTTCACTATGGAGTCTCAGGGTGGCCTCGATCTGAAGGCGATCCTCCTACCTGTGCCTCCTGAGTGCTGGGATTAAAGGCGTACGCCACCCCGCCCAGCGAGTATCATTTCTTCCTTCCCTCCCTGCCTTCCTTCCTTCCTTCTTTTCTCTCCCTCCGTCTCCCTCTCTCTCTCCACACACACACACACACACACACACACACAGAGAGAGAGAGAGAGAGAGAGAGAGAATGGGTGCACCAGGGTCTCCATCTGCTGCAAATGAACTCCAGATGCATGTGCCACTGTGTGCATCGGGCTTACATGGGTCCTTAGGCTTCCGCAGGCAAGCGCTTTAATCATTAAGCCATCTCTCCAGCCCATGTACCATTTCTTTCTCTTCCTCCTTCCACAACCTGCTCTGGTCTGCACCATCATTGAAGCTCCCCGGTTCATGAAGGGTTGATACAGCAAGGAAACAAATGAAACAAAATGCCAGCGACCTGGGATCCTCCAGGCACGGCGGTGTACGCAGTCCTGGTACTCAGGAAGTAGAGGCAGGAGGATCGAGAGTTTAAAGTCATCTTTGGTCACATAGGGAGTTTGAGACCAGCCTGGGCTACATGAAACCCCGACTCAAAAACAAAAACAAAAACAAAAACCAAACAAAGGGCCTGTTTTCTTGGCGAGGCTTACGCCTTTTGACCACTCTCACTGAAAGAGGCTGGCTCTGTGACTTTGGGGAAATGTCACCTTGACTTCCGGAGTGCTAGTCTTCTTATGGACAGAGTGACAAGTTTGAGGAGAGATTCGCAGAAGGCGCTGGCAGTCCTATTGGTTCATGACCCCTCTTTAAATTCTCCTCCTTGGCTTTTTGCCTTTCTGTGTGCATCTAGGTGGGATGAATATAAATTTTCAATGATGATTTGCATCCCAAGGTGGCCCATTCTTTCCTTTCCTTTCCTTTCCTTTCCTTCCTTCTTTCTTTCTTTCTTTCTTTCTTTCTTCCCTTCATTTCTTTGCTTTTTCTTTTAAAAAAATATTTTTGTTAGCCAGGCGTAGTGGTGCACGCCTTTAATCCCAGCACTTGGTAGGCAGTGGTAGGAGAATCACCATGAGTTTGAGGCCACCCTGAGACTACAGAGTGAATTCCAGGTCAGCCTGGGCTAGAGTGAGACCCTACCTCGAAAAACAAACAAACAAAAAATTGTTATTTATTTATTTATTTATTTGTGTGTGTGTGTGTGTGTGTGTGTGTGTATGGGTGTGTCAGGCCCTCATGCCACTGCAAATGAACTCCACATGCATGTGTCACTTGTTTTTTTTTTTTTTTTTTTTTTTTTTTTTTTTGGCTTTTCAAGGTAGGGTTTTACTCTAGGCCAGGCTGACCTGGAATTCACTGTGTAGTCTCAGGGTGGCCTCAAACTCACGGCGATCCTCCTACCTCTGCCTCCCGAGTGCTGGGATTAAAGGTGTGTGCACCACCACGCCTGGCTACATGTGTCACTTTTTGTGTCTGGCTTTACGTGGGTACTAGGGAATTGAACTCAGGCTAGCAGGCTTTGCAAGCAAGTGCCTTTAACAGCTGAGCAATGTCCCCAGCCCCTTTTTTCCCTTTTTCTTTCCTTCATTCTTCCCTCCCTCCTTCCCTGCTTTCTTCTCCTCTCTCCCTCTCTTAATCTTTTGGCATGTATGTAGAGTATGTGCGGTGTGATGTGCAGTTTGATGGGCATAGTTTTTACGTGCATGTGCAGATGCACACGCCCTGTAGTTGTGTGTGCATCAGGTGTTCTTTTCACTCACCTGCCTGTTTTCTTGAGACAGAGTCTCTCCCTCAGCTGGTTTCCCTGCCCCCCCCCCCCCACTGGAGTTACAGGTGTGTATGGCCACACCTAGCTGTTTATGTGGATCCTGGGGAATTGAACTTAGGTGGTCTCAAGGCCTCTCAGGCCCTCGTACTTGTAAGCAAGGGCTGCTAACCACAGAACCATCTCTCCAGCCCTTATGACTCTTTCTTGACCTTACATGATTGCACCATAGTTATCATTTCCTTGAAATTACGTGCCAGCCCGCTTTCACTGGTGGTGCTGGTGGAGGTGCCACTAGACCCTGGTGCTTGGGAGCTACCAATACATGGTTGAGCTAGAAAGTCATATCGGCCCTGCCCTCATGGCCCGTCCCCTACTCCAGGGTATAGTCAGGCTAAGGGAAACCAGGTTGCAAGTGATGAGAAATATGTCTTAACTACCAAGCACGGGCTTCCTGTGGTTCGAGGCCATAAAAAAAAAAAAATAGAGGAAGGAAGGGAACCGTGTTCACAGGCTAGTTAGAGATTTCGATACCAACAGTCAGCCCTCTTACCCCTCAAGAAACCAGGATCCCAAACTCCACCGCTAGCCTCAGTCTCCCGGGCTCACAGCTCCATAGAGCGCCCTTCCAAAACTGGCTCAGGCCTGCTAATGGTTTTCCTCAGGTGCCTTAGCCAGCCACAGACGCACCTCCGAGGGTTCCCGTTTGACCCGTATACCAGGAGTGGCTCAAGAGAAGGCCGTGAACTAGGGAAACAGCACCTTCTCCCTCAAGTGTCTTCAGACCACTTGACACGGCACCTGGATGGTGACCTCAGAAAGCATCAGGGTGGGGACTGGAGAGGTGGCTCAGTGGTTAAGGCACTTGCCTGCAAAGCCAAAGGACCTAGGTTCAGTTCCCCAGTGCCCACGTAAAGCCAGATGCAGCAGGTGCTGTGTGCGTCTAAAGTTCGTTTGTAGTGCTGGAGGCCCCGGCACACCCATTTTCTCTTTCTGCCTCTCTCTATGTCAAATAAATAAGTAAAGCAAGCATCAGCTTAAGCACACAACTGACCCGTCCTCTGACACTGTGTGTCTAGCATCCTTCAACATCGAGACCCCCCCTTTGTGATGAGGAAGGGAGAAACTTAAAGACCTGGCTCCCTGTGCACCAGCCTTGTGACCCTGGGTGAGTCTCTTTGTTAACCTCAGCCCCTGACTTCCTTGTCTGTGAACTTGACGTTGTAGAATTTTAAAGTTTCTTTCACCTTCAAGTTCAAATTACTGCCCTTGCATTCAAAGACATGACTGTTACTCAGCCTGAGAGTTTCGGAATCATGGTACAGTTACTCTGGGAGTGCCCAAGAAGTCTGGGGGCTCACAGGTGAGGGCCAGATGGGAAGAGGTTTGACATTCCACGTATAATGGTGCTGGGACTCTGGCTTCCTTGAAGTTCACACCTGATAGTTTGGGTCACTGTTGGAGGGTCTTGACCTTGGCTAACAATTCTAATTCTAGAGCAGTTAATTCAGAACAACTGCAGGTTAAGTTGGTGGGGGGGGGGATCACGGCGGCGGCGGCAAGTCAGTAATTCTGACTTTTTCCAGGTGATTCTAAAGTGCAGCCAGGACCGAGAGCCGCAGCCGGAGGTACTTATGTGAACCTGTGGTTTGGTGTGACGGGCATGTGTTCTGGGTGGAAAGTGATAGTGGTTGGCTACAAAAATAAAAAGCATGCAGGAAGAGAAGAGTCATGAGTCTGGATGTGTGTAGATGCCTGTGTGGTGAGGAGCTGCCCCCGAGCTTGGAGCCCCGGTTTTCACGTCTCTCTGGGTCAGTGGTTTCTCAACTGCTTTGAAGTAATGGCAACATCTGCCCGTTGGTTATTTCTGCCCAGGAAATGCCTAGTACTAAGGGGGGGGTGGAGCCAGGGGTGGAGCAGGAATGGATTAAACAGGCCATTACACACCCACCCACACTTTTTCTTTTTTTCTTTTCCTTCATGAAACTTAAGATGCTTCTGTTAGAACTGGCATTCCTCAGTGCCAGATCCTTGGCAGTGCCCTCGTGGATTGTGGGGGAGGGTTGTGGAAGGGTGTGGGCATGTGTCCCTGATCCCGAAGCTTTGGAGAAAGGGACCCTGTATGTGGTGGAGAGTGGTCTGCCACTTCAGTTGCCGTATCAAGACATTCCCCTCGGTGCCTGGCTGTTTCTGGTTCCTTAGCAAGCATGTAAGATGTTTAATGTGGCACAGCAAGTGGGCATGAAGACATGAACTTGAGAGAAAGGGAAGCTGGGTTGGAATCGCTGGCCCAGGTAGAGGCATCCGAGGGTGAATACTTAATTGTGTGGCCACGTGGGGCAAGAGAACTTGTTAACTCTGATGACCCTTGAGGGTCCTCACAGCTGAGGTAGGGATGGCGTAGCTGGGCGAACAGCTTGCTCTGAGAGGTGCAGGTGAAATCACTTTAGGCCAGGCTATATATACATACATATTTGTCAGAGGGTATGGGGAATCGGTCGGTGACGCGTCGAACGCGCTTACAGGGCCTGTGGAGACAAACGCACAGTGTGGTCCCTGTCCTGGGAACCACTAGTAGAGACTGGGAAGCCGTCGGGACCTGATAGGGACAGATGCTTGGAGGGATGTGGCCTCGAACTGGCAACTCAGTGTGTTCTCCTTCCTGGCATGATACCAGATGTGCCCAAGAAGCACCTCCGGCGGACACCTCGTTGTTGGCGAGCTTTGAGGTGAGGTTTTGCTCCCGTGCTCTCGGGAGTAGTTTCCTCGGCCTGTTTTCTTTCTCTCTCTGTGTGTGAAAGTTGGTCTTTGCCAAGTCTCTGCTTTTTTATTTTGTTGTTTTTGGTTTTTTGAGGTAGGGTCTTGCTGTAGCCTAGGCTGACCTGGAATTCATTATGTGGTCTCAGGCTGGCCTCGAACTCATGGCGATCCGTCATGCCTGGCTAGTCTCTGCTCTTTTACTTATTTATTTATTTTTTTGAGATAGGGTCTTGCTGTAGCCCCGGCTGACCTGGAATTCAATTCACTATGTAGTATCAGGGTGGCCTCGAACCCACAGTGGTTCTCCAACCTCTGCCTTCCACGTGCTGGGTTAAAGGTGTGTGCCACCACACCCGGCTTAGTCTCTCCTTCTTAATGGGGCCATCCACACACCTCAGTTTCCCGCGTCCTTTCGGTTGGAAAGTCCTGTCTGCGTCTGCACCATGTATCTGATACGTTTTTGGTTCCGGGAGCCACCTGGCACCTCTTAGTGAAGGCTGTCTTTCAGGAGTTGGTGGTGCTAATTTTCTTTGGTTTGTCCCGTGAGCTTGATGGTGATTGACCACAAATACAGGACTGGCTTTCTGGGGCCCTGGTGTGGCCAAGGCTGTCATTTCTCGGTGGCTGATGATTCCAGAGTTTCCAGTCATGTGCCGAGCGTAATCAGTGGCAGATAAGCAAGCCATGTGCGTACTTTTTTAAGGTGGGCAGCAGAGGCCTTCTGTGTACATGTGTGTTTGTATGTTTAAAAAAAGCCTCTATTTTCTGGGCAGCAGAGCTTAAGTTTCCAGTAAACATCGCCTCCCTTTTTACTTTACCTTTTAATTTGGTGTTTATGGTCTGTGCTTTGAGATTGAGTCTCTCTGATGCCAGCTCGGCCTGAGCCAGCCACCCTTTGTGGCCCGTGGCGCAGGGCAGACTCCTGGCCTTAGTCCCATGCCGCTGATTGACAACTCATACTGCTCGCCCCAATTCATGGGATCCTGCATTTGCCGCTTTAGTCCCCACCCGTGATCACCTTGTTGGCAGGAATGTGTAACTCTAACTCTGACCCCGGCTGGGTTTCCATTTGCTCTTGTTGGTGCTGGGGGACATCCCCCCCCCCCCCGCCTTGACCTGGAAGACTGGCTTAAGGATTGGCCGTGCTAAGCTGTCGAAATTCTGTGGGTGGGATCAGGGGAGACAGGTGGGTGAGCAGGCGCGGTGAGAATGGACAGAGGCCAGGTGTGAACACGCCGCAAAGGGAAGCTTCAGCAAGCAAGACCTCGTGAGCTGTTCGCCCAGTAGTAGCCCGCAGAGGCGGTCAGGGACCCCGGCTGGCTGGGTGGGGGTGGCAACAGAAGGCACCCCGCGCTGGTGGCAGGCTGCTTTTTTTTTTTTTTTGGTTTCTTTTTAGTTCAGCCCTGCTAGAAAGATTTTCAGAATGCTGTCCCCCAAAAGAAGGGGTGGGGAGGGAAGCTGCGAGGCTCTGCTGCTCTCTGTTCCCAACAGGAGGGGAGTGGCTGTACTCTGCGAGGAGGGGACAGATTCCTGGCCGGGACAGGGCTGACCTCTGACCTTTGCCAGGGTAACTGTTCCCTCGACAAAGGCAGCCCATTGAGCCCAGAAGGGAGGACACTGCCCCCCCCACCCCAACAGTCCAACCTATAGAGTGCCTTGTGCAGAGCGGGGACCTCTGTCTCTGGCAGCGTTCTCTTGCAAAAGCGGGCTTTTTGAAGGTGCCCCTGGCTGCTTTGGGCTGTTCTGAAGCTGCTAGGAGAGTGACCTGACCTTGGCTGCTCTATGGAACGTGCTGATACCTTGTATTTTTCCAAGGACCAACCCTCCCCCCCTCCCACACCCCTTCCCCTGAGCCTCTTGGGGATTTGGAATAGCAAAAATAATAAGCCAAATTCCCTTCCATCTGGGCGGCTCTGTCTATAGCCTGGCGGAGGGGGGTGACGACGTGAACATGCACTGTGGTGGTCAGTGTAGTGCACTGGCCCGATGGGTATCTCTGTAGTGACCCTGGGCCGGGGGCAGGGCAAGTGTCTTGTGTCTCTTTTGTAGGTGGCCAGTGAGTGGAGGAGCAGTCTCTGGCTGGTCCTTCTTAATCTCCTGAGTCTTTTAATGGTACTGTTGCCTTAAGAAGGAACCCGCATGCTGTGCACACTCTCAGAAAATAATGGATTCTCTTTCAAGTGCTGTCACTGGGACAAGGGGAAACGCTGCCACTTTCCTGTTTTCCTACAGGTTTACAAAGCAGTCTTTCATATGGCGTTCCCTTTCATCTCCTGACGGCCCTAGCAGTAGGTGCTGGGATAGATGAACAAGCAGAAAGGCAGCGGCTGGACTGGTCCAGGGCTCACAGCTGGGCAGTGGCTGGGTGGCTTGGTGGGTAGCTCTGAGTGGGGGCTTCAGGTGGGGAGGAGAGGACCGGATGGAGGGGTGAGTGGTCCAGACAGCAATCGGTGGTTGGCTTTGCCCCCCTGTCTTCAAAGCCATGTAGCGGGCTTCTGTTGCTGAGGGCCACCCTCTCCCAGAGGGCTTGGCTATCTGCATTCTGCCCTGTGTGGGAGCCCGGATCAGTGTGACTGAGGGGGAGGCAAAATGGGCCAATGGAGTGTCACCCTGAGCAGGTGGCGGCAGGCCACACAGGGAGCTAGCTTAAGGGATTCCCTTAGCAGGGTGGGATCCTCTGTCTCACGTGGCTGAGAGGTGGGTTTTGAAGGAATGTGGCATTTAGAGCCTCTCCTCTCCTGGTGTGTGTGTAGGATGGTCATAGGCTCTGGAGTTTGGTTGTGTCAGACACTCTGCTTCACCACTTGGTAGTTCTTGAGTTGGTACTATGATCCCTTCAACCCTCAGCTTGTGATGCTCACCTCCCTTCAAAAGATGTGAAGGCATCTCCCCCACAAGGTGGGACGTATCACATTAACTCCCTTGCCCAGAAATTACTTGAAAGGCCATCTAGTCTGCCAGTGAAAAGTGGGGAAACTGAGTTCCTGGGGGGTGTGGTGTTAGGTCCAAGATCATGTTGTAAGTTAATGGTAAAGTCAGTTAGGGTTAGGTCCCAGGTTCCCATGCCTTTGGGTTTTCTTTTCTTTCTTCTTTTTTTTTTTTTAATTATTTATTTGCAAAGGGAGAAAGATATAGAGGGAAGAGGAAGAGAGGGAGAGAATGAGTGTGCCAGGGCCTCTAGCCACTGCAAATGAACTCCAAATGCATGCACCACTTTTTGCATCCGGCTTTACACAGGTCCTGGGGAATCAGACTGGTGGTTAAGCTTTGCAGGCAAGCGCCTTGACTCCTAAGCCATCTCTGCAGCCCTCTTAAAAGTTTGAGGGCTGGAGAGATGGCTAGTGATGAAGCGCTTGCCTGTGAAGCCTAAGGACCCTGGTTCGAGGCTCGATTCCCCAGGACCCACGCTAGCCAGATGCACAAGGGGGCGCACGCATCTGGAGTTCGTTTGCAGTGGCTGGAGGCCCTGGCGTGCCCATTCTCTCTCTCTCTCTCTCTTTCTCTGTTAAATAAATAAATAAAAATAAAATATTTTTAAAAAAGTTTCTTGAGCCTCCTTCCTCCGTCCAGGAGGGAACGTTTTAGTCCTGAGGAAATGGACACACAAGATAGCTATAACATACCCACCTCCATCTTCTTGTTAGTTGACGGACTGACCGATGGTCATTTCCCCAGAGCAGCCGTCATCTTAGGAGATAAAGCCAGCTAGCACCCAGGAGTGAGAGTGTGAGGCCTTGATGCCAAATTCTAGGGGAAGGAGAACAGGCTGGGAAAGACTTTGATGTTGGCTTACAGAGTCTGATGGCATGTGGTGTATGTCGAACCCTGGCTTTCTAAGAGTGCTTGATGGTGAGTGTGGTCCAGGAGCTCAGTGCCTGGCCTTCAGATCATGGAAGACCCAGGTCCCTGGAAGCCCTCGGGGCTTTCTCTGTTACAGCTCCTTCCCCACACCTCGGCCTACGAGTTTCTCTATGACTTCAAATCAGGGTGAAAGGCACTGTGTGTGTGTGTTTGAGAGAGAGAGAGAGAGAGAATGAGAATGAGAATTGGCACACCAGGGCCTCAGCCGCTGCAATCGAACTCCAGATGCATGTGCCACCTAGTGGGTATGTGTGACCTTGTGCTTGCCTCACCTTTGTGCGTCTGGCTTAAGTGGGATCTTGAGAGTCTAACATAGGTCCTTGGGCTTCACAGGCAAGCACCTTAACCACTAAGTCATCTCTCCAGACCTCTTTCTTTTTTAAAAAATGTTTTATTTATTTGAGAGAGAACGGGCGTGCCAGGGCCTCCAGCCACTGCAAATGAACTCCAGACGCATGCGCCACCTGTGTATGTGGCTTAAGTGAGTACTGGGGAATCAAACCTGGGTCCTTAGGCTTCGCAGGCAAGCGCCTTAACTGCTAAGCCATCTCTCCAGTCTGAAAGGCACTCTTTCTATCTAGTGGTAAGCCCTGGCGTGCCTTAGGAGAGGAGAGTCCACGAAATGGTGGGAAACAAGCTACTGTTGCCTGCCTTCATTTGCCCTGTCATCCTGTGGGGCCCCATGTCACCCCCCCATGCCCACACTTTCCTCACTGCTGCCATGCTGGCTTACCAGCTTGTCTTGCCAGCGATGAGCCCAGGACTTTGCACGTGCTGCCCAGTTGCTGGAGCACTGAGGGGGCACCCCAGCCCCTTCTGTTCTCTGAGCATCTTCACGGTCTCCCCATGCACCCCAGCACTCCCCAGACGTTCCTGTCTGTGGGCATTTCATACCTGCCATCCAGACCAGAGACCGGTCTGGCCTCTACTCTCACAGAAGGCTGCAGGGATCTTGCGGACCGCGTCCGCCCGAATCACCTGCCCTCCGCCAGCAGCTGAGCGCCCAGCATGATACTTCTGTGACCTCTTCAGCAAGTGAGTCATTCATCCCCCCCCCACACCCAGATAACCACCCTGGTACTTTCATTGGGGGGGGGGGACTTCTGGTATCATTGTAGCTGTGGCCATGGTTTCTCCAAAACAAGGTGTTTTTTTTTTTTTTTTTAAATGAAAGTATAGGGCTGGCTTGTCTTCGCGTTGTCATGAATTGTCAAGTCCCCAAGCCTGTCCTCACTGTTGCCACTGGATTTTGGATATGAATTACAGATGATCAACATCCTTCTAAAATCTTTTTGGGGGGGGGGCTTTCATAATTTTATCTCGTTCTAATTCTTCCCTGTGGTCTTCTAGAATCATCTGCTTGAATGAGTGTTTTTTTTTTTTTAATTGCTGTAATTGGATTGTGTCATTCACTGTGTAACTAGGAAAGCCTGAAACCATATCACATATTTACCACAGAGGGAACTTAATACAGGGCCTTGGCTACCCTGGTGATAATGGAGCCAAGAACCCAGACACGGGAAGGCGGAGTGACCCAGAGCTCAGCAGGAGGCCACTGCCACTGTTAGGCTGGAAGGACAAAGGGAAGAGGTGGCATTCCAAGTGCCCAGGGTCGAGGTCACCGTGGCCTTGCGTAGAACAGCTGTGGCTGTTTCTAGAAGCGCCTTGGCTTCTCCATCCTTCCCGCTCTACTCGCCAGCGTGGAGCTTAGAGAGCTGGGGGTCAGCCCTAGGCCGGGGCCGGCTGAGCAGGCAGTTTGGACTGGAACCAGCTGAAGGTGCGAGCCTGGTACTCTAACTGGGTATTGTGACTTGCTTTCCCCAGGGCCTCCTTCCAAGTATCTGTACCGTTCCGTCCAGTGAATGTCCCACTGTTGATCACCGACTTAAGAGATCAAATCAGGGCTGGAGAGAGGGCTTAGCGGTAAAGCGCTTGCCTGTGAAGCCTAAGGACCCCGGTTTGAAGCTTGGTTTCCCAGGACCCACGTTAGCCAGATGTACAAGGGGGCACACGCATCTGGAGGTCGTTTGCAGTGGCTGGAGGCCCTGGTGCGCCCATTCTCTCTCTCTCTGCCTCTTTCTCTGTCGCTCTCAAATAAATAAAAATAAACAAAAAAATTTAATAAAAAGAGATCAAATCAGCAGTTCTCAAAGTGTGGTCCCTGGACAGCAGTATTGGCGTCTCTGGGATGTTGTTAGGAATGCATCTTCTCCAGGCTGGAGAGATGGCTTAGCCGTTAAAGCACTTGCCTGCGAAGCCTAAGGACCCAGGCTCAAGTCTCCAGTACCCACTTAAAGCCAGATGCACAAGGTGGCATATGCATCTGGTGTTTGTTTGCAGTGTTTAGAGGTCCTGGCACGCCAGTTGTGTCCCTCTCTCTCTCTTCCTTCCCCCTCCCCCGTGCCCCTCTCTCTCCCTCCCAAATAAATAAAAGTATAAAAACTAAATGAATCCTCTTTCCCATCCAGGCCTTTCAGGAACCCTGATTAGGGGAAGAGGGGAAGCCTAACCACCTTTATTACTTTTTTTCAATAAATGTATGTTTAAAATATTTTATTTATATTTATTTGACAGAAAGAAGAAGAGAGAGAAGGGGTATGTCAGGGCCTCTAGCCACTGTAAACGAACTCCAGACGCATGCGCCCCCTTGTGCATCTGTCTAACGTGGGTCCTGGGGAATCGAACCTGGGTCCTTTGACCTTGCAGGCAATACCTTAATTGCTAAGTCACCCCTCCAGCCCAGTATATATATTTGTTTTTCAAGGTGTAGGGTTTCATTCTAGCTCAGGCTGACCTGGAATTCACTATGTAGTCTCAGGGTGGCCTCGAACTCCTAGCAATCCTCCTACCTCTGCCTCCCGAGTGCTGGGGTTAAAGGCATGTGCCACCATGCCCAGCTCCCAATAAATATATTTTTAAAATATTTATTCATTTCCAAGTGGGGGGGAGAGAGAGAGAGAAGGGGTAGGGAAGTGGGTACACCAGGCTCTCTAGCTGCTACAGACATTCTCCAGATGCATGCGCCACTTTGTGGTTCTGGCTGTATGTGGCTACTGGGGAATTGAACCCAGCTCATTAGGGTTTTGTGGGCAAGTGCCTTAACCACTGAGCCATCTCTCCAGCCCCCATCTTTTCCATCTTGTCAAACAGCTAAAGATAGCAAAGGTGGGACTTTGTTTTGAGGAATACACACGGTGTCGGGAGCGATGTCCCATACACGTTGGGTCTCCCGGAGCTGTGGAGAAGGAAGCGTGGCCATAGGAAACTGCCCCATGCTGGTGCCTGATGTGTGAGGGCTGGAGAACAGCTGTGGACACTTAGGATTCATGTTAGCTTTCTTTCCAGCCCCCCCCCCCCAACCGTTTTCATTAAGAGTTCTAATCTGACCCCGTGTGACCAAAACGAGGCTGGCCTGGCCCCTTCCTTCCTTAGCGACATCACTTGAGCCTTCTCAGCTTCTCTGAGCTTCTCCATCAAGCCCCTGCTCGGACCCCCCTCACTGTTCATGAGATGCTTGGGCGGCAGGAAATTGCTCTCAACCTCATGACCAGCCCCCCAGATACGAAGCTGATTGGGGTTCACATATCTTCCCGAGCCTGTAGCCAGCCTCGCCACCTCTGGGAGCCTTTGTCCTAGCCTAGTGCAGAGGGGGCTCACCAGCGAAGTCACCAAGCTGCTCTCCCAGACTCTGCATTCATTCTCTCTCTCTCTCTCTCTCTCTCTCTCTCTCTCTTTCTCCTGATCTGTGGCAGGCAGGGAGTTCAGCAGGTGCAGGCTCAGGAGGAAGCCTGTGTAAGCCCGGTCCTGAGGGGCAGACGGACCTGCCCAGCCTCCGAGCCAGTCGCTGCCCACAAGCGAAAGGGGAACTGGGTGGTAAGCGCTTTTGCTGACTGGTGGCAATGGTTAGGCCAGCAAGAATAGCGATGCCAGTTGAAAGCCAGTTACATGTAGGACACTAAGGAGACCTTTATTCCAGTCTTCCTGTCTCCCACAGCCAACGGGGAGGACCGACTAGGACACATTGCATACCGTGACCAGGGTGGCCCAGTGTCTCCTCTGATCAGGGCCTTTCCTAGCTCGTGGCTGGGGATGCTGTAGCTCAGAGAAGGCTTCCCCTTGGGTGTGACTCTGGCACGGAGTCTGAGCGTACATTGAGTCTGGTCCACAGCTGTTGGAATGTGTCCCCATCACAGCGTCCCTCGCCCTCGCCCACCCATCCTCTAGGGGGGGCTCACGGGGCAGGCCCGGGACCTCCCAAGACACCCCGCACAGCTGGCCTGTGGAATGCTTCCAGTGAAGCCCCGCCCGAGCTGCGGGCAGGTTGCAACTCGCTGTCGCCCGACGCTGGCACTATTAACTTGCAGCAAGAAGTGGCATTAAGATGGGAGGTGAAGAGGGGAGGACCAGCTGCTCCCGTGTCACCCCCCCACCACCCCCAGAGGCTCTTCCCGCATAGGGCGAGAGCAATTACCTGGGCATTCTCTGAGGCAGAGTCAGCACAAAACCACCCCGTGCTCCTCTCAAAATTGCTGCCCCGGGAGAGGGCTGTGGCGGGGCGGGGTGGGGTGGGGTGATAGCACCAAGCCCAGGGGCCTGCTGCAACAGGTCCTAATGACTCTAAATAACCACGTTGGAGGCAGGGCCGAGCCTTGAACTTAATAAATAACACATTACTTCACATGCAGCCCGTGACCATTGGAGGCTCTTAATTATCTGAGATGCGCTTTACAGGCATTTAGGGAATGCGCCAGGAGGGGACTAACGCAGGCAAGGGTGAGGCCGCATGCCTTTATTATGGTCTGAGGGACCTGGGCTTGAACTTTGCATTCAAACCCTGGCAGGTGGTGGCTACCGTGGTGTGTCGGAGCCTGTGCACCGAGAGCCACTCTGGTTTTCTTTTCGTTAAGTGTGCTTGCATTTTAACCAGCCCCAGTGTCCAGCCTCCGGCCAGGCAGCAGGGCTGTGTGACAGAGAACTTGGCGGGTCCAGAGGGAGAACCTTGAGCTGGCTGGGCAGGCCATGGGCGAGTCACATCACTTTTCTGAGCCTCACTTTTTCTCCAGCAGGAAGGTGTTTGGGGGTTGTTATAAGAGGGGGTCAGTGTGTGTACAAGTCAAGGGGCTGGGGAGATGGCTCAGTTGGTAAAATGCTTGCACTGCAAGCATGGGGACCTGAGTTCAAGCCGTGCGACCCATGTAAACAGGCCGGGCCTGTAATCTCGGCGCTGGAGAGGTGGAGATAGGAGGATTCCGGGAGCTGTCTACCCAGTGAAGCCTAATTGGACAGCTCCAGGCCGGTGACAAGCTCGGTCTTGAAAAAGGCAGACAAGCATTACTGAGGATGACACCCAAGGTTGTCCTGTGGCCTCCATGTGTATGTAAATGCATGTGCACCCACACACATGTAAACATACACACACACTAAAAAAAATGTCTGAAGCCGGGTGTGGTGGCACACACCTTTAATCCCAGCTCTTGGGAGGCAGAGGTAGGAGGATTGCCGTTTGAGGCCACCCTGAGACTACAGAGTGAATTCCAGGTCAGCCTGGGCTAGAGTGAAACCCTACCTCAAAAAACCAATAATAATAATAATAATAATAATAATAATGATGATGATGCTTGGGCTAGAGAGACGGCTAAATGGTTAAAGGCACTTGCTTACAAAGCTTGACAGCCCGGGTTCAATTCCCCTAGAACCCACGTAAAGCAAGATGCATAAATGTGTCCAGAGTTGGTTTGTAGTGGCAGGAGGCCCTGGCACGCCCATTCTTTCTCTCTTTCTCTCTCATTTTCCCTCTCTCAAATAAGTACTTTTTTTTTTTTTTTTTTTAAATCTTGTTTGTCACCTTGCTAAGAACTGGTAGGTGGCTGGTCCCTTCCTTCCCTTCCCTTGGTGACACTCAGATGCAAGGATGGCAGCTTACTCGCCTATCCTGCTAAAGCATGTGTGGGCATGGGAGCTGGCAGCCTTAGCCAGGGCAAGGAGGGCAGGGAGGCCTCCCAGCTCCCAGGGGAAAGGAGCAAGCTTTTTCACAAGGCCTTCTTGCCTTTAGTGCTGGAGGCCTTGGCCTTTCTCAGACTTGGGCTGTGGGGCGCAGCGTCCTGAGTTCATAGGGCTTTAGCTGGACCAGCGAGTCAATGGAAAGGACAGCTGTGGGAGTGTGTCTTGAGTCTAACAGCGTGGTCAGGCTCAGGAACACATCGCAGGGGGTCCCCCCCCATCTGCTTGTTTCACAGCCTGTCCTTACCATCTTTTTTTTTTTTTAATTTTTATTTATTTATTTGAGAGTTGCAGATAGACAATGGGCACGCCAGGGCCTCCAGCCACTGCAGATGAACTCCAGACACGTGAGCCCCCTTGTGCATCTGGCTAACGTGGGTCCTGGGGAATCGAGCCTCAAACTGGGGTCCTTAGGCTTCACAGGCAAGTGCTTAACCACTAAACCATCTCTCCAGCCCCCCCCACTTTTTTTTAAGCTAGGGTCTCGTTCTAGCCCGACCTGGAATTCACTCAGGGTGACCTCGAACTCACAGCGATCCTCCTACCTCTGCCTCCCTAAGTGCTCGGGTTGAAGGTGTGCGCCACCACGCATGGCCGCCCTCCTTCCCAGATCTCACTCTGGCTGTCTTAGAACTCAGGATGTAACCGGTCTGACCTCTTATTTGTGGTAATCCTCCTGTATATGTCACCACACCTAACTACTAGTGGGCTGCACATTTTCTTAGCATGTGTATGGTATGTGTATATGTGTTTGGGCATGTGGGGGGGTTATGTGTACATGTGTGTCTGAGCATATGTGGGAGATAAAGGCCAGTGCTTGGTGTCTCCCTCTGTTGCTCTCCACCTTACTTAGGGGCTCTGGCTCGAACCAAGAACGTGCCAGTTGGGTTACTCTAGGTGGACAGTTTGCCCTGGGGCTTCCGTCCCTCCCTCCCTGGAGCAGGCATTATGGGCACACATTGCCAAGCCCAGCATTTATGTGGGTCTTGGGGATCTGAACTCAGATCCTTGACAGGAGTTTTACTGACTGTGGTGGTTTGAACATATGGCCTCACAGACTTGGGTGTTTTTTTGTTTTTGGTTTTTCAAGGTAGGGTCTCACTCTGGCCCAGGCTGACCTGGACTTCACTATGGAGTCTCAGGGTGGCCTCGAACTCACGGCGATCCTCCTACCTCTGCCTCCCGAGTGCTGGGATTAAGGGCGTGCGCCACCACGCCCGGCCTCTCAGGCGTTTTTGATTAAGATTGTGCCTGCAGGACTGGAGAGATGGCTTAGCTGTTCACAGGCTTGCCTGCAAAGCCAAAGAGCCACGGTTTGATTTCCCCAGGACCCACGTAAGCCAGATGCACAAAGTGGCGCCTGTGTCTGGAGTTTGTTTGCAGCTGGCTGGAGGCCCTGGTGTGCCTATTCTCTCATTCATTCTCTCTCTCTAAAAAAAAAAAAAAAAAAAAAAGATTGTGCCTGCAACTTGGTCTCAAGTGGATGGGCCCCTGCTGGGGAAGAGGTGTGTCACTGGGGGGTGGATCTTGTAATCCAGCCCTACTAGGTGTGGAAAGAGCAGTTTGAGCTCTGGCTCTTCATGCTTACTGGCTGTTTTTTTTTTTTTTTTCTGTCTGCTTTGCTGGTATATGATGGAGTGAGCCAGCTTCTTCCACCGTTGATGGTGTTTCCGCTGGATTCTATCAGCCTGAAATAAACCCTTCCCTCCCATAAGCTGCTCCTGGTTGGGTGTTTGTCCCAGCCGCGAGAAGGTTCCTGCAACACTGACTGAGCCATCTTCCTTAGCCCCTGGGCTCTGCATTTTCTCATACTCCATGCCAAACAAAGTATGTAGCCAGCCCTGACTGTGGTCCTAGGCTGAAGGTCCCAGGCTGGTCTGGTACATCTGTCACAGCCTGGATCAGCTCATACTGGTGTGAATTGCAGAGCTAAGAAACAACTCAGAGGCCCGTGAGCTGCACAGCCTGCTCCTGCTTGGAAGAGCCCCTGCCGCTCCAGGTGGTGGGAGCCCCATTGATGGCTACCTATGTGCCCTTGTGGGAGGTATTCCTGGACCTACTGGGCAGGCGCTGTCCTGAGCTGTGGAGCAGTTTCAGCGTGGAAGCTGAGAGGGAACATGGTTCGAGTCCTTGTTCCAGCCTGGTCTCCTGAGCGAGCCCTGTGATCTTCACCGGGCAGCCTGAGTCTTTTGGTTTTGCTGAGGCTGTGAGGCACGTGGGTTCTCGGGGACTGAAATCTCAGATCAGGTCTGGTTCTCTTTACTAGTTGCTTGTTCTTGGGCCTGTTATTCAAACCTCCTGCAGCCTTGGTTTCTCCATCTGTAAAACAAGGATAACGTGACGCCGTCCCAGGTAGTCGCGGGGATTCATTGAGCACGAGGGAAGGGTGGCAGTGTCGTGTGTGTCTGGTCCATGGCATGACGTAAAGGCCAGCAGTGCTCCTGGTGGTGAAGGTCAGGAAGGGGTGGACGTGATCGTTAAAGGCACCGGGACCATGGTCGTGTGGGCTTGGAGCTGCAAGGTCTCATACCGAGAGTTCATGAATGTGCCCTATGGTGGTTTTCCCAGACTTGTGACTTCTCAGTCTGCGCTCATAGATGTTATCCAAGACAGGGGAGAAAAAAAAAATCACAGGGCTTAGAGTGTAAAGATCGGAGTCCTTGTTTTCTCAACATCTGCCCCCTCAGTCACGTGCACTTCAGCCATCGCTTCTCCATGAATCTCAGCTTCACATGTGAAACAGTACTGATAGGGTGTGACCTGCTGAAGACTTAAGTGTAGAAATCTTTCATAATTACTCCAGGGGGGAGAGAGGAATAAGAACAAAGTATGTGTGAGCACGCCATAATAAAACCCGCTAGAGCCGGGCGTGGTGGCGCACACCTTTAATCCCAGCACTCGGGAGGCAGAGGTAGGAGGATCGCCGTGAGTTCGAGGCCATCCTGAGACTACATAGTGACTTCCAGGTCAGCTTGGGCTAGAGTGAGACCCTACTTTGAAAAACAAAAACCAACAAACAACAACAACAAAAAAATCCATTAGTTTGGGGGTTTGAGGAGGTAGCTCAGTGGATTAAGTGTTTTCCATGTAAGTAGGAGGTCCTAAGTTCAGATCCCCAGCGCTCCATGTAAAAGCTGGGTGTGGTGGCACCTTCCTGTTATGCCAACGCTGGGCAAGTGGAGACAGGTTGGTCTCTAGGACTTAACTGCCTGGCTTGTCTAGCTGAGTGGGTGAGCTCCAGGTTCAGTGAGTGACCCTACCTCCAGAATTGAGTTGGAGAGTGCTGGAGAATAGGCATCCAACATTGGCTTCTGGCATCCCTCTACATGCATTCACACAAATGCAATGCATGTGTACCCATACACATATGACCCATGCATATACACGTACATGTAAGACACACACATACAGTAAAAAAACAAAACAAAACAAAACAAAACAAAAAAAACATTAGTTGGGCTGGAGAGATGGCTCAGTGGTCAAGGCGCTTACCTGCAAAGCCTAAGGACCTAAGATTGATTCCCCAGTACCAATGTAAGCCAGATGCATAAGGTGACACATGAATATGGGCTTCATTTGCAGTGGCTAGAGGCCCTGGCACACCATTATCTCTATCTGCCTCTTCCCCTCTCTCTCTAAAATAAATAAAAATATTTTTTAAAATGTTAAGATACTGTTTGTATAGTACTTGAAAATTAATTTAAAAAACTAGAAAAAAATACGATATTGGGACGATCTGCATAGTCTTCACTATCTATGTGACACTTGCCCGCCGTTTGCCTGAGGAACTCAAAGAAGCAGTCATTGGCATCACTTAAGGTCAGAGTTCTAGATTTTTCTACCACACAACTTCTGCTGAGCAGGTTAGAGAGAAGGAAGAAAGAAGAGAGAGGGAGGGAGGGAGAAAAAGCTGGTGGGTAACGTTTAGACTTGTCCCCCAGCTGGAGCCACAGTGGTAGGTTTCGGGGCCTCAGGAAGGGAGCAGCCCCTGTGGTTGCAGGACTAGCGTCAGCTGCGGGCAGAGAGGGCGGCCGGCGTGAGTAGTGGGGTTTCTTCCTGCCCAGCCTCCCTAGCTGGGACCATTTCTGCCTGGCTCAGGCCTGGCAGCCCAGCAGCAAACCGCAGAGTACATTTGGGGCCCCAGCCGCTCATTTCGAGGGTGGGGCTGCGTTCTTCTCCTGCCACAGGGAGCTAATTAAAGAAAAGCTCTGGGAGTTGGGAGAACTGGCCACAGGACGCTGGGGTGGAGGACGGCTTGGGGTAAGGATGCCACCACAGCCCCCGGAAGGCAGGTGGCAGCGAGTGCTGTGGGCCCCATGCGTGCCTTGTGGGATTTTTTTTTCTCTTCTCTCTCTTTTTTTTCTTTTCTCTTTTCTTTCTTTTCTTTTTCTGGAAGACTGGAGTGAGCTGTCGAGGGGCCAGTGGGATGGAAGGTGGACTTGGTCACCGAGGGGACCAGCCCTAAAGATGAGACAAAACTTTGAAATACTTCATGAATGTGGACTCTTCCCCATCATGTCCCAGGAGCCAGCTGTGTACCAGTGAAGATCTTCCCCTCTCTGAGACCCTGTCTTTACTGGCCTCGGGGAGACTGGGTGTGACTCTCACATTCCCTAAGAGTCAACTGAGGCTGCGAGAAGCAAATGGATGTTCTTGTTCAAAGTCGCAGGGTTAGGGCTGAGACTTGAGAGATGGCTCAGCAGCTAAGGCACTGGCCTGCAAAGCCTAATGACCTGGGTTCGATTCCCCAGTACCCACCTAAAGCCAGATGCACAAGGTGGTGCATGTGCCTGGAGTTTGTTTGCAGCAGTTGGAGGCCCTGGCAAACCCATTCATTCCCTTTTTCAGTCTCTCTCTCTCTCTCGCTTGCAAATGAATAAAGGAGCAAGGACTTGAGACACTTGTTTCTAGTGTTGGCTGGGCGGCATCTCATCACAGGGAGAGGAACATCAGTTCCTAAGGTCTGTCCCCGTCTCGGCCCTGTAGGACGGGAGCCTGGTTCAAAGAGCCACGTTACAGTTTCTTGAAACAGCTTTGTGGCTGAAACGCTTTGACTGTGTACGTGGAATTGTTTTAGGAGTGCCGGGAAACCCACTTAAAGGAGTCCCCTTGTGAAATCATTTGGAAAAATGAGGAATTACACCACCTCCCCGATGACTTGCTGCTTTGGCAAATGTCACGTGGCAAGGTGGCTCTGAGCAGTGCCGATGGTGACTACCGCATGGGGAAGGACTGCCCTTCCAAGGAGGGGGCTGTGTGGGATGTGTGCAGGAGCGTTGGGGTGCACACACTCAGAAGTTGGGACCCACACGGGATCCCAGGCTGTTTCTCGGGTTGAGTTATGATGATGTCATGTGCGTGGCATGCTGAGAGGTCTGAACCACGATGGTGGTGGTGACAAGCCAGTGAACAGTCACCACTGCCCCATGCCCTATGTGTGTTCCCTTCCGCATTTTCACTAGTCATTAATAGTTCCGGAATATGTGAGCGATTGACTGGCTTGAAGGCAAGTTCGAGGTTGGGGGTAGAGCTCAGTTGGTAGAGTACTTTCCTAGCGTGCATGAAGCCCTGGGTTTGATCCTTGGAACCACATTAAAATAAACTAGGCGTGGTGCACACGCCGTTAATCCCAGCACTCAAGAAGGCAGAGGTAGGAGGATTGCTGTGAGTTCGAGGCCACCCTGAGACTACATAGTGAATTCCAGGTCAGCCTGGGCCAGAGTGAGACCCTACCTCGAAAAACAAAACAAAACAAAAAACTAAAAAACAAAAAAAAAAACCAAAAAAATAGAAGCAGGAGGGACAGAGGTTTACATTTTATTTTAAAATGTATTTTTAAAATTTTTATTTGAGAGATAGAGAAATGGGTGTGTCAAGACCTCTAACCACTGCAAACAAACTCCACATGTATGTGCCACCGTGTGCGTCTGGCTTACATGGTACCTGGGGAATTGAACCCGGATCCTATGGCTTTGCAGGCAAGTGTCTTTAACTGCTAAGCCATCTCTCCAGCCCTACACATGTATTTTTATTTTTTTTTAAGTCACGTCTTTTAAATTTATTATTTATGAGCAGAAAGGGAGAAAGCGTGTGGGTGCACCAGGGACTCTTGCCACTGCAAGCAAACTTCAGATGCATGCGTTATTTTGTGCGTCTGGCTTTACATGGGTACCCGGGAACCAAACCTAGGCCCGCAGGCTTTGCCAGCAAGCGCCTTTAACTGCTTAGCCAGCTCCCCAGCCCTAAAGCTTTTTTTTTTTTGGTTTTTCGAGGTAGCGTCTCACCCTAGCCCATGCTGACATGGAGTTCACTTGGTAGTCTCAGGATGGCCTCGAACTCATGTTGATCCTCCTACTTTTGTCTCTCAAGTGTGCACCACCATGCCTGGCCTCAGTATTTTTTTTTTGGGGGGGGGAAACAATGACACCAGACAAGTTTGGTGAACCAATAAGATTATTGGGGTTACTTACAGAGCAGGATGAGGGGTTGCTTACAGGAACAATAGATGGTACATTTTCATAAAATGTACCACAGTATATAATAATAAGTCCATTCTTCTATTGGTGTTCTCTGATGACCTGGTTCTTGATAGGTGGGTTGCATGAAAGAAAGGGTGAAGGAGCCGTTCGTTTGTGTCCGCTGAGGCTGAGAGGGGCGTAGGACTAATCGAAGCTCTGCCTTTGTGAGACACCAGAGGCCTAGAGAGGATGAATGCCTTGTCCAAGGACGCAGAAGAAGGTGCCAGAGTTGAGATTTGAAGTCTGGTCTCCTGCCTCTGCACTGGGGAAATCACAGTGGACGAAGTAGGGTTGTGGCTCTTTCACAGTGCTGGGGACGTCTGGGTGGCAAAAGGGTCGCTTCCATTCCACTGTGTGTTTTGTGCTTGGGTCTTCTTTTCCTTAGGTGCTGGGGACATCGTTCCATGCCACAATTAACTTGGGAGGAGGTTCTGGCTGTTGGGCAAGTAGCGAAGCATGGGCCATGTCCCCATGTGTGAGTAAGAACATCTCCAGCTGTTACCCTCACGTTGGGTTTTGAACGAAAGGAATCAATTATGTGTGATCGTGTACATGGGGGCGAGATGGGACAGCTCCGTGTAGCACTGCGCTAGTTTTCTCTGAGCACAGACATCTGAGATTACGGGAAACCGTCCTTCCTAGGACTTGGTTCCTGCTCACCCTACTTGCAGACCCCCTCCCCCATCCTCTCAGCTCAGGGTCAGCGTCTCTGTGGTTTATGGTAATACGTATGGGAGTCATCGAGCCGTTAAACACTTGCATTTGGAAGAAGGCTGGAAATCGAGCCAGCGCCGTGGCCCTTGCCCTCAGGTTGGTAGACCGGCCCGCTCTCAACGAGCAGCTCAGGCACACTGTCCAAATTGGTGGTTGGTGAGCAATAATGATGCAATTCAATGTAGATTTGGTCCTTAGGAGAAGTTCCATAGAGTTCAAAACCTTTTAAGGCTTTTTTTTTTTTTTGGTAATTTTTTTAAAAGTTCCTTATTTGCAAGTAGAGAGAAAGAGAGAGAGAGAGAGAGAGAGAGAGAGAATGGGTGCACCAGGGCCTCCAACTGCTGCAAACGAACTCCAGATGCATCCACCACGTTGTGCGTCTGGCTTTACGTAGGTACTGGGGAATTGAACCCGGGTTGTTATGCTTTGCAGACAAGTGCCTTAACAGCTGAGCCATCTCTCTAGGACCCCCCCTTTTTAAATCATGTTTGTGTATGTGTGTGCGCGTGCAGTGTGCTTGGTGTGTGATGGGCATATGGGGTGTGTGTGTGTGTGGTTCACGCGTGTGTATCATAGTGCACGTGAGGAGGTCAGAGGACAGCTTTGGCTTTCAGGGCCCAACTTCCACTTCGTATGAACAGGGTTTCTATCTTTAGCTGCTGGATTCACCTCCCTTCTCACCGTAGGCACGCTGGGATTGTAGACATGTGCTCCAGGGATAAGAACGGACAGACCCTGGGTTTTATTAGGCCAGTGACTTTAGGGAAATGACCTGTTTCTAAGCATCAGCAGCTCCCTCACTTCTTAGTGTGGACAGCCACCTGGCCCTCACAGTTTGTGGGGCTGGTATGAAATGATGGCCTGAAAAAGGCCTTAGACCTGTGCAGTCACTTGGGGGATGGCGTATAGAACCAAGGGGACTGCTGAGTTGCAAGATAGAGTAGAGTGAATGTCTCCTGGCTCATGGGGAAGCTGCATTCAGAATATGTCTGCTCAGTTTAAGGTTGTGTGGATGGAAACCCAGTTTGTATTCTTCAAGGGTGCCTAGACTGTCTTCTCACAGGTCACCTGGCAGGTGGTCATGTCCGGAGTGAGGGGCATTGACGTGATCTTTCTCCATGCCATCCATGCCAGTTAGATCAACCTGGGGGGAACTGCTATGAGTGTCTATTGGTGACCTGGACGGGAGTTTGTGTCACAGAAAGCTGATGGAGTAGAATGAGGTTTTACGACTACTTTAAAAAATTTTTTTGAAACATGTTATGTTCACACGCACACAGCAGTCATGAACTTGCTCAGAAGTATGCAAAAGCCACTTGAAATGTGCAAAAGGAGGGCTGGAGAGATGGCTTAGAGGCTAAGACATTTGCCCATAAAGCCCAACGACCGGAGTTCGATTTCCCCAGTACCCACATAAAGCCAGATGCACGGTGGTACATGCGTCTGGAGTTGGTTTGCAGCAGCTGGAGGCCCTGGTGCACCTATTTTCTCTCTCTCTGCTTGGAAATAAAATGTATGTATATTTAAATGTGCAAAAGGAAGCCGGGTGTGGTGGTGCACATCTTTAATCCCAGCACTCGGGAGGCAGAGGTAGGAGCGTTGCCATGAGTTTGAGGCCACCCTGAGGCTTCATAGTGAATTCTAGGTCAGTCTGTACTACAGAAAACCCTATCTCAGGGGGAAAAAAAAGTACAAAAGAGGGCCCTCTTCAAAGTATCCATGTTGCCATCTTCTCAGCAGTGGAATGAATGTGTGTGAGCACTCGGATCTTTCCTCTTCTGTAGAAGTTTGGGGTCTGTACATGGCATGGTGCTCATCCAGGATCCCCCCCCCCCCCGTGCATGCCAGCAGGTGTGGGTGGCTATGGGCAGCAAATGAAGGCACCCAGCCCTAGGGATTCTGTTGAACTGGTGAAATTATGAATTTCTCTGAGGTTTTGGTTGGTCAGGAGCAGGGAGAGGAGTGTCTTGTTTCTATGGAAAGGTATGTAGGCCCCTATGCTGGTATTGATTACCTTTTTAACCTGTCTTCTGTACACAGGGTCCCTTTTGCCCCTTCCAGATGAAGCTCACTTTCCCCACGGGACTATGCACACCCACTACCACATAGCACCTCTCACATTCCCAAGGCTGCTTCCCAGCCCCTATGGGCCTTTCTGTCTTTTTTTTAAAAAAAAAATTTTTTTCAAAAATACATTGTTGGTGGGAATGCAATCTGGTCCAGCCATTGTGGAAATCAGTGTGGAGGTTCCTAAAACAGCTAAAGATTGATCTACCATATGACCCAGCTATAGCTCTCCTAGGCATATATCCTAAGGACTCATCTCATTACCTTAGAGATACTTGCTCAACCATGTTTATTGCTGCTCAATTTATAATAGCTGGGAAATGGAACCAGCCTAGATGTCCCTCAACTGATGAGTGGATAATGAAGATGTGGCACATTTATACAATGGAGTTTTACTCAGCAGTAAAGAGAAATGAAGTTATGAAATTTGCAGAAAAGTGGATGGATCTGGAAAGAATTATACTAAGTGAGGTAACCCAGGCCCAGAAAGCCAAGCGCCACATGTTCTCCCTCATATGTGGATCTTAGCTAGAGATGATTGGGCTTCTGTGTGAGAAGGAAAAAACTCAGTAGCAGAGGCCAGTAAGTTAAAAAAGGAGATAGAAAGGGAAGAGAAAGAAAGGGAGGAGGGCTTTTATTAGGTTGGTATTGTATATATGTAAGTAGAAAGATTGAGATGGGGAGGGGATATGATGGAGAATGGAACTTCAAAGGGGAAAGGGGGGAGGGTAATACCATGGGATTTTTTTTGTTATCATGGAAAATATTAATAAAAATGGAGAAAAAAAAAGAAAAAAAAAATGCTAGAACTTACTTTTCTCATACAATAAACTGTATTTTTTCCTTTTTAAAATTGCATTAAATATATAATTACAGTAAAAAAAAAATATTTTAGGGGGCTGGGGGGGTGGCTCAGTGGTTAAGGCATTTGCCTGCAAAGCCAAAGGACCCAGGTTCGATTCCTCAGGACCCACATTAGCCAGATGCACAAGGCGGGGCTCATGCGTCTGGAGTTCCTTTGCAGCGGCTGGAGGTCCTTGTGTGCCCATTATCTCTCTCCCGCCTTCTCTGTCAAATAAATACATAAATAATACAAATAAAATGTAAAAAACATTTTATAGCCAGGCATTGTGGCGCACGCCTTTAATCCCAGCACTCGGGAGGCAGAGGTTGGAGGATCGCCGTGAGTTTGAGGCCACCCTGAGACTACATAGTGAATTCCAGGTCAGCCTGAGTGAGACCCTACCTCGAAAAACAAAAAACAAAAAACAAAAATAAATTTTTTTTTAGATAGTTATTGGAGAGAGAGAGAGAGGGAGGCAGATAGAGAGAATGGGTGTGCCAGGACCTTGAGCCAGTGCAAACCAACTCCAGACGCACATGCCACCTTGTGCATTTGGCATACGTGGGTCCAGGGGAATCCAACCCGGGTCCTTAGGTTTCACAGGCAAGTACCTTAACTGCTAAGCCATTTCTCTAGCTCCTTTCTGTCTCCTGACCTCAGAATGGTCCCCTCTCCCTTGCCTTGGTCACCTTGGCTCCCCCTGGCCCCCCTCTCCTTTCTCTGAATGTTTGCTGAGTCACTTCCTGCCATGGGCACAGAGCTCAGTGAATCCTTTTGAATGTATGAACTTGGCCCTTCTCCATGAAGGTACCTTGCCTATGTGTCATTCATCCGCCCAAATCTGTTTGTCAGCTTCCTTTGTTCCAGACCCAGGTCTTATTTATGCCTGCTCTCCTCTCTTCCTCTTCCTCTTCCTCCTACCACCCTCTGTGAAGAGAAACAACCAAGGTCAAGATGGACACATGGCTTCAGACATGGCCCATGGGGTCCCCCTTTATATCACGTCAGTGGGATACTGACACCTGCTCGGCCTGTTGTGTGGGGGCCATCTGCATTTGTGACCTGATGCTGAAGTTGGCCGTGGCTCAGGGCACCCAGCATAGGCGGAGAGATGGGGGGGTACTGCTGACGCAGGAAGTAGGACCCCTGAGCCTCACTCACCCTTCCAGAGCTTCTGTTTCTTCAGCTCAGCTGTCCTTCTCGGCTCTGACATTGGTGACGTGAGGACTGTTCTTGCCCAGGAGCCCAGCGTGGGCTCCCCACTCCTGTGTGGTTTTCACAGGCACCCAACCCAGCAGGGCTCTGGAGCTGAGCTGAACCAACCATGAAGGTTTCCTCTGCCTGTTAACTGCTTCCGGGCTAGCTGTGGTACTCTGATCTCCCCCAAGTGACCAGTTGGAGAAAGGTTGATTTCCCCACTCCCCCTCCCCCCCCCCCCCAGGGTAGGGTGTCACTCCAGCTCTGGCTGACCTGGAACTCACCATGTAGTCTCAGGGTGGTCTCATACTCAAGGAGATCCTCCTACCTCTGCCTCCTGAGTGTTGGGATTAAAGGCATGCCCGGCTTAATTTTTTTTTATTCCCTTCCCCCCCCCCCTTTTTTTCTGTGCCTAGCTTATGTTTAGACCACCATAAACAGTTACTTGGATTCATCCGCAAGGCTGCGTGCGCTGTTCAAGGGAGTGAGGGACTTGACCTTCTCAGAGGTGTTGACATTCAGGGGCCTTGGAGGTGACTTACACAGAGGGAGGCAGACCTGGAGGAGGAAGGAAAGGGGCCCAGGGCTGAGCAGTAGGTAGAAGGGCCTGCTTTTCAAAGAGCCTGGCCCGCTGGGTTTGTTGTGGCAGCATTCAAAGGCAGGAAAATAGATAAGATCAGACTTTAGGCAGAGCTTTCACCCCCGCCTTTGACAGCCCAGAGCTTTACCTAGAGCAAGCGTGGGTCCTTGTCAACTTTCATAAACCCTGCATCTAACACAGTGCACGGGACTGCCTCATGCTCAGAGTTTGGTGAACGGATGGATGTGTGCTTCCCTGTTCCCAAGGCAACTGTAGGGGGCCCAGTGTGTACACGTGAGTCACAGGGAGAAGCAGCTTTGGGAAGGTTAGGCATGCTAATCAAAGTGTCTTACCAGAGAAGAGGAGGAGCTTCTAGAACAAAAGGCCAGTGGCTAAGCATGGTGGGGTGCACCTGTAATCCCAACAGTAAGGCTGAGGCAAGAGGATCAGGCGTTCAAAAGGTCTAGCCTAGGCTACAAAGTGAGACCCTGTCTCAGAAAATAAAACATGGGCTGGCTGGAAAGATACCTCAGTGGTTAAGGCACTTGCTTGCAAAGCCTAACCGTCTGGATTCGATTCTCCAGTACCCACGTAAAGCCAGATGCACAGAGAGGTGCATGTATCTAGCGTTCCATTGGTAACAGCTGGAAGCCCTGGTGTGCCCATTCTCTCTCTCTCTCTCTCTGCTTGCAAATAAATAAAATATAGTTAAAAATTTTTAAAAAGGGCTGGAGAGATGGCTTAGCAGTTAAGTGCTTGCCTGTGAAGCCTAAGGACCCTCGTTTGAGGCTCGATTCCCCAGGACCCATGTTAGCCAGATGCACAAGGGGGCGCACACATCTGGAGTTTGTTTGCAGTGGCTGGAGGCCCCTGGCGCGCCCATTCTCTCTCTCTCTCTCTCTCTCATAAAACAAAAATTTAAAAAATCTTTAAAAAAATATATATAACAACTGGGCTGGAGTGCTTAATGCACTTGCCTACAAAGCAAAAAAAAAAAAAAAAAAAGGAACCGGTTTGATTTCCCCAGGGCCTACATAAGCCGGATGTCTGAAGTTTGTTTGCAGTGGCTAGAGGCCCTGGAATGCCCATTCTCTCTGCCTCTTTTTCGCTCTCTCATAAACAAATAATAAACAAAGACAAATAACTAATGTCTGTAATCCCAGCACGACTGTAATGAGAAGGGAGTTGGAAAAAGTAGAATCTCCCAGAAGCTGGGAGACCAGCTAGAGACCCTGCTTCAGACAAGGTAGACAGCAAGGACCAACACCCCGAGTTGTCCTCTGACTTCCATATGTGTGCTGTGGTATGTGTGAGCCTGCATTCCCATGCACAAACATGCACAAGTAACACACATACAAAACACTCCCAAAACAAAACAACCCCGCCATCCATCGTGGCTCATGTATGTAATCCCAACATTTGGGAGGTTGAGGCAAGAGAATTTTGTCATCAGTTTAGAATTCTAGGACAGCCTGGGCTGCATATTAACTTCAGGACCCGCATGAGGTACATAGTGAAGCTCTGTCTCAAAAACTAAACCAGGGCTGGAGAGATGGCTTAGTGGTTAAGGCATGCCTGCAAAGCCTAAGGACCCATGTTCAACTCTCAAGATCCCTGGTTAGCCAGACGCACAAACGTGAGGCAAGTGCAAGGTCACACATGCCCACTAGGTGGTGCAAGCGTCTGGAGTTCTGTTTCAGTGGCTGAGGCCCTGGTGCACCAGTTCTCTCTCTTTCTCTCTCCCTCTCTCTCTGTCTCTTAAAAAAAAAAAAAAACCAAATAATCAACAACAATAAAAAAAAAACCAGAGCTGGAGAGATGCCTTCCCCACCTTGATGGACTGTTAACTGAAATAAACCCTTCTTCCCTTAAACTGATTTTTGTCAGGTATTTTGTCCCAGCAATGAAGAAAAGTTGATTAATACAGTTTGGTTTGGTCATTTATTTGAGAGAGAGAGGCAGATACAGAGAGAGAATGGGCACACCAGGGCCTCTACCGCTGCAAACGAACTCCAGATGCATGTGCCACCTTGTGCATCTGGCTTACGTGGGACCTGGGGAATCAAATCCGGGTCCTTAGGCTCTACAGACAAGTGCCTTAACCACTAAACCATCTCTCCAGCCCTGTGAATTTCATTTTAAGGGTTGTCCTTTGACGCTGTCTCTCATGGGCCACCCGTCCTTGGGCCCTACCTAGCTCAGGATCATCTGGTTAGGAGAGGTGTGAAGCCTCTCTGCCTCTGTTCCCACTGGGGATGCATTCACACTCACTGTGGGCAGTGTCGTTCCCTGCTCATTTCCCGTTAATACCATCTACTGTGGCAGGTGGCTGAGGGAAGATGACTTTGTCAAGGGGCTCGGGGTGAGTGGCCAAGTTACATGGGATCTCCTTATTCTGGCTTTCTTGTTATCTTGTTTCCTTGATGGTCCTTGTCATAGGAGAAAGTGCTTCCTCTGTGGGCCCTGCACACCCCTCTTCCCTTATCGCTTGTGAACTCCATCTCATTATGCATGAATCCCTCTCAGTTCGGAGCCCGAGGGCTTCCTGAGTGTCTCTCAGAGAAGTTTATAGGGTCTCTGGGGTCTTTTTTCTCCTTGTCCCCGGGGGGCCAGCTGTTCTCCCACATTATCGGGGAAGGACAGACCTGTGGCCTCCCTGTGCACAGAGAGTTTGACCTTGTGGGTTTCTGGGTAGTTGTTCTTATCTGCTGCCCCAGGGCCTCTCAGTGTCAAAGCGTCAGACAGTTTGATGTCACCCACCCCGTCAGGAGGCGCTGTCAGTCAGGAGGCCCTGGCGACTTTGGCCCTATGGCCAGAGCTACGAAGGAAGAGCTCTGGCCTGGAGTTCTTGTCTGTTTTGCTCTGTGACCTTGAGCAACAGACTTGATGTCCCAGTCTCTTTGCGTTTGAGAAAACAAAGATAGACAGGTACTCTCTGCCCTTGAAAGGAGCTTCCTGTGGATGGGAGGGGAGGTCATAGGGCCCCTGTAGAAGCACACCGACAGCCCTGCAGTGCGAACTCTGAGGAGCAGGCCCTGGATGCTGAGAAATGGCTGCGGGGCGGGGGGGGGGGTGGTCGGGGGAGGTAAGCAGAACCCCTCCAGGAAGCCAGTGGGATCATTCAGTCCCATTGGACGCTGAGGTCAGGCTGAGCACCCACGAGGTGGCAGAGAGCCTTGTGACTACCCCTGTGGCCCATCCAAATCCACACACACTGCCACAGTTGGGTCTCTCGGCCCAGCCTTCCTCTGTCTCCTCTGAATTCCCTTTGGACACTGGGCCCATCCTCCAGCCACATAGCCAGAGATGCCTCTAAAAATATGTGCCACCTATCATTTGGCATCTTTTGGGACTTACGTTGAAGGTTAAGAGGCCGTGGGATGTGGCTACTCAGCCCCATGCTGGCCTTGGTTCTTTTCTTATCTCGGGACCCTCGCGCATTCAATTGTGTTTGTTTGGAATGGTCTTCCCCAGAGGTTTTGGCCAGCTATGTGAGTGATGTCTCTGCTTAAATAACGTTTGAGGACCGGAGAGATGGCCTAGTGGTTAAGGCGCTTGCTGGCAAAGTCAGAGGACCCCCAGGTTCGATTTCCCAACGCCCACATAAAAGCCAGATGCACAAAGTGGCTCATGCGTCTAGAGTTTGTTTGCAGTGGCTAGAGGCCCTGGCATGCCCATATTCCCTCTCTGTCTGCCTCGCTCAAATAAAATATTTAGAAAATATCTTTTGAGAGAGCCCTCTATCTTAATTACCTCCCGTGCACACTCCCTCCTAAAGCCCTGTTCTTTTTCTTCAGAGACCTAAGGCCCAGCTTGTAGGTATAGATCGAGGCTATTGCTTGCTAAACTCAGTCTTTCCCTGGAGGGTAGGGACCATCTCTTCTTCTGCAATGTGCTCAGGCCCAAGACCAAGGGGCTCAGTTAAACATTTGTAGGTAGGAATCAATCTACATGTAGGACAGCATTGCTACCCCTGCACCTGGTTTCCTCGGATGGGGGGGTTCTGTCCCCTCCTCTCCAGTCTCTTGAGTGGCCACTGTACACCGCCCTGCCTCTTCCTGGCTTCTCTCCTCTGGCATCAGAACTTATCAGTCACACTTTCTGCACTTCCTCTGATTACCTAATTCACACGTAGGTGTTAATGGTGTTAATGACACAGTGTTTATTACCCCACGGGATGCAAAATCGTGGTATCAGAATATCAATTCCTGGGTGGTTTAAAACCCTTCCCGGGAACTTGTCTGGTTAAGTCCATGTTGATCCAGTCTCCTTAGCTGGGTTTCCGAGGCCCTGTCTGCACGGTTTGAGTCTTTATGACTTCGTAGCCACGACTCTTCAAGCCTTAGTCACCGCCTACCATCCACCCAGCACTCAGCCCCCAGCACAGTGCCTGGCGCGGGCAGGACCTCTGAAAATGTGTACTTCATAGATTTAAGAGTGGCAGATGATGTGACCCTTGTCTCACCAGAATCCATTTGGTGATTGAGCCTTAGACACCAGAGGAGTAACAAAGGGTTGGAATTTGGGGCACAGTGACTGTGACGGCTCCAGAAAGACCAGGGGGTGCTGTGTCCCCCTGGGTGGAGGCCATTGCCCATTAGATCTCAGAGTCCCAATGCGGTCCCACCTGACGCATTGGCTACACCCCATCTGTCCTCTGTCCATCCACCGAGGGTGAACAGAGTGCCTCTGCTTTCTGAGGTGTCCTCTTGACAGCTTGTGGTCATCTTCAGGTGGGACAGAGAGTAGCCTCTGAGCCCTGTCGTGGGTGCGTTGGCACCTAGTCTAAGCCGGTACCTGCCTGCCTGTGGTCCCTCCATGGACAGATTCTGCGCGCCTCCTCCCACCCGACGGGACAAGGGCAGAGTCCTGTGGCTTTGTCTAAAGAAAACCTCCTTTTAAGGGTTAGTTTAGCCTAGGCAGAGGGGCCAGCTGCTGTGGAAAGTGAGTAGGTGGTTTGCTAGGCTTGGGCTGAGGTGGGTGGGTTATCTGGGGTGTGAGGCCGAGGCCTGTGACATCATGCTGACATGAGGTACGGAAAGTCACCCTCTCTTACCTGGGCCATGGGCCCTCCCTTTCTCTTCTCCTGCCCAGGGTGATCTGTGTCTATGGAGGACCCGTGGTGGGGGTGTGTTCGAGTGTGTGCAGGTGAAACGTGTGTATACACATGAGCTTGGGTGCCACTTCTTAGGTACCAACCTTTGATTTTTTTTTTTTTTTTTTTGACCCAGAACTCACTGATTAAAGCTAGACTGGCTAGCCATCTAGTCCCAGGCATCCACCTGTCTCTGCCTCCCCAGCGCTGGGATTATTAGCAAGCATCACCAAGGCTAGCCTTTTCTCCTTGAGCTCTGGGGCTAGAACCCAAGTTCTCATGCCCGCCAGGCAAGTACTTGACGGATGAAGCACTGCCCGGAGGCGATTTCTCTAAAGGACGGGGCGCACCCAGCCCCTCTCTGCTCAGTCTCCGTCCTCCCTGGCTTGTCCCTAGGGGTCTGCTCAGTATCCGTGTCCTCCCTCGTTGGGCTTGGCCCTTGGTGGCCTCTGGTAAACAGTTCTCCACCCAGACTCAATTTGCTGCAAGTGAAGGTAAGTCCCCAAGAAGTGAATGACTTTAGGGACAGTCCCCATCGTAGTCCCCGTTGTGAGAAAGGTCTCCCACAGTTACTAGAGTTTGAAATAGTCACTTTGTCCTAAGAGGATGACATCCTGCCTACAGGGTGTCAGCTCAGCTGCTACCCTGCCAGCTGTGGGCCTTTCTCGCCTCTACTTTGCCAGCAGGCCTGCCCAGGGTGCCCTAAGCCTGTTTAGTCTCTTCCAAAACATCCCTTCTTGATCTCCAACAGACAGCCTTCCAACATGCCCCTTTCTACCCTCAGCCACTGGCAAGTCTTGGCCTTATATGCACCACAGTATATCAAAGCAATGTGATGTGATCTTCTTTTTAAAGATCGTTTTTTGGTTTTTGTTTTTTCGAGGTAGGGTCTCACTCTAACCCAGGCTGACCTGGAATTCACTATGGAGTCTCAAGGTGACCTCAAACTCATGGTGATCTTCCTACCTCTGCCTCCTGAGTACTGGGATTAAAGGCATGTGCTACCATGCCTGGCTAAGATACTTTTATTAGTGAGAGAGGGAGAAAGAATGGATGTGCCAGGGCCTCCTGCCGCTTGTAAATGAGCTCCAGATGAATGTGTTACTTTGTTCATCTCGCTCTTTGTAGGTCCTGGGGAATCAAACCCAGGCCATCAATCTTTGCAAGCAAGCCCCTGCTGTGATCTTTCAGTCCCAGGCAGGACACCCCTCTAGACTGGCCCCTGAGCGTGTCATTCATCCAGACCCCAGTGAGGTTCTTACCCTCATGCAAGCTCTGTTCCCCATACAGTCCTAGTTCCAAAGCCCAGCAGTTGGCCCTTATGCCCTTGCTTGTGTCTTGTGACCTCATAGGGTGACGAAGACATTTTCATGAGGAAGGAAAAACGGTGGAAATCCAAAATTTCACTGATAAGGAAGTGAAGTTGAAGATGCTGGAGCAATTGCTTAACAGTTAAGGCGCTTCCCTGTGAAGCCTAAGGACAAAGTGGCACATATGTCTGGACTAAGTTTGCAGTGGCTAGAGACCTTGGTGCACCCATTCTCTCCCTCTCTCTCTCCCTCCCTCCCTCTCTCCCCCTGCCTGTCTCTCTCAAATAAAATTTTTTTAAATTAAATAAAAATTTTTTTTCAATGATGGAGCACTAAGGAGACAGGACTTACATTAATGCTCCATAGGCCAAAGTACTTTTGAGAGTGGCTCATTTTCCATGGGTCGGTCCTTCGCCTTCCGTGGCTAGGGACCCATTCTTGTTCACCTTGGAGACCCAAGAGTAATCACTTGGTAATTGCTTGTGGAAGGACTGATGGCAGGAACACGAACCATTTGGGAGCGTTTAGTGCTTGGCTGTTACAACCTCACCGTGCCTTACTACTTGGTAAGAGACAATTTCCATTGTGAATTCTTGGCATGTGGGAACGGCTTTTGTGTGGGATGCTCGCCTGGAGTGGAAAAAGAAAACGCCTTGTGGTAGCAGTTTTGAAGAAAGAAAAAAAAAAAAAATTGAGTCATTTTGCTCTGATTGAAACTGAGTGACTTTGTGCAAGTCTCCGGGACCCGTGACCCTCCTCTGTAAAGTGGGTGGGAGGCACAGTCGGACTGGCTGGCTGTGGGCTCTCGTGATTGGACACCCGGCCCTTCCCCAGGGGCTCCTGCACAGTGCTGGAATCTTCTGCGGCCTCTGAGAGCAAGCCAAGAGCCACGGGGTAATTAAACCTCGAGCACACGAAGAAGGAAAAGGAAGGGGGTGCGGGGGGGGGGGAAGCACACGCTTCGTGGACAGGGGACGAGGAAAACCCGGCGGGCTGAGAAAAACCCCAGAGCTGAACTTCGCGTGACCCCCGCGTGCTGCCTGCAGTTGCGACATTCAGTGCCCCCCGCGCACTGCCGGCTGCCCGGTGATGTCAGCGGGCCGTGGCCCCACAGGAAGCTGGGCTACCATCCGCCTGGCTGAGCGCTGTCTGCTCCTCCTCCCTGGCCCGGTGCTTCCCGCCCAGCCTCCTGTTAGCACGAAGCCACTGTGTGCAAGAGAGCCACCCAAGGATCTGCCTGCTTTTTGAGGTCCTCTGCCGGAAGCCAGCAGGTTCCCTTGTGGGTGCTGGTACCTTGCGCTTATTGCATTTATTTACTTTTGTTTCTCGAGCTAGGGTCTGGCTCTAGCCCAGGCTGATAATGGAATTAATCTCAGGGTGGCCTTGAACTCACGGTGATTCTCCTACCTCTGCCTCTCAAGTGCTGGGATTAAAGGCATGTGCCACCACACCCGGCACTTGTTGTGTTATTTTTTTAAAAAAGTTTTTTCTTTGTTTATTTTTATTTATTTATTTGAGAGCCACAGAGAGAAAGAGGCAGATGGAGAATGGGTGCGCCAGGGCCTCCAGCCACTGCTAATGAACTCCAGACACATCTGCCACCATGTGCATCTGGCTTACGTACGATCTGGAGACTTGAACTTGGGTCCTAAGGCTTCTCAGGCAAGCGCTCTTAACTGCTAAGCCATCTCTCCAGCCCCTGGCTCTTATATTCTTTTTTACCCCTTCTTCTGCAATGGTCCCTGAGCCTTGGAGGGTGTGATAGAAATGTGTCATTTAGTGTTGAACACTCCACCATCTCTTTTTCTTAGCACTGTGGTGAGTTTTGAGTCATCCCAGTCAGTGGTCACAGCCATCTGAAAAGAGGTTTCTCTAAGCAAAAGTGAGAGTAACAGTAATATATGGGCATAAACATATGTGTTTAGAGTTTGGTGGGATGTGTGTGTGTGTACACACACATATAAATACACAAATTCATAAAAGAAAAATAACAACCTTACTGTCATGTAATTCATACACCATGACAGCCCCTGTTTAAGTGTATGTATTTGGTGTTAGTGTGTGTTTAGTGTGTTTGTGTATGTACTTAGTATATTAACGTGTATTTAATATGTTTGGCTGTCTTTTTGTTTTTTTCCAAGGTAGGTTCTTGTTCTAGCCTAGGTTGACCTAGAGCTCACTCTGTCATCTCAGGGTGGCCTTGAACTCAGTAGTAATCCTCCTACCTCTGCCTTCCCAGTGCTGGGATTAAAGGCGTGCGCCACCACACTGGCCTCTGTTTAGCATGTTTGAATCAATATGTTAGTGGAGTTGTGCAGTCGTCATCACAGTGTGATGGGAGAGCATTCTTGCTACCGCTAGAAGCCCCCTCTGCCTCCTGAAGGCAGTCACGCTTAGTCTCCCTTTACCCCTGGGAACCTAATCTCCTTGGCATGTCGGTGGATTTGCCTCTTGAAGACGGTGTCTGTAGATAGAATCAGAAGCACTATGTGGTCTTTTCTGGCTCACTTCTTTCACATAACGTTGCAGTATCAGCCATACTTTATTCCTTTTTTTTTTTTTTTTTTTTGCCATTTTGTGTGTGTGTCGGGGGGGGGGGGGGGAGAACTGGTGTGCCAAGGCCTCCAGCCACTGCAAGCGAACTCCAGACAGGTGTGCTACTTTGTGCGCATGTGTGACCTTGTGTGCTTGTGTCACCTTGTGCGTCTGGCTTCTGTGGGACCTGGATTGTCAAACGAGGGGTCTTAGGCTTTGCAGGCAAGCGCCTTGACTGCTAAGCCATCTCTCCAGTCCTCTATTCTTTTAAAAAAAATTTATTTATTATTTGAGAGAGGTTGGGGGAGAAGAGAGGGAGAGAATAGGCACACCACTGCAAATGAACTCTAGGTGAATGCACCACTTTGTGTGTCTGGCTTTATGTAGATACTGAGGAATTGAACCCAGGTCTTCCGGCTTTGCAAGTAAATGTCTTTAGCTGCTGAGCCATCTCTCCAACCCTTTATTCCTTTTATATGGCTAAAAAATAGTCCGTTAAATAGACATACCACTTTTTGTTCATTCATCAGTGGCTATTTTAAGTTTTTGACGTTTTGGTGTCTGGGAATAATGCTGTGGTCCACATGTGTCTAGCTTGTAGTGTGGACATGTTGTGGCTCATTATTGATAAACACCTTGTGGTACTACTGAGTCCTTTGTTACTTGGCATTTAAGTTGTTGAAGGAATTGCCAAATGGCTTTTCCAAAGTGGCTGTCCTATTGGATGATTCCGTTAGGAATGTACAATGGTTTCCAGTTTCTCCTCAGACGTGTTAACACCTGTTATTGTCTGCCTGTCTTCTGTTTTAAAAAACGTTTTTAAAATTGACAACTTCCATAATTATAAACCATAAGCTATGATAATTCCCTCCCCTCGTCCACTTTCCCCTTCATAAACCCACTTTCCATCATATCCCCTCCTCCTCACAATTAGTCTTTCTTTTATTTTGATGTCATGATCTTTTCCTCCTATTATGAGGGTCCTGTGAAGGTAGTGCCAGGCACTGCGAGGTCATGGGTATCCAGGCCATTTTGCGTCTGGAAGAGTGCATTGTAAGCAGTCCTACCCTTCCTTTGGCTCTTACATTCTTTCCGCCACCTCTTCCGCAATGGATCCTGAGCCGTGGAAGGTGTGATAGAGATATTGCAGTGCCTAACACTCCACCGTCACTTCTCAGCACTATGGTGCCTTCTGAGTCACCCCAGAGGCTGCCTGTCTTAATTTAGCCCAAGCTGCTGGGTGAGAAGCAGGATCCCATTAGGTGTTTTTTGTTTTTTTTAAATTTTATTTGTAAACAGAGATAGAGATAGAAGAGAGACAGAGGGAGAGGGAAAATGAGAATAGGTGCACCGGGGCCTCCAGTCACTGTAAACGAACTCCAGATGTATGTCCACTTTGTGCGTCTGATTTTACGTGACCTGTTGGTTGAAAATCAGTTGCCAAAAGATGTAAAATTTGATTTCTTGACTATCAGTTTTGTTCCAATGGCCCATATCTACCTCCTGCCAGTCTTGGTGACTGTAGCTTTTAAAAAATAGATGTGTTTTCTTAATCTACCTATTCCAAAAGCAAATTTTTTAAAATTTATTTTTATTTTTATTTATTTGAGAGTGACAGACAGAGAAAGAGGCAGAGAGAGAGAGAGAGAAAATATGGGTGCACCAGGGCCTCCAGCCACTGCAAATGAACTCCAGACGCGTGTGCCCCCTTGTGCATCTGGCTAACGTGGGCCCTGGGGAATCGAGCCTTGAACCAGTGTCCTTGGGCTTCATAGGCAAGCACTTAACCAGTAAGCCATCTCTCCAGCCCCCCAAAAGCAGATTTTGAGGCAACTCTCAGAAAGAGTGTGTGCATGTGCGTGCACACGTGTGCGTGTGTGTTAGATGAGGAGAAAAAAGATGAAGACTGAGATAGATGTTGGTGTTCAATATTGTAAATAATGTGTTTTTATGAGGTTGGTCCAGATGGCCTGTCACTTTGGGCTTTGAGCTTCCTAGTGGACAAGGCTAATGGTGATGTGACTCTGATCAGATTAATAAGTGTCCATAAAATTTACACAAAATTCTCAAGAGATGGGCTGGAGGGATGGTTTAGTGTTTAAGGCGTTTGCCTGCAAAGCCAAAGGACCCAGGTTCAAGTCCCCAGGACCCACGTAAGCCAGATGCACAAGGTGGTGCATGTGTCTGGAGTTCGTTTGCAACGGCTGGAGGCCCTGGCACACCCATTCTCTCTCTGTTTCTCTCTCTCTCAAATAAATAAGTAAATACATATAAATAGTTGGAAAATTCTTAAGAGAGAAACCCATAATTTTTGTTTTGTTTTTGTTTTTTTTGAGGTAGGCTCTCACTCTAGCCCAGGCTGACCTGGAATTCACCATGTAGTCTCAGGCTGGCCTTGAATTCACGGTGATTCTCCTACCTCTGCCTCCCGAGTGCTGGGATTAAAAAGGCGTGCGCCACCAGGATTCCAGCTCAGAAACCCATAATTTTAAGGACCAGAACAGGCGAATGTCTCCTGTAGGTTTTAGTGACGGGAGCTTCTTAAGGGCACAATTGTCACTGGTGCTCCCTCTCTTGAGATTGACAGCTCTTTGAGGGTAAACTGAGTCCTATGTCTCTCACAGATGTCCCAAGTTGCCTAGGACAGAGCACCAGAGATATGTATAAGATGTCCACTAAGGCCCAGGGAACACATGGAAAAGAGGCCCGAGGGAGTGTCAGACTTTAGAGGATGGGGAGAAGTGCTGTCAGATGCTGCGAAAGGGGCTCAAGAGACCTCATCCCTCCCTCAGGAGTTCTTGGTAGTTAATGGGGTTGCCAGGAGAGGGGGAGGCATTCTCTTCCGTGGTGTAGCCACTGCTAACTTGTTCCTACTCTGGTGAACAACCCTCACCCGTGGTAATGCAAGCAACCCTGATTTAAACAGCAGGACCCCCCCCAAAAAAAACGACATGAGGGCTGAAGTGATGGCTTAGCAGTTAAGGCACTTGCCTGCAAAGCCTAAAGACCTGGGTTCAACTTCCCATCACCCATGTAAATCCAGATGCAAGAGGTGGTGCACGCGTCTGGAAACGGTTTGCAGTGGCTAGAGGCCCTGGTGTGCCCATTCTTATTCTCTTTCTTTCTTTCTCTCTCTCTCTCTCTCTCTCTCATAAAAACAAATATTTTTTAAAAGACATGAAAGTAGGAGGGGGACATGTTGGAAAGAAGGGGTTCACAGTAGGCATGGGAGGGGGGTAAGAGAAGATAGTAGGTGTGACTATGATCAAGTTACATTTTATACATGTCTGAGATGATAAAAAGAATAAAATTAATTCAACAATCTCCACTAAATTCTAAGGTTTCAGAATATTGTCTGTCGCCTTGTCTGCAACCAGGTTGAGGCTGGTTGGGGACCAGTTGGAGGCAGAGGTGGCAACGTTGCTGTGCCCTCCTGCGTTATAGAAGTTACTTCTTGCATTGAGCTTCCTAAGGACCAACCATGCAGTGGGCACATGGGCATCTCTCTCTCTTTCTCTCTCTCTTTCTCTTGCGTGTGTGTGTATGTACGTGCAGATGTGCCTGCCTCTGCCCTGAACCCTGGTGTTGGCTTCCTCCACCTGCCCCCGGCCCCACCCACCCATCTTTCCTGCTCTGTGTTTCAGGGTCTTTTCTCACTTTGACATACATCCCGCTTCTCCTGTCTCCTGGAAAAAGCCAGCATGTGTGAGGGAGGTCCTGGCCCAGACTGGACAGCATCTCGTGGATTTGGGGCCACTGCCACCTATGGTTGTGCTTGGCACTGGGAGTGGCACTCGGCTCAGAGGCCACCCAGACAGTGGGCCTCCTGGGGGGGGGCAAAGGAGCAAGCTGCTTCTTAACTCTCTACATATGTCACCTTGGGTGGCCTTGTCCCCAATAAATAGGGCTTTACTATGATGTTTGCAGTAGCATCCTTCACCCCCCTCCTTACTAGACTTGACCAAGGCTCTCTAGGTGGGAGGTCATTGTTATTTCACCCTTTTTTACTTGGGGAAATAGAGATACAGAGTGAGGAAGCCCTTGACTCTGTCACGTGCAAAAAGATGGCCGCAGTATCCAGGGCCTTGACCTTCTCTCCATGTTTTCCTTCCCCTCCGGCCTGCTGATCTCCAGCATTTTATTTTCTTGAGATAAGGTCTCATGTGGCCCATGCTGGCCTTAAACTTGTTATGGAGCCGAGGGTGGTCTTGAACTTCTGATTGCCCTCCCATGCCTTGCCTCTACCTCCTGAATGCTGAGATTATAGGTATGTGCCGCCCTGCCCAGTTGATAGCGGTGCTGGGGATTGAACTCGGGGCTTTGTGCATGCTAGACAAGCATCCTACCCAACTGAGTTACAGCCTGTGAGAGACCAGCATTCTTTTTTATTTACTTGAGAGAAGGAGAAAGAGGGAGGGAGGAAGAGGCAGATAGAGAGAGAAATGGCGCACCAAGGGCCTCCAGCCACTGCAAATGAACTTCAGATGTATGTGCCACCTTGTGCATCTGGCTTACGTGGGTGCTGGGGAATAGAACCTGGCTCCTTAGGCTTTGCAGGCAAGTGCCTCAACCGCTAAGCCATCTCTCCATCCCGCAGCATCCTTTCTTGCTTGGGGACTTTGGGACATGTAGGTCATTGTCCATCCTCCTTACGGGAGGCTGATGGCCAACAGCCCCTATACTTGGCACTTTCTGCATGCCTGCTTCTGCCAGGTGTAGTCTGGGGTAACCCCTCGCAGCCTGAGGAACTTCTCACACTGCCTCACTTAAGCTCGGCCACTTTGGCATTGGCAGGGCTAGGTGTCTTTAAACCCACTGTGATCATAGGGAATAATTGTCAAGCACCACACAGCTGGCCAGGGCCAGAGACCAGATGCTGACCCCAGCCCAGTGCTCTGGCCCAGCCCGCCTGGCACACCTGGGTGTGAGGTTTCGGCAGCAGAACTGGGCTTCCCAGAACCCTGCCGAGGAGCACGCCCAGGAGCACCCTGGCCCCGTGTCACCCGGAGGACACGGCCATGGGAAAGTCGCCTTTTTCTCCCACGCAAGTCAGATCTCGCCCCCACACCCACAGCTTTCTTGTCGCTGCAGCGCTGAGCCATGATGTTCTCAGAACAGAGCCCAGCGGCCCCGCTCAGGCGTCTGCCGTGACGGAAATGCCACGCCCCATGAGCCAGCGGCGCGTCACCTGGCTGCCACCGTGGAGGTGGGTCCGTGGCTGTGTCCGTGGACACGGAATCCAAGCCTGCTGTGGGCAGAGCCTTGAGTGCTCTTTTAGTTACCATAGGAACCAATAAGGAAGAGGCCTGGCCCCTTAGGAACACTTCGGTCATCATCTTTTTATTTTTTTTATTTTTATTTTTATTTTTGTTTATTTGAGAGCGACAGACACAGAGAGAAAGAGGCAGAAGGAGACAATGGGTGCGCCACAGCTTCCAGCCTCTGTAAACGAACTCCAGACACGTGCACCCCCTTGTACATCTGGCTAACGTGGGTCCTGGAGAATCGAGCCTCGAACCGGGATCCTTAGGCTTCACAGGCAAGCGCTTAACTGCTAAGCCATCTCTCCGGCCCTCGGTCATCATCTTGATGGTGTCCCTGAGCCTGGCCTTTTTAGCCAGTTTCTGCCGTGATGGGGGGGTCTGTGTTGGTTCACTCACAGCTCTCGCATGCAGAGAGAGGTCACAGGTTGACAGCAGGCAGCTTCTTCCTACATTGCTCTCCACCTTACGGATGGAGATAGTCACTTGAACCCAGAACCTCCTGACTCAGCCAGTCTGGCTAGCCACCTCCTGGGGACTGCCTGTCTCTACCACCAGAATGTTGGGATTGCTGCCTGGCATTGATACGGGTCCTGGGGATGCAAACACTTCACCTATTGAGCCATCTCCCCAGCCCGCCTTGTACTCACTGAGTCCTGCCCTGTGCTACGCTCTGCCTACAGGAGTGGGTGAGGACGCGGCCCTGGGAGGGTGGCGTGGCTGATGGTGGGAGCCTGGATTCCCTGGAGGGAAGGACTTGGGGCCAGAGTCTACAGGGTGAGTGGGAGTCACAGAAGAGTCTCTCGGGCCCAGAAGTCTATCTGGAGGACTATGCATCTGTCTTAACGTGTCCTGTTTGGTTTAGTCCAGTGGTCTTTTTTTTTTTTTCCTGAACCCCTTTTGTGTGCATCACTGTGTGCTGGGACCCGAGCATGGCAGGGGTCTTAAGTGCCCCCCTGTGCAACCCTGAAGTGAACCAGGGCCCCGTGTTTGGTGGGCTGCCTGCCTCTAGCTGGCGTGAGGGCATCCAAGCGTAGTGTGTCCCCAACACAGCTCCAGTCCCACAGGGCCAGGATGAGGGGCCGAGAGCCCCCCGGTGGGGAGGGGCTTGCACTGGGATTCACACCCATAGCTGACCTAGCCAGATCCTTAGACGTCCTCCTTACAGGCTAACCCTGTGACCACGGTGACGACTGTGACCTGCTGTGCAGGTGCCAAGGCTGGGGGAGCTGCTGTAGATTATTGCGGATCTTAGAGAGGGAGAGGAGACTTACTGAAGTTGGCCTCAGAGCCTAAGCCATCATCATGATGGGCAGAGGGAGGACCATCCTAGGCAGAGCTCCGAGCGCCAGGAAATGAGGCCCCCTTGGTGTTGGGATTTCCACTAGGCAGGCGGGACATGTGCCCGGCACGTGGGAGCTGGGAGACAGGGTGGCTTCCCCATTGTCAGGGAAAACAGCCGGCCAGCTCGCCTTGCAGCGGGAGGGAGAGAGGGCGGTGTGTCCGATGCGGAAGGTGGAGGTCAGGAGGTGAGAGGTGAGGTGTGGATCTTGATAAAAGCTGGTAGTGCCGCCTGGAAATCCCCAGGCTCACTTCCTCCAGGAAGCGGCGCCGGGGGGGGGGGGGCACGCCACCTCCCAGCACGGAAGCTCACACCCGCAGGAGCACCTGACTGAGTGTCTCGGCTTTGTCCGTGGGAGAGTAGGTTCTGTGGGAGAGCTGGGGTCATGGCCAGGCTGGTTAGCGGAGTCCCTGGGCAGAGTGTAGTAATCTATTTGAAATCCACAGTGTGGGCGGAAGACTTGTGTGCCAGAATGCTTTGCAGCAGACAGACCTGAGTCCTTTGACTTCAAGCTAGCTGTCTTCCGGTCATCCTGGCTGCGCTCAGGTGATGACCTCAAGGTGGTTCCAACATTAGGCTATGAAAGTAGTAGAGTCATCTATGAGAACAAGCAGGACCCCAAGACCTCAACAGCTCAACTCCTTCATGCTTTTTTTTAAAAAAAATTATTTATTAAGAGAGAGAGACGGGCAGATAGAGAATGGGTGCACCAGGGCTTTGAGCAACTGCAAATGAACTCTAGACGCATGCACCAACTTGTGTATCTGGGGAATCGAACCTGGGGCTTTAGGTTTCACAGGCAGGCGCCTTAACCGCTAAGTCATCTCTCCAGTCCTCCATGTTTCAACAGAGTTGGAAATGACACACCCCGAAGTAGCACCTTGAGGGATCCTCGCTCACTGAAGTCTTCCCGGCGCAGTCGCCATGCCCCCAGTGGGCTTAGAGCAGGTGGCTCTGGCTGTGTGATTCTGAGGACATGCACCCACCCCCCCCCTTCCCGCCAGGAAGCTCTCTAAGCCGTGGGAAAGAGCTCTGGCTGGTTAAGCATGGTTTTCTGTAGGCAGACCTTCTAGGCCTGGAATCACACTGGCATGCTGATGTGGGTTTTAGTGGTAACTCAAAGAACAGTTAGTATAGGGTGGGGATGTGGCTCAGTTGGTAGAGTGCTCTCCTAGCAACGCCTGAAACATTGGGTTCAGTCCCCGGCCCCTCACGAACTGGGTGTGATGGCGTACCCCTGCAGTCTTAGCACTTCAGAAGTGGAGGCAGGAGGATGGGAAATTAAAGATAACAAGTTAGATGCCAACCCTGGGCTACGTGAGAGTAGGAAAGAAAAGAAAGAAAGCGAGCAGTTAATTAGCTAAACACCACAGGCAGATGAGGATTCATGTTCCAAGGAAGAGTTTGGAAGTCACTCCTCAGCGTGCTAGTGCCGAGCTGTTGACCACATACATACCTGTCTCGGAGCTGATGCCAACTCCCGGCACCTCACACGTGTGGGCACCCTGTGTGCCAGCCAGTGTGGTCACTGCAGAAGGGTGCATGGCCCATGTAGAAATGTATGCAGGGGCATACCTCCTCAGAGCATGCCTTCTTCCCACGGTGGTGTGGTAAGTGGTCGTAAGCCTTCTACTGATGAATGGTCATTCCTCCTTTATTGGCTGTTTGCCCGCAAAGTAACTCTCTGTTGTTGAGTAAAGGTAGAACTGGGCCCAGAAGACTGGAGTCTGGGACTGTGTCATTAAAAAAATATTTATTTTATTAAAAATATGTATTTTAGTTGTATTTGTTCGAGAGAGAGGGAGAGAGAAAATGGGTGTGTCAAGGCCTCTAGCCATTGCAGAAAACTTCATACGCATGCGGCACCATGTGCATCTGGCTTATGTGGGTACTGGGGAATCAAACCTGGGTCCTTAGGCTTTATAGGCGAATGCCTTAACTGCTAACCCCTCTCTCTAGTCCTGCGCCATTTCTTTTTATACCTGACTAGAACTTGAGAGGAAAAGCAATCAAATATTGTCACATAAAGCTCTAATAAGATCTCTGGTTATAGAAAGGGCATTTCAGCAATTGTCACCCGGCATGGGATATGATAAACTTACTTAAGATAGCTACCTGCCAGGTGTGGTGGCCCTTGGGAGGCTGAGGCAGGAAGATCGCCAGTTCTAGGCCAACCTGGAATACAGAGCAAGGCCCTGTCTCAAAGCAAAAGCTCGGACAGAGACATCATCTGGCTAAGGCTTTGTGCAAGTTCACCAGGACGTACGTGGGTACTGAGTCACGAGGAATACCCTGCTGCACGGGCTTAAAGTGCCGGGTTCCTCTAGCAGACAGTCTCACGTTGCTGGGATGAACTTCCAACCCAGGCACAGTTATGGAGAAAGGGAATTTATTTGTAGCGTAGAGATCCAGGGGAGTTCCATAATGGCAGAAGTAGTCCCCCCCCACACACACCCAGTTTTACAATTCCAAGCGGGCAGAAAAGCCACCACCAACACCGGAAGCGAGCACACTTGGGGAACTCGCTCCAGCACTCCGCAAACCTTTAGACTGGATTTCCAAATCCACCTCCACGCCGAAGGGCTGGACGCTAGGATCCGCCCACAGTGACGCCTCCTCCAGCCAGGTGGCTGCAGATCTAAATCACAAGCTTGAATAGACTCCTGTTATTTATTGGGAGGAGGTCAATTCAAACTACCACAGTTCCTGAACTGTCCTTTGAGTCATAACTCCGAACTCCCGTTCCTTAGGAGGCCCCCACCAGGTGAGGGCTGTCCTGTCTCTGAAAGTCCCCAGCACGTTTCTTGGGCTGGCTTCACGTTTGGTATACTTGATGTGGAGTCGTACAGGTCCAGCGATGTGAGCAGCACCTGGATCTAGACCAGCCCTGGGATGATAAGCATGGGGTTTTGGAGACAGAAGACAAGGCCTTCTGCCACAGAGGGTGACCGTTTTTGAAAGGGAGGCCTGGCAGAGGTCCATGGTTAGAATGGTGACCGTCATGGAGCAGTCTCTTAGGAGCTGCCCTGGGGGCTCAGAAGCCAGCTCACCTGTCTGAGGGCAGAGGAGTGAGGTTGCCTGGGGAGAGGGTGGGGTTCCATCCTGGGTGTGCCCCTCTGTGGCACAGGTGGGAGCAGCCCTGGGAGGGCGATGTGTCTCGACTGCTGCTAGAACAGCTGAGTCTCTGCCTTCCTTTAGAAAGGGGGTACCTCGCTGCTGCAGCAGAACTGGGGGATCCTCTTCACCTGCGCACCACATCTCGCGTGTTCTGGGGGGAGGGCGTGATCATATCTACAACATGATGAACGCCAAGACCCTGCATCTCAATCTACATAGATACATGGCTGTTTCCTGTGGCCTGGCGCAGGGTGGCCGGGGTGGGAGGGTAGCTCGCCGGCTGCCCGGAGCTCTGACTCACAGCCCGGCGTGGAGCCCAGCGGGGATTTCCACGCAGCCTCAGTGTTGTGTTCTCCTGTTTCCTGTTGGCCTGCGATGCAGGCTGGCTGTCAGCAAGTACCCCTGGGTACTGGCAGCCCAGGCCACCAGCCTGCCTGCGAACCCTGAGGACACCTCGGTCCTACCTTCTGTCCCTGTGTGCCCTGACCCTGAGCAGTCAGCTTCGTGGAGGGCTGCGGAGGGACAGGGAAGGAGAGCTGGCTTGCAGGGGGCAGCTGGACTGGGCCTGTACGGGTAGAAAAGCCTTGGTTGGTTCCAAAGGCCCTCTGATCTGCTGACTAGAACATTCGCGAAGGAAACAGAAATAGGCGGCTCTGGGCCCATTGAGCTCCTACACTTAAGGGAAGGGCTTCAGGATAGTTGATTTCTTTAGGTCTTTCTGAAACATCTGTTGAAGTGTGTCAGCTCCTAGCGCCTCCATTTCTCAGTGGAAGAGCATTCCACTTAACATTCTCCACTGTCAAGGACCTCTGCATATTCGTGCATCTTTTTTTTTTTTTTCTCTCCACGACTTTCTGTATTGTGTGACCTACATTAGCATCTTACAAATGTTACCTTCGTTTGTTCTTGACTGTTGTCTAAGGCTGTATTGTCTAATACCAAGTCTCTGCCTAGGTTCAAATTTCAGATAATTAAGATGAGTCCAGTACCTCAGTCCCACTGACCACTTTTCAAGCACTCATGCGGGTTTGTGGCTACCATAGTGGACAGCACGTTGCCAGTGTCACAGAAGATTCTATTGGCTATCACAGGTCTAAGGACTGGGCATATATCCCCATTCTGTAGTTGAGACTGAGTCCCACGGGGTTAAGTTGACTTGATTTCCTTATGAGGATGAGCGAATGAAAACATTTTCATTTTCTAAATGAATCTATATAAATTTTATATATTGATAAAAGAAACTAAGAGTTTTCGTTAAGAGAAATTGATCTACAGGCCCCGGGGGTGCTGTGCAGGTCAGCTTGCTCACTCTTTCTTCCCCTCAGCCGTGGGTGGCTGCTTTGTCTGGTTTCCCAGTGATTTTGGGGGACAGGCAAGCCAAGAATGCTTTCCCTACAGGAATCTGTTGGCCTCTTTTCCTCTGCAGGAATCGATGGTTATTAGCGATGTCTAATTTTTTGTTCTTTTGACCTATGGTTAGAGCCAAAAGAAGTCTCGGGAAATATACAGAAATACACACTGCTCTGTAATGAAAACTACCAAGGTCCAGAGAGGCGAGGGGAGTGTGCTGGCTCTTAGCTTCTCTTTTCAAGCGAGGGGTTTGTCTGACAATATCAGGAAGGGAAAAGGGCTTTGGGGTTGTACAGGCCAGAGTTCAGATCCCGGCCCTGCCTTCGAGGATGTCTCGGGACCATAGGCAATAGCTTTGACTCTGTTTATCTCTGAAACACAGATGAAATGTCTCATAGGTTGGGTTTAAGTACTTTTTTTTTGCATGCATGTGTGCATTATGTATGTGTTTATATATGTATGTGTATGTACATGTATATGTGTTCTTGGACATGTGAGAGACCAGAGGTTGACATCAAGTGACATTGTTAGTCACTCGTAGCTTTTTTTTTTTTTTTTTTAATTAAGTAGAAACTTTGTTTGTATGGACACATCGTGTGTTGGTAGCATCATTTCCCCTTTCCCTGTCCCCATTCCACTGAGGGCCCTCCTCAGTGGGATTGCTGGTAGTCACCAAGGGCTTGTGGGTTATGAGTTGTGACTGCAGGAGTCAGGCAGTCACTGTAGCGGGCGGCAGTGCCTCTGGGTACTCCCTTCCACTCTGTGGCTCTTACAGTCGTTCTGCCCTCTTCTGCGAAATTCCCTGAGCTCTGTTGGGTGTCCTTTAAGTCTTCGGTGTCGAGCTCTCAGCAGCTTCTGGGTTTCTTTGGCGCAGGTTTCAGGCTTGCCAGTTCACCTGTGCTTTCCCCCGGGCCCTGGCTGCTGCGTGAGGGGGTGGTTCAGCTCCTCAGGTCTCACTGCCTCGCCCCATGCGGGACCCCGGCAGCCCCACACCAGCGGCAGGGGAACTGGGGGACTCTTGACCTTGTTTTTTAGTTTTTAAAAATTGTTTTTGTTTATTTTTATTTATTTGAGAGTGACAAAGAGAGAGAGAGAGAATGAATGGGTACACTAGGGCCTCTAGCCACTGCAAGCAAACTTCAGATGCCTGCGCCCCCTTGTGCATCTAGCTAATGTGGGTCCTGTGGAATCGAGCCTCTAACCAGGTCCTTAGGCTTCACAGGCAAACGCTTAACTGCTAAGCCATCTCTCCAGCTCTCAACCTTGTTTTTTTTTATTATTTATTTTTATTTGTTTATTTGACAGAGAAAGAGGGAGAGGTAGAGAGTCAGAGAGAGAATGGGCACGCCATGGCCTCCAGCCACTGCAAACGAACTCCAGACGGGTGCGCCCCCTTGTGCATCTGGCTAACGTGGGTCCTGTGGACTCGAACCTGGGTCCTTTGGCTTTGCAGGCCAGCCCTTGACCTTGGTTTTTGAAAGTGGGTCCCTTACTGAACTTGGAAGCTAGTCAGCAAGTCCAGGGATCCTTCTCTCTCTGCCTCTTTAGTGCTAGGGTCATACACTGCCGCCCGTGGCCTTTACGTGGCCTCTGGGGATCTGAACTTGTGTGGCAAGCACTTAATGATTCATCTCCCCAGCTCACAAATTAATGTTAAAAGATTAAGTTGGGCTGGAAATGGCTTAGCAGTTAAGAGCACTTCTTGTAGAAGCACGAGGGCCTGAAGAGGCCTGAGAAACTGCTTGAGTTTGGTCCCCGGGACCCACAACAACAGCTGGGTGTAGTCCCTCACCCGTAACCTCAGTCTCTTAGGGGAGCCGAGACCTGAGAATTCTTGGAGCTCACAGGAAAAATGGCAAGCCCTGGGGATCAGTAAGAGAATCTAGCTGAAAACAGAAATGGGCTGGAGAGACGGCTCCGCAGTTAAAGGCGCTTGCTTACAAAGCCTGATGGCCTGGGTTTGATTCCCTTAGTCCTCACGGTAAAGCCAGATGCACAAAATGGTGCATGCGTCTGGAGTTCATTTGCAAGTGACAGGAGGCCCTGGTGCACCCATTTCCCCCACCCCTCTACTTTCCTCTCTCAAACACATAAATAAACAAAACCAGTTGTTATAAAAAGAACGCAAACAATGGGTAGAAGAGCAATGGAGCAGGGACATCTAGCCGCTGGTGGTGAGCTCGTGGGGTCCCCTAAGGGTACTTACACATGCATACACCACATATGCCACACCACACAAGGGAAAAAAAAAAAAAAACACCAACTAAATTGTAAGTGTTTCAGGCCAATTTCTGGCATATTGTAAGTGCTCAGTAAATGGCAGCCATTCGGGTTCCAACGGTGTGGTCACCTCTTCCCAGCAGTCCAATTTCATGGCTCGGCATCTGGGACACAGCAGGCACTTGCGTGGACACTGTGCCCCGAAGTGGGGAGACAGGATGGACTTATTTTGGACTAGTGTTCTTGTGGCGCTTCCAAAGTCTGGGCTCGGTGTGTCTGTGCTGCAAACCTTGGATTTCTTCCTGAGGACAGACTACACTTACAGCCATGAGTGCCCTGCTCATCCGAAAGGGTTTAAGGAGGATGAGGGCCCAGAGTGCCCAGCAAGCCGGGAAACAGAACAAACAGTGCCCCCTCCTTTCCAGCTTCTGGATGTACCATAGGTTCAAGCGACCACTGGAAAACAGGCTGTCGTCAGTTGTACTTAAAGGCTGTGTCCCTCTAAAAAGAAGCAACATCAGTGACTGCCCCTGTGCACCGCCCCCCCCCGCCCGCCCCGATCCTGAGCTTAAGGAGCTGGAGGATTGTTGGTGTTTTGAAGAAAAAAAAACAAACTATTATCTTTTAGTTTTTCAAGGTAGGATCTCACTCTAGCCGAGGCTGACCTGGAATTCACTATGTAGTCTCAGGGTGGCCTCAAACTCACCGTGATCCACCCACCTCTGCCTCCCGAGTGCTGTTAAATCTATGATCTTGAGAGAAGTTGTTGAGGTATAAGGTTGGATAGATACTGTGGTGGTTTGATTCAGGTGTCCCCCATGAACTTAGGTGTTCTGAATGCTAGGTTCCCTGCAGATAGAGATTTGGGAATTGATGCCTCCTGGAGGCGGTGTATTGTTGGGGGCGGGCTTATGGGTGTTATAGCCAGTTTCCCCTTGCCAGTGTTTGGCACATTCTCCTGTTGCTATTGTCCACCTTATGTTGGCCACGGGGGTAATGTCCACCCTCTGCTCATACCACCATTTCCCCCCTGCCATCATGGAGCTTTCCCTCAAGTCTGTAAGCCAAAATAAGCCCTTTTTACCCCAAAAGCTGCTCTTGGTCGGGTGATTTCTGCCAGCAATACAAACCTGACTGCAACAGATACTCTTCCAGAAATGTTTCATAGGCAGTTCAGTAAAGAAGTTATTTAGTTAGTGAATTCTTCATAAATCAAAAAGGGGGTGGTGCTGGAGAGATGGCTTAGCGGTTAAGACACTTGCCTACAAAGCTTAATGACGTGGGTTCAATTCCCTAGTGCCCATGTAAGACCAGATGCACAAAGTGGCATGTGCATCTGGAGTTTGTTTGCAGTGACTAGTGGCCTTGGTGTGCCCATTTTCTCCCCTTTGATCTCTCTCTGCTTGCAAATAAATAAAGTATTAAAAACATTTTAAAAAAATTAACCACCATGGGCTAGAGAGATGGCTTAGCGGTTAAGCTGCTTGCCTGCAAAGCCTAAGGACCCAGGTTCATTTTCCTAGTACCAATGTAAGCAAGGTGCACAAAGTGGCACATGCATCTGGAGTTTATCTGCAGTGGCTAGAGGCCCTGGCGTGCCTATTCTTTCTCTCTCTCTCTCTAACTGCTTGAGTTTGGCTCCCCGGGGACCCACAACAACAGCTGGGTGTAGTCCCTCACCCGTAACCTCAGTCTCTTAGGGGAGCCGAGACCTGAGAATTCTTGGAGCTCACAGGAAAAATGGCAAGCCCTGGGGATCAGTCAGAGAATCTAGCTTGAAACAGAAATGGGCTGGAGAGACGGCTCCGCAGTTAAAGGCGCTTGCTTACCAAAGCCTGATGGCCTGGGTTTGATTCCCTTAGTCCTCACGGTAAAGCCAGATGCACAAAATGGTGCATGCGTCTGGAGTTCATTTGCAAGTGACAGGAGGCCCTGGTGCACCCATTTCCCCCACCCCTCTACTTTCCTCTCTCAAACACATAAATAAACAAAACCAGTTGTTATAAAAAGAACGCAAACAATGGGTAGAAGAGCAATGGAGCAGGGACATCTAGCCGCTGGTGGTGAGCTCGTGGGGTCCCCTAAGGGTACTTACACATGCATACACCACATATGCCACACCACACAAGGGAAAAAAAAAAAAAAAACACCAACTAAATTGTAAGTGTTTCAGGCCAATTTCTGGCATATTGTAAGTGCTCAGTAAATGGCAGCCATTCGGGTTCCAACGGTGTGGTCACCTCTTCCCAGCAGTCCAATTTCATGGCTCGGCATCTGGGACACAGCAGGCACTTGCGTGGACACTGTGCCCCGAAGTGGGGAGACAGGATGGACTTATTTTGGACTAGTGTTCTTGTGGCGCTTCCAAAGTCTGGGCTCGGTGTGTCTGTGCTGCAAACCTTGGATTTCTTCCTGAGGACAGACTACACTTACAGCCATGAGTGCCCTGCTCATCCGAAAGGGTTTAAGGAGGATGAGGGCCCAGAGTGCCCAGCAAGCCGGGGAAACAGAACAAACAGTGCCCCCTCCTTTCCAGCTTCTGGATGTACCATAGGTTCAAGCGACCACTGGAAAACAGGCTGTCGTCAGTTGTACTTAAAGGCTGTGTCCCTCTAAAAAGAAGCAACATCAGTGACTGCCCCTGTGCACCGCCCCCCCCCCGCCCGCCCCGATCCTGAGCTTAAGGAGCTGGAGGATTGTTGGTGTTTTGAAGAAAAAAAAACAAACTATTATCTTTTAGTTTTTCAAGGTAGGATCTCACTCTAGCCGAGGCTGACCTGGAATTCACTATGTAGTCTCAGGGTGGCCTCGAACTCACCGTGATCCACCCACCTCTGCCTCCCGAGTGCTGTTAAATCTATGATCTTGAGAGAAGTTGTTGAGGTATAAGGTTGGATAGATACTGTGGTGGTTTGATTCAGGTGTCCCCCATGAACTTAGGTGTTCTGAATGCTAGGTTCCCTGCAGATAGAGATTTGGGAATTGATGCCTCCTGGAGGCGGTGTATTGTTGGGGGCGGGCTTATGGGTGTTATAGCCAGTTTCCCCTTGCCAGTGTTTGGCACATTCTCCTGTTGCTATTGTCCACCTTATGTTGGCCACGGGGGTAATGTCCACCCTCTGCTCATACCACCATTTCCCCCCTGCCATCATGGAGCTTTCCCTCAAGTCTGTAAGCCAAAATAAGCCCTTTTTACCCCAAAAGCTGCTCTTGGTCGGGTGATTTCTGCCAGCAATACAAACCTGACTGCAACAGATACTCTTCCAGAAATGTTTCATAGGCAGTTCAGTAAAGAAGTTATTTAGTTAGTGAATTCTTCATAAATCAAAAAGGGGGTGGTGCTGGAGAGATGGCTTAGCGGTTAAGACACTTGCCTACAAAGCTTAATGACGTGGGTTCAATTCCCTAGTGCCCATGTAAGACCAGATGCACAAAGTGGCATGTGCATCTGGAGTTTGTTTGCAGTGACTAGTGGCCTTGGTGTGCCCATTTTCTCCCCTTTGATCTCTCTCTGCTTGCAAATAAATAAAGTATTAAAAACATTTTAAAAAATTAACCACCATGGGCTAGAGAGATGGCTTAGCGGTTAAGCTGCTTGCCTGCAAAGCCTAAGGACCCAGGTTCATTTTCCTAGTACCAATGTAAGCAAGGTGCACAAAGTGGCACATGCATCTGGAGTTTATCTGCAGTGGCTAGAGGCCCTGGCGTGCCTATTCTTTCTCTCTCTCTCTCTCTCTCTCTGCCTGTCTCTCTCTCTCTCTCTGCCTCTCTCTTTCTTTTTCAAATGAATAAATAAAATAAAAAACACCATAACCAATCATACACTTGACAGAGCCTCACTGTGACTGTGTGCATGGGGGCATGTGGTGGCCAGGGGACCACTTCAGGTGTCAGCAGTGTTGTTCCTTAGGTCACCATCTACCTTATTTTGAAACAGGGTTTCTCACTGGACTGGAAACTCACCAAGCAGGCTAGACTGGCTGGCCAGTAAACCCCAAGCAGCTGCTTGTTTCCTCTCTCTCTCTCTCTCTCGGGGCTGGGACTACTACACCTGTGTTTTTTTTTTTTTTTTTTAATGAGCGTTCTGGGAATTGAACTTGGGTCCTCAAGGTGAGCACTTGGCCCACAGCTCACCTGTGACATTGCTGCAGACAAAGCCTTTCAGCTTTGAAAACTGTTCCCTCCCACAGTGTGTCTTTGGTCTCACAACCTTGAGCCCTGACAAGGGGCACCTGAAGAGCTTCCAAGGACAACCAGGGGAAGCTGGTAGCCAGCGTGTGACACTCTCCCTGACCTTGGCCTGGGAGCTGGACCTGGCCTTAAGGACCCAGAACATTCATGTCAGGAGGCTGCTGGCTCCTGCTACCTAGCAAGAAGCCGAGGGAAGAGTCAAGCCGTGAGGTTATTCATTGAAAAGTACCACTGTGAGGGTACAGTCACCACATGATGTTTTAGTCAACAGGCTCCCTGGATAACAGTCCCTTAAAATGATATTGGAGGTAAAAAAAAAAAAAAAATCCTATTATCCAGTGACATAGCTATCTTAGCACACCACTTCGTGTCCATGTGTGGAGAGATGTTGCTATAAACAAACCTGCTTTCTTGTCAGTGGTGTGAAAGTACTATGCATATAATCACGTAGAATACACAAAATTCGGTGGTGCTGGTGCAGGAGAGATGGCTCAGCGGTTAGGGCACCTGTCTGCAAAGCCTGAGGATCCAGGTTCGATTCTCCAGGACCCGCGTAAGCCAGATGCACATGGTGGCACATGCATCTGGAGTTCCTTTGCACTGGCTACAGGGGCCCTGGTACACCCTACTTCCCTCCCCCAAATGCTAATAAATAAAAAATCTTTTTTAAAAAAAAACTCAGTACTTGGGCTGGAGAAATGGCTCAGTGGTTAAAGCACTGGTTTGTAATGCCTAAAAACCTAGGTGTGATTTCCCCAGTGCCCACATAAAGCCAGATGAACAGTGTTGCATGCATCTGGAGTTTGTTTGCAGTGGCTGGAGGCCCTGGCACACCCATTTTCCCTGTCTCTTTCTCTCTCCTAGCAAATGAATAAATAAAAAACCTCAGTAGCAGTAATAAATGACTGTTAATTATTTACATATTTATTGCACTTTTTTTTTTCCTGACATAGGGTCTCGCTCTAGCTCAGGCTGACCTGGAATTCACTCTGTAGTCTCAGGGTGGCCTTGTGCATTATACTTTCTTGCATGTGCATGTGTGGTGCATATGTGGATGCATGATCATGTGTGTGTGCGCACGCGTGTGGGTGTGTATGGAGACTAGAGGTCGACACGGAGTGTCTTCCTCAGTTACTCTCCAGCCTTTCTTTGAGGAAGTGTCTCTCACTGAACCTACTGCTCATCAACAGGACTAGGCTGCTTAACGGCTGAGGCCCTGGGATCTTCCTGTCTCTACCTCTCCAGCGCTAGGAGCGCACAGCACCTCGCCTAGAGTTGAACGTGGGTGCTGGGGATCCGAACTCGGGTTCTCGGGCTCGTGTGGCAATCACTCTACCCCCTGAGCCATCTCCCCCTTAGCTTGTCCTTAATGATTTGGAACCTCTCTTTGTGAGGCTTGGAAAGAGGGCTGGTGGCCCCTACTGACTGACAAGATGCTGATGTACAAGTCGAGCTCACTGAAGGGAACTTAAGACACGAAGCTGAGTCTGAAACGATGTGTCAGCTTAGACTGACAACAGCCTCGTGTTTCTGCATCTTCAGGTTGCTTGTTAATTTGCTCGTCGTCATGGTGGCCCTAGGAGCAAGAAGCTATATCATGCATATGTCCCTACACCCGTGTCGCGTAGTGAAGGAATGTAGCACAGTACACCATCTAGGTGTGCGGGTGTGCACTCTGTGATGTCTACGGAATAAAATCTAGCCACACATTTCTCAGAACGTATCTATCATCCCACAACGTGCGCCTAGGAAACCAGGGCATTCTCTTCTTGTGGGCACCCACTCTGGAAGCCCAGGGGACAGGAGATGGGAACAAAGGGCAGAAGGAAGTCACCAGAGGCAAACTGGGTATGTGGCGTGACCAGGTGGTGGGTGACGCATCCCGTGTGCGGTGCTGGCCCTGACCTCCAGGCTGCTGCTTCCCCTGCTGGCTAGCACCGTGCCGGCCTGCGGCTGTTTGTAATGCTGCATCTCAACCTAGAAGTTTCCACAGCAGCCAGCCGCCCACCTACCTACATCTGCAGAGGTTAACTGCTGCTCAGTGTGCATGCACAGAGTGTCCTCGTGAGACAGTATTGCTGGTATCTGCCTGAATCCACAGTGTCTTCTCATGGGGACAACCACTAAACCCAATGGCTTTCCCCTTCTCCATCCCAGTGAAATGCATCCACCCCCAGCCATTATTGTCACTGGCCACACAGGCTCGGGGGGTCAGTGACCTGGCCTCGGGCCCCACTCTTGCGGATCACTGTAAATGAAGGCCGTTTGCATGGTTCAACGTGAACCCGGCGCTTTCTCAGCCTCCTTGGGCCGTTCACTTTTATAGCTCAGCAGAGACATCTGTGATGGCGGACGTCCAGGGTGCGTGGTATTTATTTTTGATTTGAAATATGAAAAGCATTTTTTTTTAAAAAAAAAGACAACCAACTCCTCTGAGTCATGCCCAGGGGGAACAAACGGTATGAAATGGGAGCCTGAGCTCGCCAGAGGAGGATGACAGAGAGGCTGGGTTAGGTCACCACTGGGCTGAAGTGCACTGGCCCTTAGCAGAGCAATATGTGGGCAAGAGCCACAGCCCAGGGGTGATTTATTGCAGCCGCTCGCTTAGACCAGGAGCCCCACACACTGGGTTCCCACAGGACGGGGCAGCAGCATGCGATTCCCACACACAGGCCGAGTTGAGCAACACGCTTGAGTAAGAGTTATCTTCCTTGGCAGGGTGGGCGTGGGGGTGTTCGTCCCTGAGCAACTACCTTCAACAGACAGGCAGACAACCTCTGAATCCCTGGAGGTTCTCTCTCTCCTCGCTCTGGGTGTCAGAATGCACGGGAGTCATGGTAGGTCACCCTTAGGATCCTTGGTGGGCCTCAGTTCCATCTTGCCGGGTGGGTTGGGCCGGGTCTTCTGAGACCTTGCTCACACATGCCGACTCTGAGGCATCAGTTGTCCCTCTTGTTCCCCCCGTGGCTTCTGAAGTGGTGGGGTTAAGTCAGGGCACCGTGCCCAGGTCCCAGGTTTCAAGAACTCAAGGACCTCCTGTCTGTGGTCTCCTAGCTGCTACCAGATGTGTCTACTTCTTGCTTTTTTCCCTAGACTTCCGGAGGAGCTCTGGGGTACAGTATGGAGACATGCATTTAAAAAATATTTTATTTATTTGAGAGAGAGAGAGAAAAAGGGGCAGATAGAGAATGAGTGCACCAGGGCCTCCAACCACTGCAAACAGAACTCCAGATGCATGCACCACCTTGTGCAGCTGGCTTACGTGGGTCCTGGGGAATTGAACCTGGGTCCTTGGGCTTTGCAGGCCAACGCCTTAACCAATAAGCCATCTCTCCAGCCTAAGACATGCCTTTTAAGCTTGGGTGGCCATGATTCTTACAGCGCTTCAAGAGTGGGCCAGAGGCTGCCCCTGGTTCAACCTCGCCTCACACTATCGACCTGTATCGCTCATGAGAGTATTATTTACGTCTCTGTGTTGACAGCCTGACTCCTCCGGTGGACCCACCCTGTGACAACAGTCCTTTCCCTGTCTCGTTTGTGGCTGTTACCCAGTGCACGGGACAGGGCCTGGCACCTAGCAGGCCCTAAGTGTACATTTGTCGAACGGGCAACTCTTTTTTCCTCAGCTGATGGTAGTGTGGCAAGCTCTGGTGCCCATGGGGCCCATCTGTGTGGCCTGGTGTGCCGTATGGCCTTGCCCAGTCTTGGGTTCTTCCTTGCGGGATGAGGCTCCCTAGGTGAAGAGATTCATGTGCCACGTAGGCCCCCTGGGCAGCCCTGACGTTGCCATGGGTATGAGCAGCAGGGACTGTCCAGTGGGACCCATTCAGCTCTCAAACCTTGAAGAGGGGGTGGGGCAGGCTGGACTCTACACCATGAGCCAAACACTGGGCTCGTCGGGCCTCACATGGAGACGAGACACCGGCGACAACCCAGGCGAGGATGCTCGCGGAGCCAGGTTCACGATGGATGAGCAAATATTTACCCTGTCTGAGGTCGATTGGGAACCGTCTCCTGGCATTCTGTTTTTCTGTCTCTTGCCCCTCTCTGCCTGCCATCCATCCTCTTTTATTTTTTTTTAATTTGAAAGAAGCCCAAAGCTTGGCAGGGTAATTGACTGGCTTGACAACCAGTTACCAGAGTGTCTTGACTCCTCCCCAGGTGACTGGCCACCTGGCCTCGCCCTCCTCTCAACCATGGCCTGCAGAGGGCAGCCAGGTCACTCAGTCTGGGCCTCCACCTGGACAGATGATTCGTTTGGCAAGTGTGCTTCACGTGAGGGCACACACATTGTCCCTTGTGTTGAAGTCCTCTGTCCCTGCCTCGGGCACTCCTTTATGGCTTGGGTGGCTGCTCATCTCGCTGGCCCTCGCCACCCCAGCCTCCCATCCCCCCCCCCCCATGTTGTGTCAGGCTTCAGGTCTTTCCCCTCAAGATGGTAAGAAGTTCACGTCCAAGCCTAGGGTAGATGGCAAGAGCCCAGCAGAGAAGCAGGCCTGATGGACGGAGGGGCTATTTTATTTGACTTTTACTTTTATGCCTAATATCTTTTATTTTTGGCTTTCAGAACAGAAAATAACTTACAGGACTTAAAAGGACTATATTATGAATGCAATTCAAATGTATCCTTTAAAGATACATGAATTTTCTCTTTTTTTCTTTTTTTGAGGAAAATACATTTCAGTAAAATATTGTGAGTATAAACTTGAGTTTGTATTGCAGTAAAGAAAGACATTTGTTTTCTTCTTGTTGCCCCTGCTTACTTTGTAAGTTTATAGAACTTACCTTTTGTGGGGGGGTTTCAAGGTAGGGTCTTGCTTTAGCCCAGGCTGACCTTAAATTCTCTATGTAGTCTCAGGTTGGCCTCAGACTGACAGCAATCCTCCTACCTCTGCCTCTCGAGTGCTGGGATTAAAGGCGTGTGTCATCATGCCCAGAAAAACTTATATCTTTTTAGAAAATATTTGTAATGAGAGAGATGGGGGAGTGGGGGGAAGAGCAATTTTTTTGTTGTTGTTGTTGTTTCAAAATAGGGTCTCACTCTAGCTCAGGCTGACCTGGAATTCACTAAGTAGTTTCAAGGTGGCCTTGAGCTCATGGTGATCCTCCTACCTCTGCCTTCCAAGTGCTGGGACTAAGGGCATGTGCCACCTCGCCCTGGCAAGAGAGTGCTATTTTTACAATAGGGTCCCTTGCCACTGTATATGAATTTCAGATGCATGTGCCCCTTTGTGCATCTGGCTTTACATGGGTGCTTGGGAATTGAACCCAGGCTGTGGTAAGCTTTGCATACAAGCACCTTTAACACTCTGAGCCATCTCTCCAGCTCATAAAAACTTACTTTTAAAATTGACAATTTTTATACCTGTATATAATGCATTTTTATAATTCCTTCCCCATTACCTTTGTCACCCTCTCTCCTGCCCCCCCTTCCACTGAACCCCTTTTTCCAGCTAGGTACTCTTCTACTTTGATGGTTTTTTTTGTTGTTGTCTGCCCGCCCCCCACACACTTAACCATTCATGACAGAATGTTGAAGCACCACTATTGTACCGGTCTTGTGCGGGTGACAACAGTCTCTGAGGTCACGAATGCAATGGCCGCTTCATGTCTGAAAGACAGTGTTGCACAGTGCTCCTCTCCATCCTCTGGTTCTCACATTCTTTCTGCTCCCCGTCTCCACGATGATCCCAGAGCGGATCTTTGGAGGCGTGACATAGATGTCCCGTGTCGTGCTGAGCACTCAGTAGTCACTTATTCTCAGCATTTTCATGAGGTTTTTTTTTTTTTAAATACTTTTATTTATTTGCATGTAGAGGGAGAGAAAATGAGCACACCAGGGCCTCCAGCCTCTGCAAGCAAACTCCAGATGCATGGGCCACCTTGTGCATCTGGCTTTACGTGGACACTGGGGAATCAAACCCAGGTTGTTAGGCTCTGCATGCAAGTGCCTTAGGCGCTGAGCCATCTCTCCAGCCCTCTGAGTTTGGAGTCTCAGGGAGGCTACTTTTATTGGGTTCAGAGGAGCTGAGATCTAAACCGTACTGCTCAGCCTTGCTGGTGTGTTCCTCTGAAGAAAAGGGACCAGGCCCTTTGCTGCTCTCAGGGTTTTTTTGTTTATTTCTGGGTTTTCCCACCTGCATCCGGGTTAGTTCAAAGGCAGTCAAGTAGAATCCACCTTCCCCATCACTCACCTCTTTTGGAATGTGACTAACTCTGAGCCAGCCAGGTTCTTCTTGGACTCGGTGCTGTGTGGGTTGTTGTCCCTGACCTGCTGGGAAATCCTTTGGCGGGGTTGGTGGGGTTGGGTTGAGACATGAGGCATCTCTGGGTAGGAATTTTTGTTTTTTTTTTCCTAGGATGTGTGTGATTTAGACAGTTGGGATTGTGAGCTGCCGGTTTTGTCTCACTTACACACACGACTGGGTTTGGACCGTCCAGGCTTTTACTCCTGACCATCCTGTAGCTTGAGCCAAAACCACTGAACCTTTCTGAGCCTCAGTGTCTTCATCTGTATAAAGCCAGGGCGTGATGTTTTCCCTACGGGGCGCTTGTAAGAACTGAAGGAGCTGACGGATGTAAAGCCCACAGACACGGACACAATTCCTGTCGTGTGCTGATACTTGTGACTGCTAAAACGTTCAGGTTTTAGCACAAGGTGTCTTGGAGAGTCTTGATGTGTACCTTTGCTAGGAGGAAAATAAAATGGTAGCTTGTCAGAGTCCTCTCTCAAGAAAGTATTGTAGTTCTTCTGGGTAAAGAATAATGCCAAAGCTACAGTGCAAGGTTTTTAAAAATCACATCAGGTTCGTCCGCAATGGAAATATAACGTGAGCGTTGGTGTCATTTTAAAACTTCTGGCAGTGTTGAAATAGAAAAGGGAGGGCTGGGGAGAGATGGCTTAGTGGTTGAGGTGTTTGCCTGCAAAGCCAAAGGACCCAGGTTCGATTTCCCCAGGACCCAAGTAAGCCAGATGCACAAAGTGGGGCGCATGCATCTGGAGTTTATTTGCAGAGGCTGCAGGCCCTAGCGTGCCCATTCCCTCTCATGTGTGCGCACTCTCTCTCACATATATAAATTTTTTTTAAAAAAATGTAAAAGTGAAAAGGTGAAGTTAATTTTGAATAGCATGTTTTATTTAATGTATTAAAGTAATTCAATAGTAGCGTGTACTTAATATAAATTTAAAAAATTTTAAATTTGTGTCAAACACGTGCCCTTCCAGCTTTACATAGGTGGCTTAGAAATTGAACCCAAACTGGCAGGCTTTGCAAACAAGTGCCTTTCATCACTGAGCCATGTTCTCAGCCCGTATAAACCTTATTAATTAGCTATTCTTGTCAGGCATGATGGCACATGCCTTTGATCTCAGCACTCGGGACGCAGAGGTAGGAGGGGGATCGCCATGTGTTCGAGGCCACCCTGAGATTACATAGTGAATTTCAGGTCAGCCTGGGCTAGAGCAAGACCCTGCCTTGGGAAAAAAAAACAAAACAAAAAGAAGCTGTTATCTTACATTATTTCTTTAGCCATGTCTTGAAATCACTGAAAACATTGTGTGTGTGCTAGTTTGATTCACGCGCCCCCCATAAAGTCAGGTGTTCCCAGAGGCTGAGGCGTAGCCAGTGAGGAGCGGAGGGGGCCTGAGTTTAGTAGTCTTCTCCCCTCGCCTTGGCTGTGCCTCCTGTGCCCCCCGTGCTGAGCTACATACACGTGCCACTTCTGTCATCTCCTTTAATTCTCACAAGAGCCTGGGCTGTGATGGCTGGCTTCCACGTGCGTGTGATAGATGAGGAAACGGGGGTTCAGAGAGGCTCGGCGGCTGATCCAAGGCCACAGAGTTAGAGTCGGGGTTTGGACTGGGGCCTGCTGGCTCTACAGCTGCCTTCTTTCTGTTCATCTATCTTCCTTCCCCTGCGCAGGGACCGAGAATTTGCACGCAGCCTCTCCGGCTAAGGACTGGGGGAAAGCACCAGAATACAGGGAGGTGCAGCCTGCTCAGCAGCGGCTGGCTTTGAGCTTCACCGTAGGAGGCCTGGGCCTGCTTTGGCTGGGGCTGTGTGCGGGTCTAAGAACCTTCCATCCGGTGGTGGGTCCTCTACCCACTTAAGCCTTTCGTGGGGTGAGGCTGGGTGGAGGTGTAGCTGATGGGAGGGTTGAGGCCCGGATGAAAGGGAGGTGGTGGGCCACTGCAGGGGCCAGAGGGCTGGCTGTGCTCAGCTTACTAAATGAGAATGCTGAACCCTCCGTGAGCGCTTTCTGCTTGGGGAACCTCCAAGAATGTGGAGAGGTGGGGATTGAGCAAGCCCGTGAGTGACTGTGTGTGTGTATGTGTACACATTCATGCGGCCACTCATTCACCCACTCACTCAAAAAGTATTTACTGACTACGTGCCTTGGCCGGGAAGATCGGGCTGTTAACTTGTCCTGTACCGTGGTGCCCGGCTGGTTTCTGCCCCACAGCAGCCCTCAGAAGTGCTTGGCACCATCCCCATTGTACAGTGTTGGAGGCTGGAGCTCAGGGTGGCGGTCCCTTGTCAGGTCAGATGGCTACTGACTGGAAGAGGCGGGACTTCAGGACTATGGGCCAAGACCCATCTGTCCGTCTCCCTTTAGACCTGGCCATCAGCCAGCGGGGAGCCTTTGAGCTCTGTGTGCTGGGCACTGAGCTACATTCTCAGCTTTGCTTTTCTTTTTTTTTTCCTTCATTTTTTTCTTTTAGGGATAGAGAGATGGCTTGGCAGTTAAGGCGCTTGCCTGCGAAGCCTACGGACCCATGTTTGACTCCTCAGATCCCATGTAAGCCAGATGCACAAGATGACACAAGCATGCAAGGTTGCGCATGTGCACAAGGTGGCACACATGTCTAGAGTTCGATCGCAGTGGTTAGAAGCCTTGATGTGCCCGTTCTGTTCTTTTTTTTTTCTCGCTCGCTCGCTCTCACATCTAACTCAAAACGTGGTGTGTGTGAGAGAGGTCTACTGGGAAATGTCTCCATTCCCCGCTCAGCTTACGGCTCTCTCTCTAGCTTGGGAGGACCCTTGAGTGGTCACCCCCCTGTGGAAGGGATGGACTATGCTGACCTGCAGAGAATCCACTGGAGTGTCCTGCACTTAAGAGACAGCAACTACATGACAAGACTATGTCTTAGAAAATGACTAGCAAGACTTAAAGTACTTAAGATAGAGAAAGAGTCAGAGAGAGAATGAGTTGATTGCTAGGGCCTTTGGCCCCTGCAAACGAACTCCAATGGCACATGCCACCTTGTGCGTCTGGCTTAACGTGGGTAGCCCCACTTGCAAGATTTCTGCTCTGTGGAGGGGAAGCAGAGCCCTTTGTAATCAGCCGTGTAGACCAGGTAGCAGACACTGAGGGCACACCTCATCTCTGTATCTGAACAACACCTTTCTATGCCAGGAACAGGAAGTGGGTGGTGAGAGTTAAACATTCACTAAGTGAGTAACTCTGTACCCACGGCTCCTGCCAGGGGGCTCTGGGCACACCCTCTCATCCCCACTCCTCTCTTCCTTGCTGGGCTGCACCTCCAGCCCCAGCGAGTGCTTATCGCAGGGTTACTGGAGAGAGCCGGAAGGTCAGATTGCCAAAGTGACCTTCCAGTTTGAGAGGTGGTGGCTCCAAGAGAATGGAGCTAGAGGAATTGTGGGCGGGGGGGGGGGGGGGGGAGGAGAGGGGAAGCATTGGCCAGGCCAGGGGGTCCTGCCCCTGCATTTAGCAGTTGTGTCTGGGGCATGACAGAACTCTCGGAGCCCATTGCCGTGTCGTGGAAGATGACACACGCGCAGGTTTGTGTCGCTACTCGCAAAGCTGTCGCATGGGTTAGATGAGGTGCCGTGCTTAACTGTACCGAATGACCTGGAAGCATGGCTCGCAAGTCAGACTGGTTTAAAAAAAATTTTATTTATTCGCAAGCAGAGAGAGATACAAGAGAATGGGCATGCCAGAGCCTCTAGCCGTTGTAAATGAACGCCAGACACACACAACACTTCGTGCATCTGGCTTTACGTGGGTACTGGGGACTCAAATCTGGGTCCTTTGGCTTTGCAGACAAACACCTTAACCACTAAGCCATCTCTGTAGCCCAGACTGGCTTTTTAAAGAATCATTTACAGGGGCTGGAGAGATGGCTTAGTGGTTAAGGCACTTGCCCACAAAGCCCAAGGACCCAGGTTCAATTCCCCAGATCCCAAGTAAGCCAGATGCGCAGTGTGGCACACACATCTGGAGTTCCATTGCAGTGGCTAGAGGCCCTGGTGTGCTCATTCCCTCTCTCTCTGTCTCTCTACCTCTTTATCTCTCTGCCTCTTTCTCTCTTTCTCTCAAATAGATACATTTTAAAGGAGAAGATTAAAAAAGTCATTTACAAGCTGCCAGACCTCCCCCACCCTTTAGCGCTCCAGGAAGTCTATTGCTTTATCTCTTATCCTGATAATCAAGCTCTTTTCCTGGGTCGAACTGGACCCGCCTCCCGGTAACTTCTCCACCCTTTAACCAGCACTTCCCAAAGCCTGGTCCTTTGGGGACCCCCCTGTCCTGTCCACTCAGACTTTTCTCCTCTTCCTCCCTAACTTCATTTTCGCCTCGTCCGTCCTCTGTCTCCTGCTCAGTCCCCTTTCCAGCTTGCTCATGGCCCCGTGCCACACAGGGTCCCACTGAGATGGCTGAGGTCTGTACCTCTCTTCCTCCCCAAGTCACAAGGACAGCCTGACCACGTGGAAGGGTGAACTCCGTGGTGCTTTGCAGAACTGCTGTAGAAATGGGAAAAGCCCTTCTAGACATTTCTCTCCCTCATCGGAGGAAAGCCACATCCTATGCAGCTCATTTGGGCATTTCCCAGCTCATAGCCATAATGTTCCTCACTGTAACATAAGTTTGCCCTAGATGCCAATATTGTATCGCCGTTTTATCAGAAAAAAGTTAATTGGAATTTTTTAATGCATTTTTTTTTTGGAGGGGGGTAGCGCTTCCGTGTGCCTCTGCAGACGAGAAGGAAAACAGAGGGTGAGCTTATTGCCAGCAACAACGGAGCCAAATCTGAAATTAATTTACAAAGTCATTAGTATTTTCCATTTGCGAACCCAAAAATGAATGTCAGTGCAGTTCCTTGTAATTAACTACAAATTAGAAAAGGATTGGGAGGGCCTTTCAGGGACTCGCACACCAAACTGGAGCAGGGCCGGTGGGGGTGGGGGGTGGTCACGAAAGCTGCTCTGGGTTTGCCTCAAGCTCCTGGCTTTGGGAACACAAGACTCGAATACACCCCAGAAGAGAGCACTGCACTAACGTTTTGAAAACTGGCAGGAGCCCTGGGAATGATCTGTTCTAACCTGCTCGTGTTCCGATTCGGGCAGGATGAGCAGCTTGGCCGAAGTTGCATCAGAGCTGGGACGAGAGGCCACCCTTCTGAGGCCATGGTCCTTGCTCCGGCCACCACTACCTCCTGTGTGTGCTTGTGTATATACATGTGTGTGTCATGTTTCACACTTGACATTTGCCAGTCGATTTCCGTGCTCACCACTGGAGTGGAGGCAGTGGGCGGGTATGCTTGTCACCCTCTTCCATGGTGAGTTTACGAAGAAAACAGTGGCTTCTTCCTTCTGTTAAGTAGTCTGGTTATTTCCCAGCCTCCCCCCTTCCCCTTCCTGAAACCGCGCCCTCCCACTATGCATGGGAATCCGCCCTTCTGAAATGGAGTTGGTCTGGGCTTCGTTAGCAGTGAGTGTGTGTCCGTGGTTGGATGCTTGGAGGCCCTGCGGATCCCCCCGGGTTGCAGAGGATCGAGCAGGCCTGAACTGTCGCAGAAGCCATCAAAGGGCTGTAGAAAATGCCTTTAAAACCTGGTCCCTGCCTGGAGAGATGACTTAGTGGTTAAGGCGCTTGCCAACAAAGCCAAAGGACCCAGGTTTGATTCCCCAGGACCCACGTAAGCCAGATGCACAAGACGGTGCATGTGTCTGCAGTTTGTTTGCAGTGGCTGGAGGCTCTGGCATGCTCATTCTTGTCTGTTGTCTTCTCTCTCTCTGCTCACAAATAAATAAATAAAATGTTTTTTAAATTAATTTTTTTAAAAAACCTGGTCGCTGGACTGGAGAGCTGGCTTAGTGGTTAAGGTGCTTGTCAGCAAAGCCAAAGGACCCAGGTTCAATTCCCTAGTACCCATGTAAAGCTAGATACACATGGTGGCGCATGCATTTGGAGTTTGTTTGCAATGGCTAGAGGTCCTGGTATGCCTATTTTCTCTCTATCTGCCTGTCTCTCTCTCAAATAAATAAAATTAAAAAAATTTTTTAAAAAACACATTATCCCCTCACCCAACTGAAGTCCCATGATGCATGTCATTTCCCCGTCTCGTGTGCATGTGACACGGTGGCATTGAGGCCGTCGCTAAGGTCACATTGCTTACTTCCATGGTTTCCTTTCTAGCAAGTGTCTTAAGTGGCTCAGAGTGACCCTCCCTTCACGTTCCTTTACCTCAGTGAACCCTGACCACAGCTCAGCCGGTCTGGGTGGGTGTGTGCGCGTGCGTTCATTCATCAAAGGCGTGCGTCCGGCGTGCAGAGAACCTGAAGTAGGTGACTGACACATCTTAGGCTCACAGGCATTGCTAAGAACCAGCTAACGGTAATGTTTTGGAGTAGCATCGCGCCAGCTGGCGGAGCTCTGTGCGCTTCACAGTCCGGCCACGTGTGTGGCAAGTGGCAAGGACCCTCGTCTCTGCCGACGAGCACACAAACTTAGGGAGGGGATGGGTCATGAGTTGGTGAGACTGGCCCCAGGGATGCCCGTCAGAGCTTGCCCGGGACTCCTGTCCTGCAGGGCCAGAGTGTGTCTCTGGGCCACACTAGGAGGGTGGATGAGATCTGTCACTGGGGACTGGTGGCAGCTGGATGGGGACTGAGCTGTGGTGCGGAAGGCGTTTGGCAGCATGAGGGGAGAAAGGTAACCTGCACAGAGGGTGAGAGAGGTGGACCGGAGAGCTTTTCTGTCACCCACTCCCCTCCCCGTGCCAGGGGAGAGGGCCCGTAGCTGGTTTGTGCCACCTTGGCCAGTGACTGTCTGCTTTAGGGGCTCAGTCCTGATCTCAGAAAGGAAGGGACCCTAGAGACCCTCTCACTGTCATAGCACGCAGTGAACAGCTGAACCTTGTTGCCAAGTGCTTAGGACCAAGTAGGCTCCTCTGTAAATAGTTTCATTTTCCCTTCCACTTAATCTTTTTCATTACAATAACAAAAATTTTTGAAGACAGAGACAATTTAATATGTTGTTGTATATATATGTTCTCAGGCCAAGAATTTCCTAAGCGTTTATCTACTGAAGTACTTTGAACTTGATTTTCTCAGCTTCCCCTTTGCTGGTTCAGACTCCCCTGTAAGATGACTGTTGGTGTGTGTGTGTGTGTGTGTTGGGGGGGGGTAGTGGAGGTGTGTGCACGCGAGCTCGCATGCACTCGTAGCATGAAAGCACAAAATAGGGCCGGGGAGATGGCTCAGTGTATAGAGCGCTTGTCACACAAGCATGAGGACTTGAGTTTCAGGCATGACTTTTACCCCACGTAAGAGCCAGAAGCTGTGGTGGGCTTCTGTCATCCCAGCATGAGGTGGAGGCAGAGATAGATTTTCCTCCAAGCTTACAGGCCAGCTAGGCTGATGAACACAGCCGTGAACGCGAGAGCCTCAAACAAGGAAGACGAGGGTCAACACCTGACAACTTCCACATGTGTGCAACCGTGCTCTCACACACGTGAACACACACACACCAAAAAAAATCCCACCGTAAAATATTCAAGTTATAGGACAGTGATAACTTACCCAGGTACTTGCTACCAGACTTAACAAGTGTTAGTGTCTGCCATCTTCATTTTATTCTTTTTTTTTTTTTTTGAGAGAGAGAGAATTGGCACGCCAGGGCCTCAGCCACTGCAGTTGAACTCCAGATGCTTGCACCACTTAGTGGGCATGTATGACCTTGTGCTTGCCTCTCCTTGGTGTATCCGCCTTATGTGGGATCTGGAGAGAGATCAAACATGGGCGCTTAGGCTTTGCAGGCAAGTGCCTTAACCATTAAGCCATCTCTCCAGCTCTGCCATCTTCATTTTAGACACTTGTAACAGCCTGTTTCTTTACATAGACAGAAAGATTCTGTATAGATCTCCAGATATCCACCTGTCCCTTTCACTCTCCCTTTAGATGGCTGCTTTTTTTTTTTTTTGAAGTAGGGTCTCACTCTAGCCCAGGCTGACCTGGAATTCACTATGTAGTCTCAGGGTGGCCTTGAACTCAAAGCAATCCTCCAACCTCAGCCTCCCGAGTGCTGAGATTAAAGGCGTGTGCCACCATGCCTGGCTCTGGCTGGCTTTTTTTTATATGAAAAAAAATTATTAATTTTCAAGCAGAGAGAGGGAGAAGAGAGATAGAAGCATGGGTGCGCCAGGGCCTCTCCCACTGCTACAAACTAACTCCAGATGCATGTGCCACTTTGTGCATGTGGCTTTTACGTGGGTACTGGGGCTTAGGCTCTGCAGGCAAGTGCCTTAACCCCTGAGCCATCTCTCCAGCCCTGGATGATTTTCATTGCTCTTAAATGGGTGCATGTCATCCCAGGGACTTTTTTTTTTTTTTTTTGGTTTTTCAAGGTAGGGTTTCGCTCCAGCCCAGGCTGACCTGGAATTCACTATGTAGTCTCAGGGTGGCCTTGAGCTCACGGCAATCCTCCTACCTCTGCCTCCCAAGTGCTGGATTAAAGGCATGTGCCACCATGCCTGGTTCCTAGGGACTTTTGTGTTTGTGAAGCCACAAACAGCTTACCAATCCATGAGGCAACACAAACCCATGCATTCCCAGAATGCAGTTCCAAGGATATATTCATTGTGGGTGACATCACACACACACACCCCTGCTTAATGGCAGAGAAATGCAAGCCCCTGCCATTTTGATTTCCCTGCACCTTTCATGTGATAAAATACGCTCCCGAGCTCATTCTTTTTAGGGCAGGTGGTGTGGCCTTTTTCTTGAGTGACCCTCCTCGTTAGTCACAGTGGCAACATAGGCTTATTATGGAAACCTTTGAACAAAGAAGGTTCAGACTGCTCACTGTCCTTCTGCCCTTAATCTCTGGCTTCACAGTTATTTCTTCTCCATCCAAGTCATGGGTTCCTCCCGCTTGGGACTGTCACCACAGTCTCTGGGTTTCCTAGCAGGCCACCGCCACTTGCAGTAGCACATGAGCCCCCAGGTGGTTAGAGGGAGGCACCTGCCTCAGGTCAGGCGGTGGACAGGGCTGTGTCCAGGGACAGTCTCTTTGTTATCATTCCAGTAGGTCTGTCTGTCCAGTGGGACTTAATTCCTCCCTGGGGACCTGGTCCAGAAGGGAGCATGGTGACAGGTGTCAACAGAGAAGTCCAGGGAAGGTGGGGGAGTGCGGGACAGCCCAGGTGTACTCTCTTGAGTTTGCTTACGTTGGCATTTGACCATTTTTCTGGAAAAGTATAGGGCGGTTTTCATTTTGCCATCACCACGTCATAGATGTACCTTTTCTCTTGCTTTTTTTTTTTTTTTAAATGTTTTTATTTATTTGAGACACAGAATGAGTATGGGCATGCCAGGGCCTCCTGCGAGTGAATTCCAGATGTATGTGCCACTTTGTGTGTCTGCCTTTACTTAGATACTGGGGAATCCAACCAGGGCCATCAGGCTTTAGCAAGCAAGTGCCTTTAACCGCTGAGCCATCTCTCCAGCCTCCCTCCCTCCCTGCATTGCTTTTCTTGAGAGGGTGTAGCTTTGGAGCCCAGGCTAGCTTTGAACTCCACATCATCCAGACCCCACCTCCTGAGTGCAGTCACTGCAGGCTTGTGCTATCATGCCCAGCTCCAGTAAATGCTTTTATCCGCACTTCAGCAGGACGAGATGGACCCTGCAAATCAGTTTAATACTTCCGCTGTTTTCTGTGCAACCCAGCTAGGTTGTCCCCGCGTTTGGCAGAATTGCTCTTCTCCGGGCTGCAGAGATGGGCTTAGCTGTCAAGGCGCTTGTCTGCCAAGCCTAACAGCCTGAGTTCAATTACCCAGGACCCACGTCAGCCAGATGCACAGAGGGGCACAGGCATCTGGAGTTCATTTGCAATGGCTAGAGGTCCCTGTGTGCCCATTCTCTCTCTTTCCCTCCCCCTCTCCTTCTCCCTCTCCCTTTCTCTGTATCTCTCTGCTTGCAAATTAGTAAATAAAACATTAAAAACTTCAAAAGAATTGCTCTTTTCCACATACCCTTTGTGCTGGGATCCAACCCAGGGCATTGCCCTCTCTAGACAGCGCTCTATCACGGAGCCACATCCCTAGCCCCCTGGTTCTATTTTGTTTGCTTTCTGGCTTATTGGTGCTGATTTTAGCTTCCACCATTCTGGAATTTTCCTTATGACATTGTTCCTACCGAGTCCCATCTTCCTGCATAAAATCTTGCACGTCACATTTCACTGATGTCAGTCAGCGACTCTCATTGTCTGTCGTTTTAGCTCTTTAGTTGTTCTTGGTTGTACTTGTGTGTTGAATACTTTTTTTCCTCCTTTGAGTTTTATTTTTTTTCCCTGGGTCAGTTTTTTTAGTTTTTTATGTTGCCAAGAAATATGCTACTTCAGTCTGTTTTTTATTTTCAACAAATGTTGCAAGTGTAATTTTAGCCATTACTAGGCTTGTTTGGGGTTGTTAATTTCTCTCAAGTCTGATTTTTTTTTTTTCCTGGTAATCTGGTTTGTGCCCGCAAGGCCAGGATGGCAAGTTAAAATAGCTTGTGACTCCCCCCCCCCCCCGTTTCAGTAATGAGGGTGGACTTCAGGACTGCTTCGCACATCCAGACAAGCACTGGACCACCAAGCTTTTCTCCATTCCTCTTTTCGCTGTTCATTTTGAGATGACTTACCAAGTTGCTCAGGCTGGCCTTGAATTCACTCTGTTGCCCAGACAGGCCTTAAACTCGCAATATTTTTTGCCTCAACCTCCTCCTGAATTAGGTGGGATTACAGGCCTATGCCACCAGGCCCAATTGTCTTGCTTCTTTTTGAAGAGTTTGGAACAGTCTTGTTACTGAACTGTGAACCCTCTGGGGTTCTTTCTTTGTGTTTCTAGAACTTTCCTTTAGCAGCAGAGGAAACAGAAGCTAGGAGGACCCAATGTGTTCTTGAAGAGAGTTGTACTGTCTTGACCATCAGGGGTCCCCTCTTTCTGTCCTTCACCTCTAGATGCTTAAACACTAAGTTCCTGTGCCCTGGCCCAAAGCACCAGGCTGGTACCCAAGGAAACTTTGGTAGATGGGAGGCAGAAGTCAGGCTCTAGGGACACAGCCCTCTTGGGGCTGGTTTTCTCATGGGTCCTCAGGGCTGCTGGTTCAGAGGCCATTAAAATTATTCTAAGCTGGGACTGGTTGGGCACGCCTTTACTCCCAGCACTTGGGAGGCAGAGCTTAGAGGATCACTGTGAGTTCCAGGCTAGTCAGAGACTACGTAGTGACTTCCAGGTCACCCTGGGCTGGAGTGAGACCACACCTTGGAAAACCAAAAAGAAGGAGCGGGGGGAATTTTTCTTCTAGCCTTATCTTTCCCTGGGTGGGGTGTGGACTCCTGGGATGACAGGAAGCTGGGTTCCTGAGGAAAGCCCCTTCGTGGGTGAGGCAGAGCTGTTACTCATGACCCAATGGCCAGTTCTGGCTCCTGGGACTCTGCTTCCCCCGCAAGACGTTAGGCCTAAGCAGCAAATCAGCGTGGCAGGGTCGTCTGGGGACTAGGAGAGCCTGTTATGAGGAATGCTGCTTGTCATCTCCAGCCACTGCCCACTGAGCACCCGGCTTGGCTCGGCTCGGGGGCGGCCTGTACCAGGGGAGCCGAGTCCATGGTGAGAGGGAACACTTACTTTTCCCCTGCGGCACGGCTCTGTGGGCCGGTGCCTCTGTTTCCCTTTCCTTCCTTCCTTTGACGTCTTGCCGTCTCTTTCTCGGTGGTTCAGCCTGGGACCGTTTTCAGATGGCTCTGCGGATGTGAAGGGACCTGCCGGGCATCATCGTTGGTATCTGTGTGCATGGAAGCAAAGACTTGCCTCCCCTCCTCCAGCAAGAGGCGAAAAGGCCACGCCGTGACCCTCCCAGCCCCGGGCTGTTGGTGGAGTCCATTCAGGAAGATAGAAAATATTAGTTTTCCAGTGTGGTTTGTCTCCACCGTTTCTGCGGAATTTGCTGGGTGTTTAAACATCCTGACCCCAGCCCACCTCAATGCAAACACTCTGCACCGTACCTATAACAAAATTACCTTTGAGAGCTGTGGCCTGGAAAGGTGGTTAGACCCAGGGTGTATGTACCCTCTGTGAGCTCCATTAAAGCAGGCTTGGGGGTCTCTGAGGCTTAAGGGAGCCCAGAAACCCATTCTGGTTATAGCCATTCTTGTGTGATGCATTCACCTTGGAAAAGGAGGTTCACGTGGACCTTAAGGATGCTAACAACCAGATTTCTCCTTTTAATATTTCATTTATTTTACAAAGAGAGAGAGAGAGAGAGAGAATGGGCACGCCATGGCCTTCAGCCACTGCAAGCGAACTCCAGATGCGTGCGCCCCCTTGTGCATCTGGCTTACACGGGTACCAGGGAATCATACCTGGATCCTTTGGCTTTGTTGGCAGGAGCCTTAACCGCTAAGCCATCTCTCCAGCCCATAGATTCCTTCTTTCTGTTCACATCTTGGGAAGATACAAACCGCAGATGCCACGTGATGTCCGATGAGAATGTCACGACAGCAGTACCAGGTTTCTTGTTGGCCACTGACGCAGGCCACCCCTTCAGCGGCCTTCTCAGTCTCGGATCTCTCTTTTCAAATGAATTTCCATTATTACAAGCTGGAGCCTCTGAGGGGTGGGGAGCTGGCCTTCAGGGTACCTATCCTGTAGAAAGGTTGTAGAGCCTGAGGCTTTCACTTATTTATTGGTTTGTTTGTTTGTTTATTATTTATGAGAGAGAGAGAGGAAGGGAGGGAGAGGGAATGAATGAGCGCTACGGTTGAACTCCAGACATATGTGTCACCTTGTGCATCTGGCTTATATGGATCCTAGGAAATCGAACCTGGGTCCTGTGGTTTTGCAGGAAAGTACTATACTGGCTAAGCCATCTCTCCAGCCCCTGAGGTTTCTCTTTAATGGATTAATCTTCTCCTCACCCTCCTTGTCTGCAACTCTAAGCTCACTCCAACTCTTCCCACAAAGCTGTACGTTTTTCTGCTCTTACTAAAAATCTGATTAAGAGCAGCAAACAGTAGCCACACCACAGCTTGGATATCGTGCGGTCTTGAGATTTCCTTCACCAAACAACTTAGTCCGTTTCTCTTTAATTCATTCTCACCCACGTTTTTAGCACACAGGCAGAATAGCCAAATCTTTGTAGTGCAACACGAATGGCCTCTATTCCCACTCCTGATCAAGTCCCTGTCCCACTCGAAACCTCATGTCACATCTTTACTGTCTGTTGGGATTCTGTTTTTCTGTTTTTTTTCAAGGTATGGTCTCACACCAGGCTGACCTGGAATTCACTATGTCGTCTCCGACTGGTCTCGAACTCTTGGCGATCCTCCTACCTCTGCCTCGCAAGTGCTGGATTAAAGGTGTGCACCACCATTGGGATTCTGGTCTTCCCAGCTCCCACCAGAATGGCCCATTACGCTGTGCTTATAGCATCCTCAGGCGCCTCTAGCCTGCTGCTCCAGACTCCTCCCACATCCCTCCTGCCAACCAGTTCCAGTGGTCTACAATCCCCACGGTTAGGTTCTTCACAGCAGCAGCCCACTCCTCTTTACCAATCTTCTGTATTATGTGTCTTTTTATTTTATTTATTATTTATTTATTTATTTTGGTTTTCCAAGGTAGGGTCTTGCTCTAGCTCAGGCTGACCTGGAATTCACTATGGAGTCTCAGGGTGGCCTTGAACTCACGGCGATCCTCCTACCTCTGCCTCCCGAGTGCTGGGATTAAAGGCGTGCGCCACCACGCCAGGCTTAAAAAATATTTCATTTACTTATTTATTGGAGATAGAGAGAGAGGGAAAGGGGCAGATAGAGAATGGGTGCGCCAGGGCCTCTATCCACTGCAGACGAACTCCAGGTGCATTGTGTCACCTTGTGCACGGGTGCTGGGGAATCGGACTTGGGTGCTTAGGCTTCCCAGGCAGGCGCCCTAACCACTGAACAATCTCTCTCCAGCCTGTAGTTATGTTACTTGTTGTGACACAGTATCTGATGAAAACAGCTGAAGGAAAGGTTTGTTTCGGATCACGGTTTGAGGGGATAGAGTCCATCGTTACAGGAAAGTACGGTGGCGGTAGGATCACGAGGCAGTTGGTAACATTGTGTCTATAGTTGATGGGGGAGAGAGAGGTGAATGATTGTGCTCTGCTCACTTCTTGTTCAGTCTGGGCCTCCAGCTTATTGGTATGGTGCCGTCCACATCCAGGATGGTCTTCCTGTTAAACGTCTCTGGAAATGCCCTCCTAGACACACCCAGAGGTGTATCGCCTAAGTGATTCGAAATCCAATCAGGTGGCCTTGAAGATGAACCGTCTTAGATGGGGAAGATGATACAGTTACACCACGTGGGGAGATGTGATTCCAGCTGCCCCAACCGGGGCGCACCCATGCAGGGCACTTGTGAGTTAGGTTTGGCTCTATAAGGAGGGAAGGCTCCCCTTTGGAAAGCTGGGGCTACAAGCCACAGTACTTACAGATGGGCAGCATGTGGGAAGCAGGGCCTAGTGTCAAGTGTCAGAAAAGGGGTGTGGGACTTGGGGATGGGATGGGGTTCGTTGCCAGTCTACAGGATATCAGCAACTCAGTATCAGCTGGAAGCTGGCAGAGTGTTGATCAGATCAGAGCGGCCCTGAGTCTAGATTCACATATAAAATCTTCCAACTTGTAAAAGTTGGCAAGTCAGTGAAAAAAAATTTTTAAAAAACACTTCACAGGCCAAACACAACATCTGTGGGCTGCCGCCTATTTTCGACCTCGGGCCCAGACCAATTAATTGATGGCTGTCTTCTGTGTCTCCCTTTCCGGCAGGGGGAGGTGTCCGGAAGTCACTGAGATTGACCACCAGTGAGGTGGGGGACAGGAAGGAGCAGCAGTCTTGGCTTCAGCCTGTCACTCATTTGCACGATAAATATTTACTGGGTGTGTGGTGTTCAAAGCACTTTCCCTGTCACTCCGGACTTTTCCCGACCAATGTCTCGGGTGAACCATGTCTCGCCCGTGCTGGAGGACTCGGCACAGTCCACGCTTCTCCCTGAGGTGTGGCCACAGGGATCTGAGGAAGGTGCAGATGGGGAGGACGGTCGTCACACTCAGGTCCTGAAAGAAGGTTCTTTGGAAATCAGCATAGGGTAGCAGGAGTCCCCAGGGGAGGGAGACATCTGGCCCAAGAAAAGGCCTAGAGATCCAGTCACAGGAGCAGAGGGAGCCTGGCGAGGCACGCTTGTTGTGTGAGGTCCCTAGAATTGGTGGCAGAAGTCACTGAGTGGAGCTTGTGGCCTTTGGTTAGGCGGTCTGTCTGCTGGCCTTTACTTAGCCAGAGTCCACTGAGGTACCTCCTGCATGGGTACCTTAGACTTATGATCTTTGACCTCTATCTTTAAAAAAAATATTTTATTTTTCTTTATTTGAGAGAGAGAAATAGGCAGAGAGAGGGAGGCAGGGCACACCAGGGCCTCCAGCCACTGCAAATGAACTCCAGATGCATGTGCTCCCTTGTGTATCTGGCTTATGTGGGTCCTGGGGAATTGAACCTGGATCCTTTGGCTTTGAAGGTAAGCACCTTGACCACTAAGCCATTTCTCCAGCCCCCCCCATCTTTTTTTAATAATTAATTTTATTTATTTAAGAGAGAGAACATGGACATGTCAGGGCCTCCAGCTGTTGCAAACGAATTCCAGATACATGCACCCCCTTGTGCATCTGGTTTACATGGGTCCTGGGTAATCAAATCTGGGTTCTTTGGCTTTGCAGGCAAACACATTAACCACTAAGCCATCTCTCCAGCCAACCCCCCTTTTTGTTTTTGAGGTAACGTCTCTAGCCCAGGCTGACCTGGAATTTACTATATAGTCTTAGGGTGGTCTCGAACTCACGGCAATCCTCCTACCCCTGCCTCCTGAGAGCTGGGATTAAAGGCATGCGCCACCCCTGGCTTTGTGACTTATTTCTAACAGGCTCTCAACTTGTTTAAATTATCTGGTTACTGAAATCGGGGTTGGTGTCCCCAGAAAAGCCAGCACGAACTTTGAAGGGACTGTTTTGTCTTCTCCCACTCCATGACTTTTAATCTGAGGATAATAATTACCTTACAGGTCTGTTTGAAGCAATCTCAAAGATCTGAAGTAACTTGCTAAAGGCCACCCAGCTAAGCAGTATGGAACTGGGGCCTACAGCAGGTAGTCTGTTGTCTGCTGTTTTTGTTTATTTATTTATTTATTTATTTATTTATTTATTCATTTATTTATTTAAATCCTCCAGGCCAAACTGTTAGATTTTCTAATTCCTGTCCATTCCTGTGTGATAGTCTCATTTTTCTTACTGTTTCTAGGAGTGTCAGTGCTCACATGTCGAATACTAGGTTTTCCTCCTGAATCCTTGGCTTCTGTCCCTGTCTTTGAGCACTTACCAAGCCCCCATAGTCAGTGTGGAATGGAGCTAGAAACATTTCATTCCCCGGGGCTGTCTTGTCAAGAAACTAGGTCTTTCTACAGAACTTTTTGGGGACAAGTCACCAACGGGCTGGAAAGAATTTCTTTCAGGATTGATGTTCCCTATTTTTACCTGGCTCATGCTGCCCTCCCACCTTCGTTTCCCTCCCAGTGTTGTCTTAAGTGTGTTAAGTGCTCTGTCTGCTCAGTGTCCCGCATAAGAAAGAGACTTTGAGGCATCATCCCTTGATTGGCAACCCACCCCCACCCCAGATCCCAGGCTTCTGAATGGATTGAGAAGCAGCCCCTGGCAGGCGTGAGGCATGATGGCACTAAGTAACACTGGCCTGCAAGGTCCCTGGACCCCAACATTTAAAGGTGCCAAGAGCTTGTGGTGTGGCCTTATGATCTACAAGAAAGAGGTTCTGTGAGTTCATGTGCTATCTTATACATCTGGCTTACGTGGGTCCTGGGGAATCAAACCTGGGTACTTAGACTTTGCAGGCAAGCACCTTAACCACTGATCCATCTCTTTAGCCCCAGAATGATACTTTTCAAGTCATTCGTTGATGTGTGCATGTGCGTGACTAGCTCAGCCGGCAATGCAGCAGAGGCCCTGATTGCTCTTCTGGTGCAGCCTCCAGTGGGCATACCCGTCACGCCTTTTTAGGCCACACCCCTTCCACAGGCTTCTGGCTCTTCTCACAGTTGGTCATACAGCGAGGAATGAAAGGTGTCACTTGAGGCCCAAAGTGTGGATCATGTGGTTGCATTTTAAAATCGGCATTCTGATAGTCTCTGGGAGGCTTTTAGAAAACATACCGAGGTGTCACGATGTGTAATTAACCGCACACATTTAAAGTGTATGATAGGATGAGTTTGACATCTGGCTATGTCCCCTGAGGCCATTGCCACCGTCAAGCTAATGAACACGCCTGTCACTCTCCGGGTTGCCTTCTGTCCCTTTGGAATTTCACCCTTGTTTGCCTGTTGTCCCCCCCCCCACGTCCCCTCCCCCCCGCAGCTGCTGACCTGTCACTGTGTATTATTTTATATTTTCTGAACTTTTATGTCAACGAAGCTACACAGCGTGGTCTTAATTCTTATCACCTAGCACGACCATTCTTAGACTTGGCCATGTTTTTGTGCATTTCTGCAGTTAATTCTTTTCCGTGGCCTAGTGACATTGCATTGCAAGGATGAGTGTTGACCTTTAAGGGATTTATTTTTCATTTTATTCTTACTTGAAAAGGTCTGTGAAATTGTTTTATTTCTATTTTAAAAGTATCTTGTAGGGGACCCAGGTGTGGTGGCACACACATTTAATCCCAGCACTCGGGAGGCAGAGGTAGGAGGATCGCTGAGTTTGAGGCCAGCCTGAGACTACATACGCAGGGCCCAGAAGGAGTTTTACGTCCCATCTGGCAGCTGATTGGCTCATGAAGTCCTGTCAGTAGTGACATTTATTCTATGATGTGCTTTGAGACAGGAAGTGCCATCTTTGCCACCATGCTGGGGAAGCTCTGGTTCCCAGCAGTCTCCACACAAGACAATGGCCTTCTCTCCTGCAGGCCCTTCCCACAGACATGCCCTCCATAGCCTTTGGTTCTTTGACGGCCAAGTGTGGGCATGGATTCCCTGAGCTGAGGGGGAATGGAGGGCCCCCTGGATCCTGATCTGAGGGAACCCTGTGTGATGGGGTCCATGGGCTTTGGCGATTCGCACCCTTCAGAGCAGGGAGTTAAGAGGTGCCACGGGGGCTGGAGAGATGGCTTAGAGGCTAAGGCATTTGCCTGCAAAGCCTAAGGACTCATGTTTGACTCTCCAGATCCCATGTAAGCCAGACAAAGGTGAGGCAAACGCAAGGTCACAATGCCCAGTGGGTGGTGTAAGCGTCTGGAGTTCGAGTGCAGTGGCTGAGGCCCTGTCATGCCAATTCTCCCCCCCCCAAAAAAAGTACCATGGGTGGCTTCCCCAGTAAGAGCCAGAGAAGAAGGAAGTCACTGGGGGACTGGAGGCCCCTTTCCTGTGGCTTGTCTGTGTTTACCTGCAGGACAGTTTCTGTACCTGGGATAACTCGGGATGCTGTGCAGTGGTTTAGAGGCTGAGGCTACCCCTGATGCATCATGAAGCTTCTGCGTCGTCTTAGAGCTTGTGGGAGCTTTGGATGGGGGGCAGGAGAGCACCATCTCCCATTCACCTGTGGCCTGGCCTCCCTCCTCCTCGTAGAACCTATTTGAGGACCCATGTTTAATATTCCCTTCCACTGCTGGTGTTGGTGTGGGGGGCAGGTTCTGGAGGCTGCGGGTTGCTGGCTGTCTTGAAAGACAAGCCCGCAGTGGGTAGGAGGTGCCTAGCTCCTTCCTCGAGGGCTCCCCTTCCCTGTGTGTGGCCCCAACACCTGCATTTCTCATGTGGGTGAGAGGGACATTCAATGTGTTTGGGATTGCCATGCGCCCCAGTTCTACGTGGGGACCAAAAGAAAGCCAAAAGCAAAAACAAAAAAGTGATGCCCCGTGCCCCAAAGTCCCGTGGTTCCTGAGCGCGGATCATCCCACAGGGCTCCTCGATCTCACTGCCATGTTCAGGTCGGTTCACGCCAAAGCCGGCCGCAGCTGTGAGCCGGCCCGTGACCGTCCTTACATGTCATGGCCCTGTTCTTGAGGCCAGTGGTGCTGCGGTCCCCACTCGCCCATCTCGCGTAAGCCGCCTCCTCTCCAGCAGGTTGTCGGCGTCAGTTTAATTCCTTTCCCACAACCAGCTGAAGGACAGGGTCGGGCTGATGTTGCCACGGGGCTTGGGGTGTTTTGCTTTTTGCTTCTAACTTTCTGGAAAAGTCAGATACTTTCTGTCCCTGCCTGCTTGTTGCTCCATGTAGAGTGAAAAAAAGCCTTTTTTGTGTGTGTCTCCATGGTCTTGACCCTCATTTGCTCCGACACTAGCGGTGACCCAGGTGTGTGCTGTCCGAGGCCCTCAGTGGTGGCAGGCGGTGAAGGCACGCAGAGTGTAGACACAGACTCCTGTAGGCTTCTTACACTACAAAGTAAGATCTCCTCTGGATACGTGAAATGCCAGAAGGTGCTAGAAGGCATAGGGACACTAGGGGCTGTGGAGGGAGTGCAGACTTTAAAGTGCTTGCCCTGCGAATGTGAAGACCGGAGCCTGTCATCCCCCCAGCTTTGGGGAGAGGAGACAGAAAGACGCCGGGGCCTCACTGGTCAGAGAGCCTGAATAGGGAGCTCCAAGCCAATGAGAAGTTCTGTCTAAGGAAGAGGAGATGGTGTACTTGAAGGTGACACCTGAGGTTGTCCTTTGGCTTTATTTATTTGACAGAGAAAGAGAGAGAACAAATATGGGCACGCCAGGGCCTCTAGCCACAGCAAACGAACTCCAGACGCTTGTGCCCCCTTGTGCATCTGGCTAACGTGGGTCCTGGGGAATCGAACCTAGGTCCTTTGGCTTTGCAGGCAGACACCTAAGCCATCTCTCCAGCCCTGTCCTTTGGCTTTTACACACACATATGCACACATTTTCCCACCCACCTCCCATGTCTTCTGAAGAGCGTAACCAGTTGTTGGTGTGTGCCGTGATAATCACACGGCCAGTGTGTACTTGTGAACAGATGTGACCTGCCAGCCCCGTGGCAGCTGGGGCTCCTTGCCCACGCTCCTGGCTACCATGAGCAGGAAGCCCAGAATATTGTTGCCTGATCATACCAACCCTTTGGTACTAATTGATGTGGGGGGGTGGTGTCAGGGACTGGACGAGTCAGAGGAGAGGAGGGCGGAAGGAGCCATAAGATGGGATGCTGTGGGCATCGGTGGGTGTTCTTGACAGAATGGAGGTGTCTCAGAGCCGACGCAGGTGAGCCTTCCCTTGAATCCTCTCTGCCTGTGATCGAGGCTACTTTACGGACACAGCGTTGACCAAGGACCCTTTTAGGCAAAGAGGCCATCTCAAGCACAAGGCCATTGTCACCCTCACTTCCTAAGTACCCGACTGGCTGGCTGAAGGCCTAGCCGCCTTGTTTGGACTATCAGAGGCCAGAATGTCCCCAGTGAACCGGAACCTTTTGCTCAGATGCAACTGGAAGCCTGTACCCTTAGACAGGAATGCTAACTGGCTGCTTAACTGTCCCCAGGACGGCAATGCCTGGGGTATACAGGCCACCCACTTTTTGCTATTTAGGATGGAAATTGATTCTGTTAGCATGAAAAGCTTTCGTCCAGAAAGGAGTGGGGTGTTTGTGGAATGCCAGTGCTGCGTGTCCCTCAAACCACCACAGAGCCTATAAGCAAAGGCAGCTCCTTAACTCCATGGTATTTAACTTGGCCTAGAAATTGATCATTTTCCTTTTCTCCCTTGTTCCAGCTCCCCCACACTCATTTTTATCCGCCCCCACACCCTTCAGTTCTGAAAATCCCAAAGACTTTGTAGGGAGGCCCCACCCCTCTGACCCTGTGACATGAAGTTGTCATCTACACATGTGCCAGGCTGCATGCATAGCTATCCTGGGAAGCACGCGGCCTGTGGGCTGGATGTTGGACACACTCAAAGGCTTATGGCCTTTTTGTAAAATAGGCAAAGGGGGGCCTGGAGGGATGGCTTAGTGGTTAAGGTGTTTGCCTGCAAAGCCAGAGGACCCAGGTTCGATTCCCCGGGACCCATGTTAGCCAGATGCACAAGGGGGTGCATGCGTCTGGAGTTCGTTTGCAGTGGCTGGAGGCCCTGGCGTGCCCATATTCTCTCTCCCTCTTTCTGTGTCAAATAAATAAATAAAAATAAAATACTAAAAAAAAAAAAAAAAAAAAAAATAGAAGAAGGGCTGGGGGCGTAGCTGAGTAGCAGAGCATGTGTGAAGGCCTGAAAGAAGGAATGATGTGTGGGATTGCCCCTTTCCTAGTCCGGGAGAACTGCACAACAGGGACTGAAGGAGCCCTTGGCCTGGCACCGTCTGTGAGTGTGTCACCCAGTTATACAGTGTACACACATTGCTCATACTGTAGCACCCGGGGCCCCTACGTTATCTCTGGCCAATGACTCACAATGACGGAAGTCAAAACTGTGCGCTCGGTGCCTAACCTCCTCACTCGCCTTCCTCACCTCTCCAAGTCACGAATGCCCGCCTCCCAATTTCTCTGAGTCTCTGGAAACTTTCAAGGTTTGTTTTGCTGGAACAAAGCAGCCAGTTACCATCCGAGTCATCGGCTGGTTCCGTTCGTCCTACCCAGACAGCCTGTGAGAATCTCCTCCAGAAGACAAGACAATCCCGCCCCCAAGCGTGCAGCTGTGGGGGGGCCCCCCCCGGGAAGTGATTCACGGCCTGGCCTGATTCACGCAAACCTGAGGGCAGGAGGCGGGAGGGCAGGCCTGAGCCCCTGGGAAAAAGAAAATGAAAAGGCAGCGAGGGGAGCCTCAACCCTTACTGGTTCTGCTTTGTGAAAGAAAGTGAAAAACAGAGTGACTAAGAATCCTGTCAGAAGAATTGTTTGTTTTGTGAAGTGAGCTAATACGGAAGTTCACTGGCAGATAAGGCTTGAGAAATGGCCCTGTCAGGGGAGGTGGCTTTCGGTGTCCTGGGCTTGTCTTGAAGAGAACAAAGCCAGGCCTTCATCTTAAGGTAGTTGTGAGTGGAAGGTCTGTGGGAAGCCCACCTTTTGTCGCCTCTAAGCCTGCTTGCTCCTCCTCAGAGAAGAGGGTCCAAGACCCTCTAATAACAGAGTCCATGAGCTCTTCCTCCTTCCCTTTCTTTTTCTCTTCCTTCCAGAGTTACACTTTTGAGACTGAAACGTGTCTTTCCCTAAGTAATCATTTTGGTCTCCCCAAAGGAAGCATTATATGGACACAGGAAGAAGGGAACCCCTTTCGTCCTGTGGGCTTTGGCCTGGCCCTGTGTTTAGTGTTCCTTCACATCGACAGTGCCAGTTAAATAACCCAGTGTCCAGAGAGGGTCCAAGTGTTGGTCTGAGAGGCCCTGGTGCTGAGGAGGAGGAGGCCAGAGTGTGGCAGGATAAGTACCAGGCGTGCTGGTTTGGAGACTCCATTTCTGACTTCCTGTGTTGTGCGAGGACCATTGGGGGGGGGGGGCTGTGCTATGAGCTGGAGCCCCCTGCCCATCAGAGGGTTGGGTGGGCAAGGGCTGTGAGCATCTTAAATGCTCTGTGGGTGCCCACCCAAAGGCCCGGCAGCCCCTTTTCAGCCCTAGATCTGCCACATGGATGCTAGCAGCAGTCTTCCAGCATGGTGGAATGGCCATCCAGAAAGTTCCGAGCATCCAGGTACCATTTCTTGCTGTTCTGGGTGACTTTTAGCAAGACACTCAATACCATATGAGATTTTTCATCTGAAAATAGGAATAAACACACACACGTGTGCATGGGTCCTCTTCTCTAGGGAGATGATGGATGAGAAGGGCTGGGCCAACATCTGCTCTATTTCCCTCCATCTGTGCCCACCAGGGGCATGCCCTTAACCTGGGGTTCTCAAGAGAAGGTGAGCAAACTAATGCCCCCACCATGGGACCCTGGTGATGTCTAGAGATGTTTTCACCAGCCCCACTGGGATGAGGGTGTTCTGATACCTAGTGAGGGGCAGGGTAAGGACGTGGTTGACCACGCTGTGGAGGGCAGGGCTCTCTGAGAAGGACTGCTCCCCACCAATGTCTGCAAGGCCAACGTAGAGCTAGCGTGGGACTCGCCTCACACACAGCCGGTGTTGAGAAGTTCCTGGCGACCCTGCGTGTCATAGTTACGTCAGGAAGGCAGTTACGTCGCTATTGGTCGGCAGCCCCCTTTTACAGAAAGCGCACTCTGGGGCTGGAGAGATGTCTTGGCAGTTAAGGCGCTTGCCTTGTAAGCACAAGTTCGGATCCCCGGCACCTACATTAAAGCCAAACATAGTGGCATGTGTCTGTAATCCCAGCATCGAAGAAGTGGAGCCAAGAGAAGCCCCGGGGCTCACTGGCTAGAATTAGAGAGATCTGGCTTCAGTGAGATCCTGCCTCCAAGAAAATGGAGAGTGAGAAAGACCCAAATGTTGACCTCTGGCATGCACCACCTGTACATAGACATGGCCCGTACACATAAGAGCATGTATATACATGTGCACACACACACACCATGCCCCCCAAAAAATGCACTAGCAAAAAAAAAAAAAACCTAGAAAGTGTCATATAGCATTTCAATCGATAGAACGTTTTTTCTTCTCGTGGTACTGGCCATGGAACCAGGGCCTCACTAGGTGAACACTACCATTGAGCCCCAGCCCCAGATCCTGGTTTCTTTTTATTTGTAACTTTTTTTTTTTTTTTTTTTTTTTTTGAGGTAAGGTCTCATTCTAGTCGCTGTAGCCCATCTCAGGCTGGCCTTGAACTCACAGTGATCCTCTTCTGCCTCCCAAGTGCTGGAGATAAAGGCATGTGCCACCTCGCTTGACTTCATTTGTAACTTTAAAAAATTTTTTATTTATTTGCAGAGAGAGAGAGAGAGAATGAGAGTATGAATGGGTACACCAGGACCTCTTGCTGCTGCAAATGAACTCCAGATGCATGTACTACTCGGAGCATCTGGCTTTATGTGTGTGTTTGGGAATCAAATTTGGGCTGGCAGCCTTTGCAAGCAAGCACCTTTAGCTGCTGAGCCATCTTCCCAACCCCTAACTTTTTTTTTCTTTTTAATTTAGTTATTTATTTGGTTTTTTGAGGTAAAGTCTCACTCTAGTTCAGGCTGACCTGGATTTCACTGTGTAGGCTCAGGGTAGCCTTGAACTCATGGCAATCCTCGCTACCTCTGCTTCCCGAGTGCTGGGATTAAAGGCGTGTGCCACCATACCAGGCTCCTTTAACATTTTATTTTATTTTTTCAAGTAGGATCTTGCTCTAGCCCAGGATGACCTGGAATTCACTATGTCGTAGTCTCAGGCTGGCTCAAACTCAATGATCCTCTTACCTTAGCTTCCTGAGTGCTGGGATTAAAGACGTGTTCCACCACGTCCGGCCATCACTTTTTATTTTAATGTCATTTCAAACTTTGGAAAGTTGTATTGGTCAAACAAGGGTTACAGTAACATGCTCTGAGTCACCAGCCTAGTCCCTTGGGGGGAGGGGCGGTGGGGGAATTACCAAAGAGTTAGACCTTGAGGTAACTTTAAGAGTCAGTATAGGGTTTAGCAGTTAAGGCGCTTGTCTACAAAGCCTAAGGACCCAGATTTGCCTCTCCAGGTCCCACGTAAGCCAGATGCACAAGGTGGTGCATGCATCTGGAGTTGGTTTGCATTGGCTAGAGTCCCTGGTGTACCCATTCATATTCTCTCTCTCTCTAATAAATAAAAATTAAAATAACAACTTGAGACTCAGTATAAAGCAAGGGCGATGACTCAGAGAGTAAGGATGCTTGCCACAAAAACATGAGGGCCTGAGCATGCCTGAGTTTGATTCCCCTGGACCCACATAAGCGGCTGGATGTGGCCACACACGCCCGTAACCCTAGTCCTGTGCTCCAAGTTCAGAGATTCCCACCTCAAGGAATGACACAGCTGACCTGAGCGACAGGGGAAGGGCACCCGACGTTCCTTTCACACAGGCTACACATGCAAAAAAACAAACAAAACCCTTCAGTACAAAGAATGAACGTGTTACTGTTCTTCACAGAGCGGGTCAGGAACGTGAGCTCGCGAGCACTTAACAGGTGTTATTTGCAGCGCCAAGCAGGGTGGTGAGTTACGGGGAAGCTGCGACCTTGGCTGCCGGGATTCGTTAGTGACCTTGGGCAAGGTGAGGGGTATGTCAGTGTGCTTCCTCGACCACAAAATGAACGGGTGGGATTGGGTGCTCTTGAAGCTGTTCAAGGGTCAGCCACCACTTGTCCAGAGAGGTGCTTTTAATGTGTGTGTGTGATTTTTTTTTTTCAAGTGGGGGTTGGAGGAGAGAATGGGAACAGGCACATCCGGGCCTCCAGCCACTGCAAATGAACTCCAGACACGTGTTCCACTTTGTGCATCTGGCTTTTACATGGATATCGGGGAATCAAACCTGGGTCTTTAGCCTTTGTAGGTAAACGGCTTACCCACTGATCCATCAGCCCCACAGACAGGTTTGAAGGAGTCTTAGAGTTAAACAGTGTGCCACCTCGCCAGGACCGCGTTGTCTGAACAGGGAGCCTTCCTGTTGTCACCTGTAGCCAGGGACATAACCTCCATGTCAGAATAAAGGGATGATTCAGATTTGACTGCGTTTCCCGAAGGCTGATCAACAGTGGCACTTTGTCCCCAAACCAAACGTCCCCCCCACCCCCGGCAGACATCAAATTTTATTAGAGTGAAAACGGCCACTCCAGGACCTCCAGCCACTGCAAACGAACTCCAGACACATGTACCACCTTGTGCATCTGGCTTATGTGGATCCTGAGGAATCAAACCTTAGTCCTTAGGCTTCGCAGGCAAGTGCCTTAACCACTAAGCCATCTCTCCAACCCCTGGCAGAAATCATTTTCGGGGCTCTGGATATCTGTGACTGGCCTGAGTTGTTGTCCCGGATTTGGTCGTCGCATGGAAGGAATCATTCTGATTCTAGCACATTCAGAGCTAACAGGAGGAAAGATCTCAAGATGGATGCTGTGGCCCCAAGGCCACCTGGAACCCGTGCCAGGAGCCTTTTCAGTCACCAGCAGACGTGAGATCTGACACAGTAAGCACTCAAACTTGACTCTCAGCCTTGATTTTACTTTGGACCAAAAAGAAGGCAAAAAAAAAGGCCAAAAATCAAACCCACACAACTCAATAAAAGGGGGGGAGTATAAGGATTTTCATGTAGGTGAATGAAACCCAACTGGTAGGGAGGCCTGCTTGACTATGGAGGGCGAGAGTGGTCGGGGCATCACATAGTACAGGCCGATGGACGGTCCAGCTGTGGCAGGCCTGACCTGGAGTCTGCACATGGGTGCAGGGTCATGGCGTTCACAGGGCCAACCCAAGACGGGGAAGAACCTTTTCTTCTCTAGCAGGTCTTAAGTGCATGACAGGGGTTTGCCTTTTGAATTAACATCAGAGGAGTTTGGTGTAAGTTTATGCTTTATGCAAATTAACCCTGAAGGCCTGTAGGAAGATTGTTCTCCAAATACATAAACTAAGTCTTGTGAAATGTCCGCCTTATCTTGGTAGCATAGCTGGGATCGGCGCATGGGGGTGACTCACACGGGTGTTAGGCTGCCCGTGAACTCTGGGGCTATAGGGAAGTTGGTCAACCTCTCAGTCTACTGAGAAGACTAACGGTGGAGTCATTGTATTAGTCAACCAGTGTTGTGTAACAAACATGGCAAACTCCCACCACCATAAAGCAGTGATTGACCAAAAAAAAAAAAAAATTTTTTTCTGGGCATGGTACTGCACGCCTTTAATTCCAGCACTCGGGAGGCAGAGGTAGGAGGATCTCCATGAATTTGAGGCCACCCTGAGACTATGTAGTTAATACCAGGTCAGCCCGGGTCAGAGAGAGACCCTACCTCAAAAAAACAAAAAAACAAAACAAAACAAAAGGCAGTGAATTGTGTTTCGTGCTTCTGTGGCTCACTCCGTAGGTCTACTCCACGTGTGGGCTGTAGGGTAACAGCTGCCTGGCACCCAGTTGTGGAGGGGGGAGGGCGAGAAGAAACACACAGTGGTACTGTGTCTCTACTTGTGCTCCATTGGCCGGGCCAAGTCAGTAGCCCAAACTAAATCAAGGAACAAAAAAGCACAAGTACCCCGTGAAGAAGTGGCAGAGCCCAGGGCAGAGTAGGATGTAGACAGGGTCACTGTGCCAACGCACTACGGCCATTGGCCAGCACGGTCAGTGACTCCTTTGAGATTTGACTCTAGGATGTTTGGAGGGTGTTATACGGTGAGGTGATCATGAGACGACTCACCAGAAGTCACTCTATTACTATCACTCTTAGTATTTTTTTTTTTTTTTTCCGAGGTAGGGTCTCACTCTAGCCCAGGCTGACCTGGAATTCACTATGGAGTCTCAGGGTGGCCTCGAACTCACGGCGATCCTCCTACCTCTGCCTCCCGAGTGCTGGGATTAAAGGCGTGCGCCACCACGCCCGGCTTTCTCTTAGTATTAGTAGTAGGGAAGTCATCACCTCCACCACCGTCACCTAGTACTCAGTAGTGGAAAGCCATCAGCTCCACCACCATCACATAGTACTCAGTAGTATGGAAGTCATCACCTCCACCCCTGTCACCTAGTACTCAGTTGTAGGGGAGTTGCCACCTCCACCCCGTCTCCCCAGTACTCAGTGGCAGAGGAGTCGCCACCTCCCCCCTGTGGAAGTCACAAAGAAAGCTCACCCCTTCAAGCGATAGGGGAGTTCAGTATTGAGAGAGAATTTGCTCCCGCTTAACTTCTATCCTCTCTGGTCCGGGCAGTGGGCCCTGTTGGTTGGTGTTGAGGAATGGTTTGATGAGCGATTTTCCTGATGGCGATGTGGGGTATGATAACGGAGAAGACTCTGTTCCCCTGCACGCACACTGTGGTGTGGGTGTGAGCCTGGGTCTGCCTGTCAGGGGCACTGTGGCCCGGGGCCAGCCCCCCGGGTTCTGAGTTAGGCCAGGGCGCATTTACGTGCACAAGCTGCAGGTCAGGTCGTGCGCGGGGCTTGACCTGTTTCTGTAAGTTGTTTGTTGCACTCCTGTCCTCCGACCCACGGGACCTAGCGTGGGTGGGGTGCTGGGCTGAAGTGGCAGCTGGTAGCCTCTGGCCCTGGGCAGGACTCTGGCAGGCTCCACCCTCACCACAAGCTTTGGACTCTGGCACGTCCAAGTCCTTGGCTGTGGCTCCCACCACCATTTTGGGACACTTTTTACGGGTCCCACTTGGAGCCAATGGGAGGAAACCTGATTTCCTGCCACAGGAAATTGTTTGGCTAGCGAAGAATATATTTAAAGATGAAAACCCTGTGTCCAGGGAGCTGGAGGGAGTTGTTGGAAGTAAGATTTTTTTTTGGGGGGGGGGTTCCTGTCATGAGGAAGCCACTGGGTATGTGACAAGAAATTGGTCCCAAGTGGAGAGGAGGCTCAGCGACAGCATCCTGGGCCTGTCCTCTGTCCAGCGGCTGGGCGGGCCGGCTCAGAGACCAGTGGGTCTCAAATGGACTCTGCAGCCGAGCATGCGTAGTGCTCACAATGAGGACTGACTTCACTGTATTTACTTACATTTACTTGCTGGGCCCAGTGCCCCGCCGGGCTTGGGAGGGTATGTTCTGGGACACATCATCTGTATTAAATCCAATAACCGGAACTCCCAGTTCACTCGTACTATTTTGGTAAGGGCTGGGTGTGCGTTTTGAGCAGGGCAGCGGGAGAAAGGAACAGTAAATGAGCTCTGGGGAGCCCGGGCGCTGAACCAAGAGGCACCGCTGCGGATGCACGTGGAGATGTGGACGGGATGCCATCTCCGTCACGTGGGGCGGCGGGGGGGATCTTGTGCACAGAGGCAGGGCTGGAGCGCCGGCTTAGTGGTTAAGGGGCTTGAATGTGAAGCCTGAGGACCCAGGTTCAGTTCCCCAGTACCAACATAAGCCAGATGCACAAGGTGGCACGTGCGTCTGGAGTTGGTTGGCAGGGGCTAGAGGCGGCCCTGGCGTGCCCATTCTCTCTCTGCTTCTTTCCTCTCTCTCTCTTTCATAAATGAATAAATGGATAAATAAATAAATATTTTACGCACAGAATCAGGGGCACCAGCCAGGTGACTTCTCAAAAATCCCACCAGGTCGGACTGGTGGACGTGTGTGCTCACGAGCTGTTGAGCTAGAATGTGCCAGTCTCTCTGCCGCGGGGGACACAGTGTGGCAGCCAGGATAGCTGCAGTGCGGGTGAGGATGCTGGGTGACCCTGGGGTCTGAGCGTGGGGCGGGGCAGGGGACGATGCACTGAGTCAGCTGAGGAAGACTGGCCTTACAAACTGCACAGCACGGTGGGTGGGGGCTGAATGGAGACGAAGACAGCAGACAGACATGCGGGTGCAGTGGGTCTGTCCTAAGCATGCACCCAGATCTCCCGTTCTGGGGACTCCCTTTGCCAGGTTCCGCCATGGGCACGGGGCAGTGAGAGTTCTGTACTACTAAGGCAGCAGACTGCTGCTGTCTGCTCTGCTCTCACCGTGCCAAGGGCTTCCTGCATGTCTAGTGCAAGGCTGTCTTATTTCCGGTGAAAGCTATGAAGCTCAGGTTCATATGGGTGATAAACACAGCATCACTAAATCCAGGCTTAGCCCAGATCCAAAGCCCTCCCAGCGCTCGCTTCTTTGAATTGTGGTCTAATTTACAAATTACGCTACACATATTTATAGTGTTCATGTTGATACATTTCAACATGTATGTACCTGCAAAAAAAAAAACTACAATCAAGGTGACAAATAGAATCAAAGTCTCTCCTGCCTTTGGTGGTTCCCCGCTCCCGTCCTAACAGGCAGCCCTGCATCTGCCAAGCCGCTCTTTCTCCCAACGCCTTAGTTTGCATTTCTACCATAAATTACTCCACAATTCACTCAGTGGAGCACGTCTGTAAACCCAGCACTTGGAGGCCGAGGCAGGAGGATTGCACAACTTTGAGGCCGGCCTGTACTACGCACTTACGCTAAGTCATCCTGGACCTAGAATAACACCCTGTATTGGAAAAAGAAATTGGTACAATTTAACATTAAGAGTTTACACAAGGGGGCTGGAGGGATGGCTTAGCAGCTAAGGTGCTTGCCTGCAAAGCCAAAGGACCCAGGTTCGATTCCCCAGTACCCACGTAAACCAGACGCACAAGGTGGCGCATGCGTCTGGAGTTCGTTTGCGGTGGCTGGAGGCCCTGGTGCGCCCATTCTCCCTCTCTCTGCCTATTTCCCTCTCTCAAATAAATAAAAAATAATTTTTGTAAAAAAGAAAAGTTTACACAGGCTGGAGAGATGGCTCAACAGCTAAGGTGCTTGCCTGCAAAGTCTAACAACTGAGTTCAATTCCCCAGTACCCATGTAAAGCCAGATGCACAAAGTAGCACATGCATCTGGAGTTTGTTTGCAATGTCTGGAGGTCCTGGTGTGCTTATTCTTTGTCTCTCTATTTGCAAATAAATAAATAAGCAAGCTGCTTTCATTCAGTATGATTATTTCTAGATCCATTCAGTGGTGTGTGGATCAATTTTTTTTTACCTTTTTATTTATTTTTATTTGTTAGTTTGTTTTTCATATTGGGGTTTCACTCTAGCCCAGGCTGACCTAGAAATTCACTATGTTGTCTTAGGCTGGCCTCGAACTCCCGGCGATCCTCCTACCTCTCTGCCCCACCGCCTGAGTGCTAGTATTAAAGGCGTGTGTCACCACGCCCAGCCCAATTTTATTATTTTTTTTAATTGCCTCCCGGGCATCCATTTGCATGGTTCTGTCTGCATTTACCCATTTGTGCACATGTGTTTGGGGAACTGTGCTTTTATTTCTCTTGAGCTCAGACGCAGAACTGGGGGGGGGGAGGTGTCACAGAGAAGGCTTATGCTTTTGACTGCGAAACGAGCAAACTGTTTTTCAGAGCCACCGTGCCCGTTTTCTTCCCACCTGTGCTGTGTGAGAGTTTCAGTGGCTTGGCATCTTTGCCAACACGTGGCAGGCCCAGTTGTTTTCATTTTAGCTCTTCTGTTGGTTGGCTGGCTGGCGTCTCGATTCACACTTCCCTAATGAGTAATGATATCCACATCTTTTCATGCATCTTAGCCATCTTTATATATATATATTGGTATAGCATCTGTCTAAATCATTTGCCTTTTATTTTAAAACTGGGTTGTTAATGTTCAGGTTGAGGACTTCTTTAGAAACAGCTTCTTGATCAAATACACGCTTTGCAAATATTCTCTTCCAGGTTGTCTTGTCCTGTTTTGTTTTGTTTTGTTTTTTAATTCTCTTAGCAGGCTAGTGTCTTACAGAATTCCAGTACATCAACTTTTTAAATGAACTGTGCTTTTAGATGTGGTATCTGAGGAAATCTTTGTCAGGTCACGGAGATCTGCTCCAATGTTTTCTCCTTGAAGTTTTATAATTTTGAGCATTGTACCCTGACCTCCTTCAGTCAGTCCTTAGATAGGTGTAAAGTGTTGGTTGAAGTTCATTTTTCCTGTCCATGAACATTCAAGTTTTTTTTTTTTTTTTTGGTTTATTTTCATTTATTTATTTGAGAATGACAGAGAGAAAGAGGCAGATAGAGAGAGAATGGGCGCACCAGGGCCTCCAGCCACTGCAGACAAACTCCAGACGCGTGCGCCCCCTTGTGCATCTGTCTAACGCGGGTCTTGAGGAATCGAGCCTCGAATCGGGGTTCTTGGGCTTCACAGGCAAGCGCTTAACCGCTAAGCCATCTCTCCAGCCTGAACATCCAGTTTTAACAGCACGTGTTGAAAGACCATCGTTTCTCAGCTCTGTTGTCTCTGGGCCGTTGGTACATATGTATGTGACATTTCATGGGTTCCGCGGGTCCGTTTGTCAGTCTCGATTGGGCTCAATACGGCACTGCCTTGATGACTGTTACAACCCCTTCGTTCTTTAAAAATTACCGTTAGAATAATTAAGGCATCATCATCGTTATTTTTAATATTTTTTTTTATTTGCAAGCAGGGATAGAGAGAATGACTAAACTCCAGATGTATGTGCCAATTTGTGCATCTGGCTTTACGTGGCTACTGGGGAATTGAACCCAGGTTGTCAGGCTTTGCAGAGAAGTGCCTAAGCCGCTGAGCCATCGCCCTGGTCCATTTTTATTATCTTAAAGCAAGAGGGTGTCCCTCCCACCACTGCGCAGCTCCATCCCACCTCACGGGTGTCTCATGCCTTCCTCCTCTCCTGCAAAGGCAGCCCCAGCGTCTAGCTAACCCCGCGTTGGGGCTTCTGTCAAACCCCAAAGAGGCAATGTGGCCACTTCCCTAAGCTGTGAGCATTCAGTGGCTTTCCAGAAGAGTGAGAGTGAGAAAAGCTGAATAATTCTCTGTCCCCACTTCCCACTCTCCCTTTCTCTCTTGTTCAACTCTGTGATTCATCCCCCTTGCCCAGAGCCCTGCTGGGGAGTGACTGCATTGACTAGTGACATTGGCTCAGTTAACTTTTTCATTGCTGGAACAAAATACCTGGCTAGAAGCAACTTAGGGAAGGAAAGAATTTTTTTTAAAAAAACTTTTTTTCTTTTATTTATTTGAGAGAGAGAGATTGGGCGCCCCAGGGCCTTTAGCTGCTGCAAACGACCTCCAGACACGTGTGTCCTCTTGTGCATATGTGTGACATTGTGTGCTTGCGTTGAGTTCTTAGTCTTTGCAGGCAAACATCTTAACCACCGAACCATCTCTCCAGCCTCCTTTTTTTTTTTAAAAAAAAATTATTTTTATTTGAGAAAGAGGCTTTATTTTTATTTGAGAGAGAAAGAATAGGTGTTCCAGGGTTTCTAGCCACTACAAATAAACTCCAGATACATGCACCACCTTGTGCATCTGGCTACTGTAAAATCAAACCTGGGTCCTTAGGCTTTGCAGGCAAGTGCCTTAACCACTGAGCCATCTCTCCAGGCCCAAAGGAAAGGATTCATTTCATATGACAGTTCCAGATGGTGGCTTCTCTTGGCAGGATAGTGCTAAGGAGCAGGAAGCCAGCTTCAGACCATCATATCAGGAGGGAGGAAGCGGAGAGAAGAGCAAGTAGGGACCATAACACCTCCAGGTGCACCTCTAGTGCCACAACCTTCCCCAATAGCACCACCACCTGGGGATTAAGTATTCAAGTGCATGAGCCTATGGGGGGGCAGTGTACGTCCGAACCATCACAGACATAAGAGTAATGCTCATTGGTTGTTGTTTTGCAAAGCTCTTTCCTTCCCTCCCTGACAGAGTCACTCTAGCCCAGTCTGAACCTGGAACTCACTCTGTAGCCCTAGACTAGCCCTGAACTCACTGGGATCCTCCCACCTCAGCTTCCCAAGTGCTGGGATTAAACACACACGCCGCCACTGTGCCTGGCTGCGTCCTGCCGAGCATTTTCAAATGAGCTCCACACTCCTGTGAGGTCCAACAAGTGGGAGAATGCTCCCATCTTACAGATGAGGCCGTTGAGGCTCCTGGAGACCTTGCCCGGGAATGCAGAGGCAGGAGAGTGAAGGCCATGCCAACCCTAGGGCTCATGACTGCACATCTGGGCCTTAGGGATGCACCCAGGGCTGTTCTTTCTTGTTCTGCCTGGTAATTACTGTTTTCAGCCGCGGGGCTCCTTGCTGCAGGCCCCACGGGAGGGAGGTAATTACATCCTTCCAGATACCAGTAGTCAGCAGCTCACAGCTCATCCCTGTGCCCACACCCGCCACTGACCTTAGCCTGTCCCTCCCTATTCCCGGGCCAGTGGCTTGGAAATTGGTCGGATCTTGTTGTGCGCTGGCTGGTGCTTCTGGCTGCCATCGGCCGGTCACTCCCACCCCACATGGTGCCCAAAAATACAGACACATGGGTGTCCCGGGTTCTAAAGGGGTGCCGAAGAACAACTTGCAAAATGTCTTTGCCGCACCCATCTGGCCGCTAGAAATGCTAGAAATCCTGTCCCTCCGACCTGTGGAGACCTGAGTTGTGTCTTCTTGTGTGCCTGGTTGGTTGGTTGGCTTTCAAGGTTAGGGTCTCGCTCTAACCCAGGCTGACCTGGAATTCACTATGTTGTCTCAGGGTGGCCTCGAACTCACAGAGATCCTTCTACCTCTGCCTCCCAAGTGCTGGAATAAAAGGTGTGCGCCACCACACCCGGCTTGTGTGCTGGTTGATAGGGTGCCTCTTCCTTCCAAAATTATCTTTCTACTGTACACTCCCCAGCCCCACACACCCCATGCAACTGGGATGATCACAGCCTGTCTCTGTCACATGCAAAGCCTGCTGAAGCTTCTCACAGAGGCTACTTACTACTTTTACAGAAAAAGCAGCCACCTGGCCTCTTCTTACATCTCTTCCCCACCTCCTCTGGTCACCTCCACCCAAGTGTGTGTGTGTTGGGGGCGGGGGGGCGTTCAGAGCAGTGGCATGCGCCTTTCTGAAGCACAGTAACTTCCTGTGGAGGGCTGCCACCCCTCGGCCTTCCTTTGCGGACCTGCTGTCAAGTCCTGGGAGCCCTTCCATCAGGAACAGCGAGAATGCTGGGATCTCACCAGGCCTCTGGTGGCGCATACCTTTCATCCCAGCACTGCAGAGGCAGAGGTGGGAGGATTGCTGTGAGTTCGAGGCCAGCTTGAGACTACATAGTGAGTTCCAGGTCAGCCTGGACTAGAGTGAGACCCTACCTCAAAAAAAAAAAAAAAAAAATGCCCTTTTAGCCTCTGCCATCTGGGGGGGGCGGGGCAGCTCGAGAGTGCCAGCCAATGAAATTTGAACTTGCAGGGCGCCTCAAGGGGCTGAACTTCGGAGTCCAGTGAATCGAAGCCTCTGACTCTCTTTGTCCCTTTCTGTCGTGGCAGGTCTCTGGATGGCCGGCTGCAGGTGTCCCATCGGAAGGGGCTCCCCCATGTCATCTACTGCCGCCTGTGGCGATGGCCCGACCTGCACAGCCACCACGAGCTGCGAGCCATGGAGCTGTGTGAGTTCGCCTTCAACATGAAGAAGGACGAAGTGTGCGTGAACCCCTACCACTATCAGAGAGTAGAGACACCAGGTACGGACCTGGCCCGGGGGCTCCCCATCCTCCCTCCTTTCCTTCCCTGCCCGCCCTCAGGGTTAGACGGGAGGGTGCTGCACTTTGTGTGTGTGGGTGGATGGGGGGGTTGTTGGGACTTTGGTGCCAGGTTGGCACTGAGCACCTCTGCTCTGTCTCACTTGCATAGTTCTACCCCCCGTGTTGGTGCCGCGCCACACTGAGATCCCAGCCGAGTTCCCCCCACTGGACGACTACAGCCATTCCATCCCCGAGAACACTAACTTCCCGGCCGGCATCGAGCCCCAGAGCAATATCCCAGGTTAGCATGACGGCCGTGTGGGTGATGGGGGGTGGCGGGGATGGGCACCGAGCCCCGCTCTCGTCTGCCTTGGCATCTCCATCCTTCCCGTCCTGAGCACGGAGCTGGCCCTTGAGCCCCTGACTCAGAACCACATCCCTGTCGGGACAAGACCCGAGGCCTTAGCTCGCCGCTCACTAATGATGCTTTTCTTGGCACGGAGCACTGGTGTGGCCCTTCGGCGGGGCCTCAGCGCAGTCATTTATTTTGGAAGCGGAAATAACAACACCGCGTTTCTCCCGTCGGCCTTAGGCAGGAGTCCCGGCGGGTAAGGGGCTGCGGAGTGAAGGGGGGGGGGTGAGGCCGCTGAGAGAGCTGCAGGTATCTTGAACTTGAGGGCCCAGGGGCTGGGAGTTGAGGCCGGTGACTCTCTTTCTTTAAATTAATTTACTTGAGGGGGAGGAGGGAGAAAACGGGCACAGCAGGGGCTCCTAGCCACTACAAGTAAACCCCAGACACATGCACCACCATGTGCATCTGGCTTATGTGGGTACTGGAGAATCGAACCTGGGCCCTTAGGCTTTGCAGGCAAGTGCCTTAACAGCTAAGCCATCCCTCCGGCTCAAGGCCAGTGGCTCTTTTTAAGTCTTCACTCTGCAGTAAATGGACATGGGCTCCATTAGCAAAGTGCAAGTATTTCTAGCAACCCCTCATTTACATATGCAAATAGCATGTGAATCACCGCCCAGCACTCTGGGAGTCCAGGGGAGCAGGGCTTGGCTCACGCCAGGCAGGGCTGGTTAGGACAACTTCGGCTTGCGGGGCGGTGCTCCGGCTATGTTCCTTTGGGAGCCTTCTAATCTGGACGTGGCTTCGCTCTCCCTGGCCTGAGGCCGGCTGCAGCTTGTGTCTTGGGTCAGAGCGTGCACAAACAAGCACGCAGAAGGCCAGGCTCTCCAGCTTGTCAAGTCCTTGCTGGGTAGCACTGGTCTCTAGGGGGTCAGTCACCCACTCCCTGTCGGATGGCAGACCTTGGTGGGTTTCAGCAAGGACTAGGGGCTTCAGAGAAGTGGATCACACGGGCTCCACCGTTCACCGAACTGCTCCCTCACTGAGGAGCTGAGCCCTAGAGGTAATAGAAAAAAAGACAGCAGCAGCTGATGTGCACAGGAAAACACACGAGGGCCAAGAGGTGGGCCTGTGGCCACAGCTCTTCGGAGAACAGAGGCAGGCGAAGTCGAGGCAAGCCTAGACGTCTTGGATAACCTGACTTTGAAGGACAGGGACAGGTTAGCCCGGCAGTGGTCATTTCAGACTTGGGTCAGTGTGTTCGATCCACGTGACAGGCCAGAGGGTGGAAGTGGATAGGCCCAAGCAGGGCTGAGTCCGGGACCTGGCACCCACCCTTGAGTTCCAGGCCTCCGTCAGTCACCTCGTACCTGATAAGTAGATGCATGTGTGATTCTCTAGTAAACTCATGGGGCTCCAGAGCTATGCTCACCTGCCTTTTATTTTATATTTTTAATTTATTAGAGAGAGAGAGAAGCTGATAGAATGGGCGCGCCAGGGCCTGTAGCCGCTGCAAATGAACTCCGGACGCATGCGCCCCCTTGTGCATCTGGCTTACGTGGGCCCTGGGGAATCGAACCTGAGTCCTCGGGCTTCGCAGGCAAGCGCCGTAACCGCTAAGCCGTCTCTCTAGCCCTCACTTGCCTTTTAACAGAGCATCTGCTTCTGACCCCCCCCCAGAGACCCCGCCCCCTGGCTACCTGAGCGAAGATGGAGAAACCAGTGACCGCCAGATGAACCACAGCATGGACGCAGGTCGGTGGCACCCGCGCCCCTCTCCTGCTCCTCCCTCCGTGCCGCCCGTCTCTCTACCCAGCATGTCTAGAGGGCACTTTACATGGCAGGTGCTGGGCTCGCAGACTGCGGTGGGGAATGATAAGAGGGTCTGCAGTAACCCTGCGTCTCCTATATCCCCGGTGCATTGCGGGCACACAAAATGAACCAGTTCTGCTCAGGGAGGAAGCACGTCTTGCAGTGTAGCCGTTGCTTGAGTTGAGGTTTATGATACTTGAGTCTTAGGCCCATCTGGATGACGTGCTGCTGGCCAGGGGGTGGCGGGGGAGGGGGGCGGGTGGTTAGGTTAGGCAGGCTCCGGCAGCAGAAGCAGTGTGGGTTCAAGGCAGGGAGAGCCTGAATGGGAGAAATGGCCTCTTCTCGTGGCCAGCAGAGCTCTCGGAAGCAGCTATTTTTATATGGTAGCCGAATGTGACGAGCGTGTGCCTGCCAGGAGGGGCCCAGCCCCGTTTTCCTCTCGCCACATTCCCAGATGTTTCCCACGTCATATGTTATGGGAGCAAATTGGTTCCAAACCAGCAGCTTCTTGAACAGTCCCAGCTGCCACACAGGACGTGTGCTGAATTGTGCGGTGGGCAAGGCAGGGAGAAGGGGCCGAGCAGATGTTCCATTCCCACGATGGTGGGCACGCATCGTGCACACGGAGCTGCTAGACATGGCGGAGCCACCTGCCTGGAGCGCAGCCCGGGAGAGGCTGTGCGACTCCCAAGAGGCTCACGCATAAGTTCTAAGCACACACTCCCTGGCATCTAGCTGGGGTGGTGTGGCACTTTTAGGTTGAACACATTCCCTAAAACATACCCGCCCGGGGGGGAGGGTTGGGGGGGGTGGAGGTGGGGTGCTGCTGGCAGCCTGTCCCCAGCTGTTCTGCATCGAGGACGAAGACCTTCCCGGGGTCCGTGCCAAGTGACCGCTGCATGCTCGCAGCTACGAAGTGCTGGCACGGGAAGCGGGCCAGCTAGGCAGCGTTCCCTCCAGCTGCAGGGTGCCTCACCACCCTGCTTTCTCTCCTTCCTCCTTGCTGCTCTCTGTAGCTGTGGAATTACTGGTATAAACAAACACAACCAGAGGAGCAGGTCTGTATGTGGGGAGGGTAGCCATGTTTCCAACCATTCCTGGTGGTGTTTTCTTCCCCCTCCCTCTCCTCCTTTCTACCCAAGTTTGCTCTGTTCCCTCTCTCCCATGCCTCTCCCCGCAGGGGTTTGGGGAGCACAGTGATTTATCTACAGGGAATACTAGGGTTTGTGGGCATGGATGGGGGGGGTGCTCCCTTTCTTCTCTGCTCTTGCTCCAACTGGTCCATCTGAACCTACCTTGTTGCTCACAAGCTAAGCTCCCATGCCAGCTGAGAGGTAGCTATGTCTCTGGCCAGACATCTCTGCATTGGGTCACCCATAGGACCCCCCACCACCACCACCACCTGATTCCATAGCCTTCCTAGGGCCTCATGATTTGAGCTAGCACAAAATGGAGAACAGTCTTAGTGTCCTGTGGACCAGCAAAGGTGTTTGTATTTTTTTCAATTATATCTTTATTTATTTACTTGAAAGAGGAGAGGCAGAGAGAAGGGCTGCTCCAAGGCCTCCAGCCTTTGCAAATGAACTCCAGACACATGTGCCACGTTGTGCATCTGGCTTACGTGGGTCCTGGGAAATCAAACCTGGGTCCTTTTGACTTTGCAAGCAAGCACCTTAGCTGCTAAGACATCTCTCCTACCCAGTGTTAGCATTTTTTTTTTTTGATATACCGATCATCTCACTTAGTTTGTATAGGTCATACAATTGATAGTAATGTCCCCATTTTATACCTGGGGGAAAAAAGGAAGCTTCAAATAGGTTAACATGCTTTTGCCAAAGTCACACAGCTGATATGTAGCTTGCCTGTCAAAGCCCCATGGCTGACTGAACCCCTACACCCCCAGTGACTGTCCCCCATCCCCATTGGGGCAGGCACCATCACCACGGTGGTGGTGGTGGGCAAAGGGAAGTCAGTGACTGTCCCTTGCTCTCCCGGAGCTCACAGCTCTGTTGTCACGAAATCAGACACCCCCCTCCCCACGCCTCACCCCCACCCAGAGATAACTCAAGGCAGCTGCAGGACCTGGCCTCAAGGGTCTGGTGGATATCAGCGAGTGGTGCCCTGTGGAAAGGCAGCCACTGGTTCTTTTTAAAGGCTGATGCGGTGGGTAGGTGGGTGGGAATTTCTCTGGGGTGTCTGGGGTGAAGGGTAGAGAGATCCGAGGACGCATTAGATAGAGCTGGACTTGTGCCACGTCTCCCAGCTGCCTTGCACCATCAGTCTAGTTGGTGAGCTACATTTTCCAGGCAGGTTTATAAGTTTCCCAAGCTGTAGGTATTTCCAGGTACCCAGTGGCTGGACTGCAAGCTGGGTAGAATGGGGTGGCCAGCCTTCACTGCCTGGGGCTATGCCCAGAAGGGGAAGGGGTCCTTTGATCTGTCTAAGCGTAATCAACCTTTCCTGAGAGCGGTGGTCCCTGGTGAGACCTCTGCAGCTCTGTGCCGGAGCCCTGCCTGGGCTCCTAAACCCTCTCTGGTGGATAGCCTGCTGAGTCCAGCCACTCAGTCCACCCATCCCACAGACAGGAAAACGTGCCCAGCAGGTGGGAGGGGGTGAGGCCAAGGCCAGGAGTAGACTTCTCGAGACTCAAGGCCTCCATCAAGGGCTCACTTCTGCTGTGGTTGAGCTACCCTGCCTGGACTTGTTGAGTCACTTGGTTCCTCCCTCCCCAAGGATCTGTTATAATGTCTCACAACTCTGTCTCACCTCGCAGGTTCTCCAAACCTGTCCCCGAATCCGATGTCCCCAGCACACAATAACTTGGGTAAGTAGTTCTGTCCATACCACTCTTGACTGCAGCCCCCGCCCCCCCCCCCCCATCAGTCCAGCTCAGCCCGGTTTCTGGTTACAGTGATTCTGAGGTCACCTCAGAACAGGGAAACCCGAGTGCAGGCGGTGGCGGGAAAGGCAGCCACATGCCGGGCTTGTGTTTCCCCCGGGGGCCAGTCAGACGTGAGTGAATGAAGATGCCCCAGACCTCGGGCCCAGGAGATGCCACCACGTGTGTGGTCCGGAGCGGGGCCACAGGCAGCTGTCCAATCACAGTCCATCGGCTTTCAGAGGCTCCTTTTAGGTGCACTCGCTCGGATTTTAGCTATTTCATTTTGTGGTAATTTTGTTTAAATATATTTATTTTTTATAATGTATACCATAATATACGAAGTATAAGGACTTTGCAAGGAAAAGCACTGGATGAGTGAGCCCGCTGCCCACCACAGGTGTCTGTCATGGTCCTGGTTCCCGAGTGTGGTGGGTACACTGCCTCTCTTGTTCATTCTTTTCCTCCTTTCGTGAACATTTTCCCGTTTGCATGCCTGGTGGGTCACGCTGTGTAATGGTGTGATGTTTAGATCGGCTGACCCCATCGTTTCCTCAATGGCCCTCAGCTGTTGGCCCACGAAGCAGTGCTCCCAAGGGTCCCGCCAGCCTGAGGGGTTGTGTGTGTGGTTCAGGCTTCATGGAGTCCTGGAGAAATGACCATGTGGGTGTATTTTTTTTTTAATTGAGGGGAGTCTTGGATATTCTGATCTGGTAGTTGTAGAGGATACAAGTTTGGCTTTTGGGGGGGCTTTATGGCTGGCCCTCACTTTGTGGGTAGGGAAAGCAGCCCATGGTCAGTCGTGGTGGACCAGAGTGGACCGGATGGGCTGTTGTGCCTGCTTGTTTTGCAGACCTTGAGAGTGTCAGATAAAACTCATCACTTGGCATAGTGGGAGGTGTGTAAAGACCCTTTAACAGGGACCCCCATGGGGGCACATGTTTCACCATCTTCGCGGCCTATCACCATGAGGGCAGGGGTCATCTGGGTAAGGTCACCTTCCCGATAGAAAGGGACTGACTGGTAACACTGAGGCATTGAAGGCCGTGACTGTGAACTTGACTCTGGGCTTTCTGCTTTCTTAATGGATTGCTTCAGCTTTATTTTCTGAGCGATTTTTACCTTGCTGTGGCCAGGCAACATGTTTAGGGGACAAACGTGTGACTCTGGCAGGCACTTGTCTTTGAAACCATAGAGGTCACAAGGCCAGCCTGGAGGTGGCTGCCGCCTCAGTCGGTCGGGCCAGTTTTCCCAGGAGGCAGCTTGCTGGTACTGCTCCTCTAGAAGATGGCTTCTAGGATGACGGGTGAGTCTCGCGCTTGGATCTACGGCAAAGCCCCCAGAGGCGTGGCCCTCCTTCCCTCTGTAGCCCCTTTGAGCTGGGCTGCTGGCTTGTGCATGGAAAATTCCTAGGTCACCGTGTGTTGTGTGCACACACGTGTCTGTAGGCCAGGTTTCAGGCGGCGTCAGTTCGCCGAGACAGGGTCTCTGGCTGAACCCAGAGCTCGGCATTTTTCAGTAAGACTGGCTGACCAGGGAGCTCTAGCGACCCTCCTGTCTTTCCCAACTCAGCTTGTAACCTGGGGCTACAGGCACACAGCACCATGCCAGGCATGTTCCAAGGGCGTTAGGGATTTACCTCAGCTTCTCATGCTTGCTCAGCAGGCCATCTCTCCAGCCTCCTTTGAGGTCATTTCTTACCAAAGCGGGGACTGTCCCTGAGCCTGGCCTGTGGAGAGCAGGTGTCACCTGCACTGATTTAGTCAGCTGGCAAGTTGGGGTCACAGGACTTAGGTGGGATGCCGGCACGGTGTGGAGGCCTTGCACCCGCTTCACCAGTCACAGGCTCCGAGAGAGGGTGGTGATGAGGGCAGATGTTCCCAGAGTCTCCTGAGAGCGCTTGTCTTTGTAACCATGGTGTCAGGCAGAGGACTTGTAATTTGTCGTCTGACAGAAAACCAAGGGTTAGACTGGTGTGCCTAGCCTCATCCCGGCTCAGGCTGCAGCACAGTGACTCTGAACTCAAGCTGCGTCTGGCCCACAGCATGTAACCCCATGACAGCACGACACTGCCTACGGGAGGCCATTGAGACAGCTGTCCCTCTGCCTCACGCAGACCAAGAGCCCAGAGCACTGATTAACATTCGGGGGACGGGGCAGATGTCAAGCTGTGGCCCCCATACTCTCCGCCATGCCCCAGCCCACTTCCTGGCAATCCCTCTGCCAGTCCAGTCTGGAATGGAGGGGCCCATGTGGACCTGTCTCCTGGCCTTGCTGGAGCCAGTAAGAGGTATAATGACACAACAAGACGTCAGTGCAAGTGAGGAGGCGGCCATTAACCAGAAACATGCCCAGTGCCCCCTGAGTTTACAGTATAGTTGGATGCCAATGTCCAGAGCCCAGCTGTATCTGCATCCACCTACGGTGCCAAGGGAGCAATGGCCCGGAGGAAGCCAGGGAGATTTGGTGCACACGTGAACAGGACCTTGAAGGACAGGTGGGCAGTGAGAGGGAGGACATCGCAGATGGAAGGGCAGCTGTGTCCCCAGGTTGTCAGGAGGGACGGAAAGGAGGGGTTGAAGTCCACCTCGCCCTGTCCCCCATGGAATAAGTTTGCCAGTAGGCTTGAGGGCCTATGGAGTCTGATGTGCGGACTGTAAGTTCTAAGGGAGGTTACTAGAGGAAAATGGAAAATTGGTGAGCGGCTTCTCTGAGGGAGGGCTGGCTGAGAAATGGCCGTGGGCCTGAGTCTACAGGATCAGATGGGCCATGGCAAGGCCAAAGGTGTGATGGGTCTGGGGTGAAAATGGAGGGGGTCACAAGGCCTCACTAAGTCTCAAAGCTATTGGGAACCACTGCCTTAAGCGAAGGCTTTGCTGCCATCCAGCCCCTTGGAGCCCTGGGGCTGTCATAGCAGTGCCTCCAAGAAGCCCACAGAAAGGAACCCTGCCTGTCCTGTGCTCTTCCTGCTGACCGCTGATGGGCACTTCCCCTTGCCCTACTGACCAGCCCGGCGAGGCCGCTCAGGAAACCCGGATGAAGACCCCGCCGAAGGCATGGCAGTAAACGGACTGGACCGAGAGCGAGGCCTGGCTCCGGAGTACAGCCAGAGACATTCGCAGCCCAGGGAGCGGGGCTGAGGCGGAAGATGGGGGGCCCTTAAGCACAGTGGCCAGAGAAGATCGGCCCTCTAGGACAGGACAGAAGTGGGGACACCGCGGAGGTGCGAGATGAGGTAGAAGAAGCCAGGAGTTCAGGGGCAGGTTTTTCGCAGGGAGAGGTGAGGCCCCAGGCAGGCAGCAGTGGGATATGGAGGGTAACTCCAAGGTGGGGAAGTGGAGGCAGTGCAAAGCAGCAGGCTTGGGATGTGTGCCCAGTGAAAGGTGAGGGCGTCTCAAATTCACCATGACTTTGCGCATGTGTGGGGTGTGTGGCACGTATGATGAGCGTGAACAGACGTGCGTGCCGGCCGATGAATGTCGTGTCCTTTATTGTTCATCTGAGTGTCACTGAACCCGGAGCTGCCACCTTCACCGTCACACTGGCCGGCCAGCGATCGCTCAGCTCTTCTCCCCACAGGACTGGGGCGACACAAGCGCGTGCGTCCGTGCCCAGCTGTTCATGTGGGTGCTGGAGACTTGAACCTGGGCTGCCTCAGGCCTTCTCGGGACCTTGTGGTTACCCGCCTGAGCCCCAGGATTGCTATACTGTCTAAAGAACTTACTCGACAAAAGGCGAGTGCAGGACATGTGGCTGGCATTGGCCCCAGGGCTCAGGTGTGGAGAAGGCTGTGCTTCCGGCCACCGGCAGACCACTTCTGTAAGGGAGGTGTGATAGGCGACACGGCTGAGACCCAGCTAAGCACCTCGCCTGGGGCACTGGCTCTGCGGAACCTTTGGCTCCCCAGTTGTGCAGGGCAGGAGATGTTCTGGTATGAGACGTGGTGTCAGGTGGGTCACCTGGACTTCCTAAGCCTGTGTCCGAAGGGTTGAGGGAGGAGGTGGCAGGCGTGGGAGAGGACTGAAGTAAACCTGCGGAATCCTGCCAGGTGAGCTTATTGTCCCCACTGCAGGATGGGCAGGGCTGCGGCTTAACGAGGTAGTGGCTTCCCCATGCCTGGGGCAGAGCGAGCCTTCTCGGGCAGGCCTGGGTGACAGTGGAAGGGCCCTGGAGGAGAGGGCAGAGGCCGGCTCTAGGCTATCCACTTGCCCTGCATGGGGTCTGCCTCTCAAGGCTTTGCGAAGATTGCAGTAAACTGGCCGTGGGCTTGAAAGAGCTTGCCGTTCTTTCTGCGAAGGCCTTGGTCTTGTTGCTGGAATCCTCAGAAGTAGGCTGGGATTAGAACCTAGATGCTGGGGGGACACACTCGCCGAGGGCTAACCTTCACGTATTTGAGCGGCTGAGCCATGGGGGTGAGAGACCCTGGTGTCACCTTTACTAAACCTTACATGGGGACACGGCAAGGACAGAGATGGCAGCCAGAAGGGCTGTGGAATCTCGCAGACGGAGGCGGAGGGGCGCTCTGCAGGTGGGGAGGGCCCCGAACAGCCAGGCCTCCTCTCGCGTCCCTTGCTCGGTCCCCCCACTTTTCGTTTACGAGAAAGTTCATTTCCCTCTCTCGCCTCCCCACCTCTTCCTTTGCCGATTGGAATCTTTTGCACATGGTTTTAATAGGCCTCCCTTAATCCGAGTGTTGCCCTCTGGGTTTTATTCTGTTTTCTTTTCCTTAAACAAAACAGAAAGACTGTGCCAGCTTGGAACGGGGCTCAGAACCGAAGCCAGCCAATACGTTAGGCTGGCAGGGGGCCAGCCCAGATTGAAGGGCCTCATGCCACTCGAGAAGCCTGGCCGACACCACGCTGGTGGGGGTTGAGGCCCTCGATGGCTGAGCGGGAGGCTCGTGTCTCCAGCGCCTCTGCTCTGGGGAGAGGGATTAGCACAGACCCGGGGCCGAAGGCAGGGCCTGCTCCGCAATCGCCATTGTTTTCATACCTCAAGTATGCAGTCCTTGGTCTACAAGGCAAAAATCCACTTTCCTCCCGGCTGCAGCAGCCAGCCTCTGACCCAGTCCTGCGTCCCCCCCCCCGGAGGCAGCAGGCCTCCAGATCCTTCTCAGAATGCAGCCCCGTGTAAAACTGCTTCTGTATTAGCTGGTACACTCCTTTTAAAACAATCTTTGCGGGGTGGGGGGTTTACATGATGTGCGTGTTTGGGCATGCCCATGCCACAGCACACGTGTGGAAACCAGAGGACAACTTTGGGCAGTCAGTCCTGTTCCCTGCTGCGTTCGCCAGGGCATCTCCACCTTCCACCTCGCCCCCAGCGTGCTGGGGTGACTGAAGGCTGCCCGTGGGTCCCAGCTTTTACGTGTGATCTGGTGATCCAAACTTGGGCGCTCAGGTTTGAATGGCAAGTGCTTTGCCCAGTAACCATCTCCCCAGCCCCGTTTACTGGCAAACTCTTGAACCCATGCCCTGCCTGTGGGGCAAGACTTTTGAGACGGTGTCAGAACAGGCTTTCCTTCCCTGTGCTGCGGGACTGGTGGGCACTGCATGCCCACCAAGCACGTGTGTGTAGTGCATGGCAGTAGCTTTCCTGGGCTGTGACGGAAGTAGCTAAGGGAGGGGAGGATTACTCTGGCTCAGTTTGCGAGGGAACGGCCAGCAGCTAGGCCATGCCTGTGGGAGCCTGCCAAGATTGCACACGTCTTGATAGATCAGAAAGTAGAAACCAGGGCTGGGGAGATGGCTTAGCGGTTAAGCGCTTGCCTGTGAAGCCTAAGGACTCGGGTTTGAGGCTCGATTCCCCAGGACCCACGTTAGCCGGATGCACAAGGGGGCGCGCGCATCTGGAGTGCGTTTGCAGCGGCTGGAGGCCCTGGGGCACCCATTCTCTCTATCTGCCTCTTTCTCTCTCTGTCACTCTCAAATAAGTAAGAATAAACAAACAAAAAAAATTTTTTTTAAAAAGTAGAAACCAGGCTATAACCCTTAAGGCCTGCCCCAGGGGTCCACATCTGCCGGCTAGGCCCCATGTTCCAACGGTTGCATAACCTCCCAAAACAGCACCAGGACCTGGGAACCCAAGTGTTCACACGCAGGAGCGTGGTGGGGGAGGAATTTCAGTTCCAAAGCATGATAGTTGTTTCCCTTCTTTGACTACTAGGGAACTCAGAGGCAAGCTGGGGGCTTCCAGCAGGAATCATGTGATGGCCTTTTGTTTCTCTTGTACAACTTTGATGTGGATAAAGTTTTTTTTTTTTTTTTTTTTGGTCAACAAGAAACAAGGGCATATGTACAGTTAAGAGGGGAAGAAGTCACTAAAGTAAGAGCCAGGGGGTAGTGACTGTTCTCTGGTGCAAGTGCCGGAAGGCAGAGGATGGAAAGACACAGCCAAGGATTGCCCTTGCTCGGTCCTGCTTAACCAGGGAAGCCTTCAAGCGCTGCCCTGGCTCGGTGACACTGACCCCCAAACCAGAACCTTCCTAATGATGCGTCTGGCCATGTCCAGGCTTTCCCACCAGTGTGCTTGTGGGTTCAGAGGTGTTTGGAGAAGGGCTCAGATCTGCCTGGGAGGGCCTCTTGGCTTAGGACTTCCCAAAGCGTGGTTCTGGCCCCGTGTGACAGACACTGTGGGTGGCCCACCAGCCGTTCTCATTCAGACTAGTGGGGTGTCAGTGTTCCTGGGAGCCTCTGTCTCTCTCTCTTGTACCTGGACTAGGCCCAGGGAATTACAGACAGGACTTTGTTTTTTTTTTGGGGGGGGGGGGGTAAGGCTTTGTTCCACACATTGCTGAGTAAGTCAGGACCGAGCCCTACTGGCCGAAGCTGCCTTTTCGGGCTGACCCAGGCCAGAAGCACAGTGACCTAAATGGCTTGCTTAGCTATCTTCTAGTACGCTAGTCAGGGCAGACTACGAAACTGAGACCAGAGAGGGAGGTCATGCCCTCAAGGCCACACTGCAAGGTCAGTCGTGCCCATACCTAGGCAGTAGCAGCTCTGACATGTTTCCTGAACACTTTGAACTTGAGTTGCACTTGGATTTCTTCTAACAGTGTCCAAAATAGCATAGCTCACATTCTAGCAGCCACATTGTTTAGAATATAGCTTATCTCAATGGAATGCTGAGGCATCTGGCGGAGCCGGGCCACAGGCCGCGGCTGCCCCTGTCCCATTCCTGTCCTCTGAACAGCAGCTCAGGTCCCCTGCCTCGAGCTCGGACACTCCTTGCCCCACCCTGGGAAGAAAAGAAAGAGCCAAGAAAGCTTTGCTTTTTTTCTGCATCCGGGGATCAAGCAGGGCCCTGACGCTTTCAAGGCGACCACCATCAGTATCAGTTTGCTGGGTGCCTGCACTTTACCTGAGCCAGCTCTGCGTCTCCCACTAGGGTGGAGGCCAAATTGTGACCAGGCTCAACACCAAGGCAGTGTTCCAACCCTTGGAACACATCTGGAAGTGTCTGGGGACAATTTTTTTTTCTGTATGTGTGTATCTAAAGGGCAGTGGTCAGCCTTGGGCATCATCCTTAGGCATGCTGTCCACCTCTTTTTGAGCCAGGGTCTCTCTCTGGCACGGAAGCGCCAGGGATCCTCCTGTCTCCGCCTCCCCAGTGAGCAGATCACAGGAGTGTGCCAGCGTGGCCAGCAGTTCACACAGGCCTGGGCACTAAACTCGGGTCCTCATGCTTGAGCAGCAAGCACTGAGCTAGCTTTCCAGCCCCCTGGGAACAGGTTTTATTGAGAGGGTGAGGTGGATATATGCTCCTAGCAGTTTGACACCCCCTAAGGTCGGGATCCTCTTCCTCACAAGAGAGTCAGTGCCGAGGTTGGGCCATCCTGACCCTCTGGCAGTGTGTCCTGTAAGGAATGTTGGGAGTCTGTGTCTCCTCCCTACCTGCAGCAGGACCTTGTACCTCAACTGTGGAGGGAGATATGGCTTCCCTGGGGACAGTACAGCTTCTGGCTGTTAGGGGCTTGGTCCACGATCAAGGGCTGGTGAGCACAAGTCTCTGCTCGCAGAAGATGCCTGACATGCAAGTTCTTATAGGAATCTTTTAAAAATTAAAAAAAAAAAACTTTATTTGAGAGAAAGAGAATGGGTGTGTCAGGGCATCCAACCACTGCAAACAAACTTCAGCCACATGCACTGCCTTCTTCATGAGGGCACTAGGGAATCGATCCTGGGCAAATGCCTTAACTGCTGCGCCATCTCTCCAGCCCCAACATGTGAGTTCTTAGACCAATGCTGAGCCTTTCTCAACCCTCTCCCATCAGGGAAGGGAGGAGAGGGGCCTTGGGATCTTATGATCAGGTTGGACACTGGTGATAACAGGTTGTGTAAGGATAAACCCTAAATAGCCAGATAGCTCCACATATATTGAAGAGAACTATGAGGCTGAGCAGATAGATGGCTTAGTAAAGGGCTTGCCTTGCCTTACAAGTATGAAGACCCGAGTTTGATTCTCAGCACTCCAATTCCAGAGTGAGTGCCTGCCAAGGAGATGCGGGTGAGGGCACAAGGCATGGAAGGTGTGAGGGTTACGTGTAGGGACACTTCTGTACTAGTAGTCCTCACAGGACAATAGGTCTGCCCTGATAGCTCCTGGCTGTCCATGGAGCCTGACAACTAGGACAAATTCAAAGTTTTCTTCAGCCAGTTTGTGTCTTGGCCATGCCAACATCTGGCTGTTGTGGCTGAGCCCCCGTGCCTCTGGGCAGACAATGCCTTGTGTTTGGGTTCGCTCTTTGGGGACCTCGGGAAGAGAGGCTAAAAGATGGTCAGGTAGGTGGCATGGCCCATCCTGGGTCTGTTCACAACAAGGAAAGGCCCAGCATGGGGCAGGGTATCCATGGGCAAAAGGAAGTATCTCTTCATTCAGAAGCAACTCTCCAGGAGGGTTTTCCTGGACACTGAGGGTCTTGTTCTGTCATCAGGAGAGCAGATGGTCATTACATGCTGGAGAGGGAGGAAACAGTGTTCCAGGCTATCTCCAGCACCCACTGACCTGGGAGACGCTGTTTCTCCACAGACCTACAGCCAGTCACCTACTGTGAGCCCGCCTTCTGGTGTTCCATCTCCTACTACGAGCTGAACCAGCGCGTTGGGGAGACGTTCCACGCCTCACAGCCCTCCATGACGGTGGACGGCTTCACTGATCCCTCCAACTCCGAGCGCTTCTGCCTGGGCTTGCTGTCCAATGTCAACAGGAACGCGGCAGTGGAGCTCACGCGGCGGCACATCGGTAAGGCTCGGCCATGTCTCCTGGGCCTCTGCGGGGACTAGGAAACTCACTCCCCTTGCCTCCGCCGTTTAGTTGATCATTCCCATACAGGGACAACTTATTTAAGAGGACAAGGAAGGGAAGTCTATGGGAAAGGAGAGAATGAGCACACCAGGGCCTCTTGCCACTTCAGATGAATGCAACACTATGTGCATATGTTGTTAACAAGTGCCTTTAACCATTGAGTCATCTCTCCGGCCCACAAAATAAGAGCGTGGGCTGGAGCTGAGATAAGGGTGCTTGAGCTCCTTGCTTCAATCCCTTTGTATCAAACATAATTAGGTGGTCATCCTTACAGCAAATGATCTCTTAAATTTTAAGTGTTTTGCCGGGTGTGGTGTCGCATACCTTGAATCCCAGCAGAGGTGGGATCACCGTGAGTTTTAGGCTACCCTAAGACTACATAGTGAATTCCGGGTCAGCCTCAGCTAGAGAGAGACCCCACCTCGGAAAAAACAAAAAACAGAAAAAAACTTTAAGATTCTTCCAAATGAAGTTATACAGCAAGTACTACAAAAGAATTTATACAGTTTAGGGGTGGTTTGGTAATTATGTATTTTAATGCTAAACAATTTAGAAAAGGTAAAACATAAGAATTTCTCACTATGTAAATACCACAGTGGCAGCATGTTGGATCCCCACACCCAGAACACAAGTGAGAGCTGTTTTGCCAGCTTAGAAAGAGGACAGTGTGCATCACTTGTCTTCAGTCGTCATGCTAAGGACAGCTGTGCTTTTTAGGGAGTATTGGGGTTAAAAGGGCTGTACACCAGACGTAGTGTGACACCCTCAGATAGCATTCTGAGTCCCCAGGGGCTCACTCAGGAACTGGACATGACTGCTGAGGGGACGTGACCTCAAGAGAGCCAGGGCACTTCCTTCCATACTTGCTGGGAGGCCGTGGACGCAGGACAGTTTCCTGTGGGAGGCTTCCCATCGTGCCTCTCCTTGTGGACCTGAGACACCAAGGAGAAGAAACAGTGCGGGAGCGGGACGGGGCGAGTACTATGGCGGCGGGTCACCTGGTCTCCACCCCCAGGGCTTTAGGCCTCGAGTCGAGTTGTTTTCCTGCCCTGTGGCCATGTAGCAGGCAGAAGGGGACATCCCGCCCCCCCCCCATGAGCAAAGCTCACTGTTTACATAACCGCTGGAGTGCTGAGCCAATTTAAAATTAATTTCTGTCCATCTGGAGTACATTGAGGAGATGAAGGGAAAGTAAGCGATAGAACGTATGGAGCGCCTTAGGAAACCGCAGCAGGCCCCTCTGTACCTGTTGGGGGAGGGGAACAGTAGCTACCTCTCTCCGCGCGCTGCTGCCATACTTGAGCCCACTCTGTCCTCGGCGCGTGCTGGGTTCTCGGCTTCCAGCGGGGATCTGGGCAGGTGGTAGAGCTCGGGCTTGTAAGCCCCAGTCCTGTCTTCTTTAACCCCTCCAGGGAGAGGTGTGCGACTCTACTACATCGGCGGCGAAGTCTTTGCCGAGTGCCTCAGCGACAGCGCTATCTTTGTCCAGTCTCCCAACTGTAACCAGCGCTATGGCTGGCATCCGGCCACTGTCTGCAAGATCCCACCGGGTAAGCACCACCCGTGTGCCTTGACAGGGCTGCAGGTCCATCTTTCTCCAGTCTCCCCCTCAGTAGTATTTTCACTGTCAACCTTGAGGACACAGGACCAAGCTCTTTGCCTGGTTGTCTTCCTGAACAAAAAAAAAGGCAGCACAGATGAGAAGGGACACTGACCTGTTCTAGTTATCAGGCAAGGCTTCCTGGAGAAGGGATGTGTAAAAGACAGGGACAGGTCCAGGCAGAGTCGGCCTACTTCCCACACAGCATCGTGGGTCCTCTCTTGCTGAGCAGTGGGCCTAGTAGACAGTTTGAGCTGGGAACATGTTTACAACTCTGGTGTCATCCAGCCCTCTCTGTTCCCCGGCACTAAAGTTAGGTGGCCAAGGAGACACGTTCAAAGAAGCTAAGGCAGTTGAAGGACTGGCTAGCCTAGTGCCCTGTCACACCTCCCCTTGCTCTTGGAGCAAGCGAGCTGAAGCTGGGTGGCCTTCCCACCTCTCGTGAGGTCTTTCAGATCTGTGATGATCAAGGCCGGCTCAGGAGCTGGGCTGGCCCGTTCCTCGGCCCTACTTGCCTCCAGGCAACACGCTCGGTATAAAGACTTCATGTAAAGTCTGATTTGTGCTTGTCTCTATCTGGAAAATTAGACACACCTTCACTTTGTTTTGAATGTGACCCAGCTTTCTTGTCCCTGTCCTGACACCTTGTGTGGAGTGTGCTGGTGCCAGCAGGTCCCTTGCAGTCCTGCTTGAGTCCCTTCACTCAGGGCAAGGTCCTCTCCACACTGTGTGTCCCCCTAGCCCACCTACAGCTTCTCTCTCAGCATCCCCATAGTGGGAGGACATTGAACCTTTACTGACCTTCTATCTGCACCTTCCTAATAAAGGGGAACAGATTCAAGGGCAGGGATAGAGAAGGAATCTAGGGCTGAGCATGACCATGTGCCACTTGAGCCATGTAAATCAAGCCATTCGGGTGGCTCAGGGACTCTGCTAACCACTTTCCACCCAGCAGTGTGACTGTGTCTTTGGCAGGCTGCAACCTGAAGATCTTCAACAACCAAGAGTTCGCTGCCCTGCTGGCTCAGTCTGTCAACCAGGGCTTTGAGGCCGTCTACCAGCTGACGCGCATGTGCACCATCCGCATGAGCTTCGTCAAGGGCTGGGGAGCCGAGTACAGGTGGGTGACTCCCGCTCTGGACAGCCAGGAAGAAACAGGGCTGCCCCTCAGGTCCTGCGTGAGGACAGTGGCACCATTCTGGTTATCCAGAGCAGGAGCTGAGCCTGGACCTGGGTCCTCCTGCCCACTTTGGAGCAGATGGTTTCAAATGACTCCCACCAGGAGAGTCAATGTTTAAAAATGGCACTGATCACGGTCCAGGCCCTCAGACTGTCTGGACTCTTCCTCGATGAGGCAGGACTTGTGCTCCCAAGCACCCCGGGGCAGACACAGAGGTGCCCACATGTCAGCCAGGGCCTTGCAAGCTCCTCTCCCCTTCTCATTTTTCCAGATGTTTGGAATCAGTTTTGTTTGCAGTCATCCTGCACCCGGCCAAACCCATTTCGGTACTGGCTCTGGGCCATCATTCATAATGAAATCCGATGAGCATGACTTATGGAAAGTTAGATTCTCATCAGGACGGCGGTCTGAAAAACCCTCCTCCGTTTACCACTTGTAGCTGCCCCACGGTGCCAGGGACCAGAATGCCTTGGTCCATTTTATCTGGAATCCAGGAAGGGTGACCCCCAGCCCATAAGTAAACGATCAAAGTAGTGAGACCTTAGGTGAACTTAGGGCCCCGTCATGGTGACCCAGCCCAGCTGGAGGAGCGCTTCAGAAAGCCTTTCCACCCTAGCTTAGCTCCCTCAGGGAACGAGTGCGAAAGGGAAAGGATGGACCGCAGCAGAAGAGTGGCAGGGGAGGCCCAGGCACCTTCTTGGGCTCGAGTCAGCGGACACAGGGTCCTCCTTAGCCAGGCACCCAGGGCTCAGTGGGTGCATTTCTGAACCTGCCTCCTTGTCAGCAAAGCATAGGCCGTGCAAGGAAGGTGATCCTCAAGATAGTGACCCTGGATGTGGTGTGGCACCAGAGCCCTCCAGCTCACTGCTGGGAAGAGCTACAGGGTGGCAGAAGCCCTTCCTTCCCTGGGGTACTGTATCACTGTGCAAGACACCATGCCAGCACACCCAGTCCTGCGTGGCCCACTTCGTCACTGCCGCCTGGCAGCACAGCAGCCCAGCGGGCGGGTGCGGCCCCTTCCCAGAACTGCCTTGCCCTCTTCCTGCCTTGCGAGCCAAGGAGTAAGGTTTCAGCCCAGCACTCCATGAGGAGGCTACGAGTGGGCCCAGGCCTCACCTCCAGCTGGCAGTGGGCACCCATGCAGCAGAGAGCCTTTGGGAGCTGCATCACCAACAAGCCTGAATTTAGACAAAGTGCTTTGGGGAAAAGAAGTGTGTGCTGTGCCTTGGTTTTTTCCAGCAATTGTTCCACTAGCTAGCACTGTTCATAAGATTTTCCAAAATAAGGCCGTAGATGGGGATTATATCAGCACATTGGGAACTGAAGGCATGTGGGCTGTCAATGCTTTGTAAAAACACTCTCCATCAGACAGACACGTCATCACAACTGCGGGGCTGGCCCAGGTCTGGAGAGGGGCTGCAGGCGCCCAGTGGCCTCCTTAACTGTTGAAGGACCTCCCTCCCCATGGCTCTTGGCAGAGCCTGTTTACTGTCTTCCTTGGTTGGAAGAGTTTGGCCTGGTAGGTTCAACAAGTTATTGGTACCACCTCTGGGTTTTAAAGCCTGCCCCTTTGCTGTTTTTGCAGGAGACAGACAGTAACCAGCACCCCCTGCTGGATTGAGCTGCACCTGAACGGGCCTTTGCAGTGGCTTGACAAGGTCCTTACCCAGATGGGCTCCCCCAGCATCCGCTGTTCCAGCGTGTCTTAGAGACCGGGGCTGTGGGCTTGGGGAAGATGGCCTGAGAGGAGATGGAGAAAATCAGAACTCTCCCCAACCTGTTCTCGTCAAAGAAGAAGAAAAAGATTTCTCTCGCAGCTAAGGTGACACCAACCTGTTTTTGAGAACACAGAAGGAAACCCCAGGGATGGACTTCGCATCAGCTGTGGCTGCTGCACACACTGCCCTTAATCCCATTTTGAAGGCCAAGAACTGGCTTCTGCCTGGTGGTTCGGCTGAACAGGTGGTGTTTCAGCGGCCGCCTCCTCTCCCCAGCCCGCTGCCTCAAGGACAGAGGTCTGCGATGCCACAGTCCAACAGGAAGACACCTCTCTCTAGGACTGGAGTAAGTCACCTTTGAAAGGGGCTCTGGCACTTCTGGTAAACAGCCCTCTCCCACTGAGCATGCCCAGCTCCACCATCCGCACGCTGAGTCCCTGGAGAGCGGGTCCTGTGCTGGTGCTCTCCCCGCAGAGCACACTGGTGCCTGTGCTTGGCAGGAGACTCGTGGGGTGAGAGCCGTCTTTTCCCCTCTCACTTGGGAAAGCTGGAGCCTGCCGAGGCTCAGTGTACGTGCAGTGGTTCTACTATCTGTAACCACACTGATCTCGAAGAGCTTCAGACCACGTTATGGTCACGTGAAACAAGGGCCCTGTGCTCACAGCATCCTGGATGAGGCAGCGCTCCACCTCGCCGGCTGTGTTAATTCACCTTCGACGGGTGCTCTCTTAAATGTCTTATATTTTACAGAAACATTGTGGGTGGGGGCACCTTGACCAGGAAACCAGAGTGGAGCCAGCAACTGCTTCTCTTCCCAAGGCTGAGGCTACACTGGGCAGCTCTTTGAAGCTGAGATTTACAGATGCAAATTCACCAGAAGGGAAAAAAACCTCAGGCCAACAGGGGCAAATGAAAAGGCTTTTAAGATGTTTTTACACCTTTGGAAATCACAGGCTTCATGCAGCGAGGTCTGACATCTTCACCCTGGTAGAGGCTCACCAGTGACTACTGCGGCAGGGGCACTGCATAACAAACCTGGCTCCCGTGGCAATGACAGAGAAAGCTAGTATAAAATTATTTCAACTGGAAAGCAAAAAAGCCCTTGTCCTGGCCTTCTGCAGAACACAGCACGCAGGATGGCTGACTGGTACTTTCTTCTTGGCTGCCGTCTTGTAGGAAATGACTTAGCCTGCACGCTTGCATGGGCTTGTGCCAGCAAAGACCCTGGGACTTTCTGTGACGTGCCATCTTAGTCCAGGTGAAAGGAGGCGGTGTGTGCTGCTGGCAATTGGTGAACATCAAATGTGAGGACTCTTCTGATGCTCTTAGAAGATGTTGGGGGCTTTCTGGTAACTCACCTGTAGGACTCGGTGACCTCTGAAACTGTAGCCATGTTTCCAGTTAGGTGAACCCCCCCCCGACCCTCCTGAGGACAGAGAAAGGATGGACTCCTTGTACATCGTAACTGCGGACGTGAAGGTTGTGCCTGGCTCGTACAAACACAGGACACCCTCTGAACCTGCAGCATGTCATTCACGCCCAAGTCAGTCCTGACCAAAGGCAGGAAAATTCCACTGTGGCTTCTGTTGAAACCGTTGTGCTCCTCTATGAAGTTTTTGGGGGCCTGCATTCTCCACTTGCTACAAGACCAGCTATGGCTTCCTACGTCACAGTTAACCTCCCAACTGGGGCAATCTTGTCTACTTGGCTGCCTTTGTTACCTGAGTTCAAAGCTCAGATCTAGGCTTCATGTAGGAGGCATGAAGTGTAAGGTGGGTTCTTTGAAGGGCGCATGAGGAAATGTAAACAAGCCTACCTGTGGCATCATGGAGCATTGCACCCCCCCTAAATCAACCATTTAGTTTTCTTTGATTTAAATCTGGTTGAATGAATGGCATTTATAGACTTAAACACCATTTAAAAGGCAGTTGAAAAGGGCAGTTAGATAGCCAGCAACTTGACCATGTGTGCTATTTGAGCCTCAGGCTGCTGTCTGACATCAGCTTGTGGCTTGTACTGGGCAGACCCTTGTCTTTGGCACCTCCTGAGGAGCCAACTTCTTGTCCCTCCCCTCCTCGACTCTGACTAACTTAGATCCTTCCAGGGCGTACACAGGTATCAGCCTTGGCCAGTGTGGGTTACGGGCCTGTGTTGGCATGTCATCTCAGCTGGCAGGCTGTAGAAGACCTGACATTTTGAGACGAGTCGGGACTTCTGATTAGGACAACAGGTATGAGGGCAAGGCTGCGTTGTTTCTTATCGATGGCGATGATTTTTCATATCGCTGTTAACGTCCTGAAATGACTTGGCTTCCTGGAATCTGGACATGTTCCAGGGCTGGATGTCTCGGGTGGAGGCAAAGGTGATTTCACTCTCACCCCCAAGCAGTCATTCCCGAGTCTCTTTGTTCCTTAGAAGTAGAGGCTGGGAAAGACATCTGCCCGAGGGGCAATGGTGGCACTCTGGACCCTATTTCTTACAGTGTCACCATAAGTAGCAAGAGCTAGGACTTTTCCCAAAAGACATCTCCTTTTGATTAGAAGGAAGCTTTAACGGAGCTCAGTTTTACTGTCTTTATGTGGCATCGTGTTCCATCCTGGCGTCCTTTAAGGAATGCTCTTCACAATGTACAGATCCCTTTTCAAGGAGCAGGAGGACATGGGTCAGGCACAGAGAGGAGGAACTGCAGCACATGGCACCTCCTTAGAAACAGCTGTCACAAAGTGTCACCGAGTTTCTCGGAGGCAAGCTTCTTTTAAGTGCAGAAGTAATGTATGTGCTAACATTCTGGTGTTTATATTTATGTATTTCTTAAAACCATTCAGACAGATAACTATTTAACTTCTTAAGGAGAGTTGGAAAGGTCTCCTCCCGAGGACAGTGGCTGGAAGAGCTGGGGTACAGCCAGTTCTGAGCGCTGGTGGAGGGTGTAGTGGCCTTTTTGGCTTGGCGTCCAGAAACACCAGACCAGGCTGGGTCAACAAGTGGCAGCGTGCAAAAAGCAGGCATCTCCGAGTCAAAGCGAGGTCCCTCCACAGGGTCCTTGGAGCCAGGCCTGTTCTTCCTGGAGTGAAAACTTCCCATGGAGGAGGAGCCGCCTTTGTCCAAGAGGCATTTGCTGGGCGGGCAGGCACTTGTGGACTCGTTTCGAGATGCCTGGGTGAGGTGAGGTGAGGACTAGAGCGTGGAGGCTCTGACTTCATTCTTCAGCCAGCCTGACCTGTTACGATCTTTGTAAAAAGCATGTATTTATAGTGCTTTAGATTTTTCTAACTTTTGTATCTTAAAGCAGAGCACCTGGTTAAGCGTTGTACTCCCCAGTTGTTAAAGAGCCGTGTTCCCCTCTTCCTGTTGTAAGTGCCCTTCTAATAAACTTTCCACGGGAAAGCTCCGGGCCAGGGGCTCAGTCCTTCCTCTTGCTGTCTCTGGGTGGAGAGGGGGTTTAAAAGCCCCCATGAGGTGCTGGGGGCTTCGGTGATCAGCCCAAATGTGCTGCCACCCCTGTGCCAGTCACTCATGCACACCACACAGGGCCTGCAGGCCGCCCTCCGTCATCCAGCCCTACACGTAGAAATGACTGAAGGCCGCCGCCTCCCTACTCCCGCTGTCACATATGCCACCAAATCCATCTTTCTTCAGACAGGTAGGTTTCCACTTTGCAGCACAGTGATTGCCAGCCCTCAGGAAGTCTCTGAATTCCATACTCCTAATGAGAAAGCAACTTCAACACCATTTTCTTGTCTAAACTCAGAGAAAGCGGTGCACCAGGAGCTCTAACCACTGCAGCCAAACTCTAGATGCAGGCTCTGGGGAGCCAAACCTGGCTCCTTAGGCGTCGCAGGCAAGCTCCTTAACTGCTAAGCATCTCTCCAGCCCTTGTCTGAACTCTTATAATTACCCAGAAGATGTTCATCAGAATGTAAAATGCCACTTGGTATCCCATAGTCTAAAAGGTAGGAGAACCTGGGCCAGAGAAGGGCTTCTCCTGCTGTCCTTCTAAAGGACACCTTGAGCCCAACGCCTTTGTTTCAAGAGGGAGCTGCCTCAAATTCCTGCCTTAGGATTACGTCTTGGCTGGCTCTCCCACTCTCTCACCCCCCTAAAGGGTTTTCAGGTGCTATGTGGCCTCTCTCAATAGCTGATGATCAGCAGGGCTGTTACTCAGCCTGTTCCTTGAGCTGATGACCTTAAACCCAAACACCCTGTGACTCTACAGAGGCAGCTCCCTTCCTGCTACCCAAGAACCAGGCCTGCAACAGCCCCATGCGCACCTCTGTCTTGCTCCGTCGCTGCTTGCTGAGGTTCCCTTTGCAAGGGCCTGGCTACAAACCTCGCTCTTCTCCTCAGCCCTCTCATGCAACCTGCTCGCCGCCTGGGCCTCTTCCGCTTCCTTACCGCTTTCCTCTTCTCAGACCACCACATATGGCTCCTAACACTCCTCCCTGAGTGAGTGCATTGGCCCTCAAGATTTTAAGCCACATAAATGCCAATGACCCCCAGATGGGAACTTGAGGCCTAGACATCAATCCTGAGCTTCAGACTCAGACACCCGCCTGCTGGCTCCTGGGACAAGCCAAGTGCCACTAGGACCTCACATTTACAAGACAAAATTCGCCATTCACTTTAGCAAGCCATCTCCCTTAGAATTGGGACAAAGTAAACCTGTGCAAATCACATTTGCTCACAGCTCCCCACCACCGATCAGGTCCCGTCTCCCCAGTTCTGCTCTAGCCCCACTCTTGCTGCCCTATGCAGTAAGGCCTCCAGTAACTGGGCCCTGCCCTAGCATTCTAACTGCTTTCCTAACCTCCAGCATGCTTTCCACAAACACAACTGCCTGTATTAGCTTTCTGTCACTAACCAAATACCTGAGATAGTGAGGGAAAAGGTTTAACTCCCAGTTTCAGAGGTGTCAGTCCATGGTCTTTAGGCCTGTGGTGGGAGGAGCTACTGACCTCATAGCAGCCAGGAGGCAAAGAAACAGCGAGGGACCAGGGTCAAGGACATACCACCACTGGCCTTTCCATTATGCCCCACCTCTTAAAGGTTCTACCACCTCCCAACAGTGCCATGAGTTATGGACCAAGTGTTTTAATACATGGGCCTTTGGGAAGATTTCCTATCCAAACACTAACACTTTCCCCAACAGCATTTTCCACACCCCTCAGACCCACAGTCCCCAGTATTTGCCACAGAACATTTGGCTCTTGGCTGGTCTCCACTCTCCACGGATCACAGGTGTGTGTGATCGTGCCCAGCTGTCTATGTGGGTGCTGGGGATGCAGGCCCTGTGAATCAGGCCCTCATGCTTGCACAGCAAGAACACTTACCTGCTGAATTAACGTCCAGCTTCAAGGTACGCTTTTAAATCCAGACTTTTCCAAAAGAACGTAGCTGTAAATCCCAAAGGAGCTAGAATAGGGCTGAGCAGTGTTGAGGAAAGGTGCACACTATCGCGGGTAATTCTTAGGTCCTCCAGGCCGCACGCAGAGGAACAATTCAGAAACAGGCGAGATACTGCTGACAGTAGAACTCAGTCCACGGAAAGACAAACGGCAAGACCTGTGATGTTAGTAGGAGGCATGGGGAACACCACAGCAAACTGAGAACTCCTAAGACCCCTGAGCACATGCACATATGCCAGAGGTGTAGGTTGGATCATTAAATGAAACTCCAAGTGGAATCGAAATCAAAAACTTGGAATTTCTCCCTGTACTTTCAGCGTCTTACTCGTGTGTGTGTATCTATGAAGGGGCTAGAGGGGAATGTTGTGTATCCTCCTCAACATCTCTCCACTTTAATAAGAGAGAATGAGCATGCCAGGGTCTCCAGCATGAACTCCAGATGCATGCACCACCATGTGCACCTGGCTTATGTGGGGAATTGAACCTCAGTCCCTTAGGCTTTGCAGGCAAGCAACTTAACCACTACACCATTTCCCCAGCCCTCCACTTTCATCTTTGAGCCAGGGTCTTCACTGACCCTGGAATGTACCAACTTGGCGACCCCTGCCAGCAGGCCTCAGGTATCCCTAGACTCTGCCTCCTCCTCAGCGCACCTGCTTCTGCATGGCGTGGGGTCTGAACTCAGGTCCCCATGCTGCGCAGCCAGTGCGCTCTACCCACTGAGCAGCCTCCGGCCCCCAGCATTTTACTTTTATGAGATCTGCAAATTATGGGGAAGTTAGTTAAGGTGGTGATAGGTTTCAAACCAAGCCTTTACTCAAGGTGGAACCAGGTTCGGCATATTCTCTAAGACCTGTTTGTCCTCTGACGTGACTGGATGATGAGGTAATGCTATAGCCCACCTGCCTGTGCCCATGGGGGAGAAGATACAGAGCACATGTAGCTCATCCCAACAGTCCTCGAAAACTGCTTCTCTGTCAAGCAGGCTGTTCAAGGAAATGGAGCCCCACATCACAGGCCCATGGTGCTAAGGTTAGTTCTGCATCAGTGAGCACCCAAGCTCAAAATAGCTGGGAGCTCTCATCTTGCCCTGCGACGTGACTCTGCGCTGGCCGTGGCAGGCTGAGCCAGGCTGAGGGGCCGTCCTCGTGCTCTGGATGCCTCGTTAAGAGACTGGCCCAGGGCTCACAGAACCTGTCAGGCCCCAGCAAAGATGTGTATCCCACCGCTCCACAGTAGGAGCATGCCTGGCCACACAGCACATGCTGTCAGCAGTCTGCAAGAAGGCTCTGCAGCCCTTCAGCCACACCCCACATTGCTCAGCCATCTAAACCTGACTTCCCTAAAGCTCTAGCTTCTCTGAATCGGACGTGGCCAAGTTCTATAAAGAGCAAGTGCACTGGTCCTGCCAATCTCCTCTTCGTACAGCAGGACAGCACATTTTAAAATTATAAATACATCCATGCCTTCATCGCTCTGAAATTATTACATAACACATGATCTCAGGGAAGAAAACTTTCAGCCGTCTCTCTCTAGCTTCCAACACTCATGGACCTTCAAACTTTGTGACCTTAGCCACCAGACATGGGCCACACTTTCCAACCAAAAATTGTGGGCCTACTATGTGCCAAGCACTGTTACAGAAATGAAAGCCAGCCTCTTACCTTGAATCCTAGCTGGAGACTCTGCAACCTGTGGGTGTGCACAGAGACCACGTAAGCAGACTGTACCTGTCTCTGTAGTGTTAGAGTCACACTGCTGGGTCCTTACATACCACTGGGTACATTTCCCCTGCACATCCCAACAGCTGAGGTCTGAAAAGCATCAGCAGGGTTGAAAGGATGGCTTAGCAGTTGAGGCGTTTGCCTGCAAAGCCAAAGGACCCTGGTTCGATTCCCCAGGACCCACGTTAGCCAGATGCACAAGGGGGCACATGTGTATGGAGGTCATCTGCAGTGGCTAGAGGCCCAGGCGCACCCATTCTCTCCCTGTCTCCCCTGCCCCTCTTTCTGTCAAATCAATAAATGAAATGAAAAGCATCAGACCTCACACACAGGCATAGTGGACTCCAGAGCCTGCAGCAGCCTGAGGAACTTGTGCCGAGTACGTCTAGTCCAAAGAAGGCTGCAAAGTCCACCCGGCTCACAGCACCACCCCCAACCATGGAACCACAGCAACACACGTCGAGAGACTTTGTCAGTAAGTCATCGTTTAATTACCCGGCTTTGTTTAACCAACAAAATGAAGTTCACAGCCTTTCCTAGTCTGTATTTGCTAACCAGTTGCCCTAATATATTCTCTACAATCTTTAAAAAAAACATGTTCCACCTTCCTGGCAACCCAGAGCCAACTTCCCTCACATTCCTGATTCATGTCGTCACCTCAGACAAACATCAGTCCCACTGATGGGACAGTGATGAGCCATAAGACTCAAGGACCTTAAGAAGAGTGACTGGGAGGGGGAAAAAAGCCACTAAGCAAGCCAGCATCCATCACTCCCAACACGGAGATGGTGTCAGCTCTGCAATGTCCCTGACCTGGTCCAAGCATTCCGCCTCGCGCACCTGATTCAGACACTTGTCACGTGATGCCCAGAGCAGGCGAGTCTTGTTTCTAAGAGTGTCTCAACCTGCTTTCCCACACTAGGCCAGAACCAGGTCTCAGGCTGTGTGTAGCACCACGTACCATAGGCTGAGCCAGCTCAGAGTCACAGCGGTGACCTATGTCCCAAGTATCTACAACGGCAGAAGGGAGACATCTTATTTGCTGGACTCTCCACTCTTCCTTCGGGTGAAAGGTTCCTCTGGGGCTACCTCACTCAAAACACTACTCAGGAGGAAGAACAGAACAGCAGGAGTCCCCTGGGTTTAGCCCTGGAAGGGCACAGAGGAGCCAGCAGCCTTGGGAGCAAAGCTAGGAACTGAGACGGCACTGTCTAACACCTCACGTCCTCACCACGGCTCGGTACTGCTGCCTTGGCAGCGATCTACTTGTCTTAATGGAGAGAAGGGGGCTCTGCCTTTTGTTCAGGGTATTAAGTGTGACAGCACAGCTCTGGCATCTCAAGTAGCAAGGAAGTGCTCCGGCAGCAAAGTGCCCACCACCATGCCCATAAAGCACGCTCGAGAACAAGCGCCCAGTCTCCCTGGCCCATTTGAGGATGCACCAAGGTCCTCACAGTCCTGCCAGCAATGGGGTAAAGGCTTTTTATTCTCATGGGGTAGTAAACCTTCACCTATCATCTCACAACACACGTGGGCCTGCCGAGTCTTTGTCACAGGACCTCAGACACTGTACTGCCAAAGAAATGCCCAGAATGACTTTCTCAGAGATAAGCCTGTGGGCCTGCGCACACTGCTGTCCCCTTCTCCTCCAAGAATCCCAGCACGAGTTAACCCAGAGCGGTGTCTCTTCTCAAGAAGACTGTCCCAGTTCAGAGCTGCATGCTCTTTGATGGGAAATCATCAATGCCCAGGAAACAACACAAGCCCCACCCCACAGCCACTGGGGTGAGGGCAGGCAATGCCGCACAGGCCACCCAGGAAAGGCTGCAGGGTTCCACCTCTCTCCCTGCTGTCCAAGACAGGTTCCCTGTGTGGTCCAGGCTGGCCTTAGACTCACCATCCTCTGCTCCCTGAGTGCTGGATCACGGGCATGTGCCACCACATCCGGTTCTCCTTTAACCTGGCTAATCACACAGACCTCTCAAACTCATTCTGCTCCCATTCTTTACAAAGTATATGGCTACGTTATCACTCATTCCTGTCATCACGCTCCTCGCTCCCTTATAGTGCAGGAGCTCCCTACTAGAAATTAAAAGTAAGATGACCCTAAAAACCAGTCAGGTGGCCAACATGACCATGGGAATCTCAGCCAAGTGCAGCTGGGTTGAGCAGGGAAGTGTCTCGGGTGGGCAGCACTGGCACCTTTGTTAGTCAAACCTAGTGGTAATAATTTAGTGTTCTTCGTCAGAAGAAAGGCCTTCAATTTCATCTCTGTCTCCCCCAATTGCCATCCAGAATGCTTTGGCCACCTGTGGAGAGAAGCATGCAACAAGTTTCAGGCATCAGCTACGTTTCAGCTCATTTCCTGTGTCACATCTTGAACTACTTTGCCCTCCAGCAATATATATTGAAGTCCTTCACTACTCTTTGACCCAAACTTTTCACATCAAGAGAGTCATGCCCACACATGATCAGGAATGTCTCCCAAGGTGATGTGTGAGGGAACAGTGCACATTGTTGGCTTGAATGTCCAAAAAGGAGCTGGATAAATTATGACACAGTTCACTTAGTGGAATGCCACTAGCCATGTATGTTTCCTGCCAAGAACATGGGCTGTGTTGGTAGGAACAGAACAGCTAAGAGTTTTCCGGCCTCGCTGAAGGCAAACATCCTGAGTCCCCATCGTGTCACAGCACACATCTGAGAAACTGTAGGGTTACCACAGTAACTGCATCACCTTCGTGCAAATATTCAACCGGGTGTAAGTTAACAATCCAGCGAAGCTCACACTGACACCCTTTAGAAGTACACACAGGTGACACAAGTCTAACAGCAGGGGACCTTTGAGAGGTCCTCAGTAAGTACCCGACTGATATCTCACCTTTTCTGCATGCAACTTTCTCTGCTCGTGAGGAAGCGTCGCAGCCTTGTCTAGGGGGAGAACGTATCTTAAGAGATTTGTCTGCTAGCACAGGAGCCCCTGCAGCGCAGCGCACGGACGTCCTGACACTCAAAGATGGGAGTACATGGTGAAGTCATTATAACTGCAATCTCCCAGATTTTCCAGATGGAAGGATGGGAGTGAACTGGTGACCTCTTACAGATGCTGTGTTAATGAGACACTGAAAGAGAGGTGCTTAGGAAGACAGGAAAGTGAGAGGAAAGAGAATGAAGACAGGACATTCTTTCCCCAGGGATTTTTTTTTTTTTTTTAAACCACAGAATGGCACAATCCCCCAAGCAGCTAAGTTTCTCAAGACCAGAGCTCAGAATGCGGTCTAGCAGCTACAAAATGAAACCCTTTCACAGAAGATAGGTAAGCATCGATACACGAATGGGAGACATGGCAGAGCTCATTACCTTTCATTTCCTTTAGCTTTGAAAACAGTCTCTCAAAATTTTCCAAATCTCCTCCTCCAGTCGTGAGACTGGCTAACTCTTGAATGTCCAGGTCTAGCATCGGATCTGAAATAAGGGTTTGTCCCACGTTACTCATGTGTGTGCTGAGTACAGGGGATTCGGCAGTTAGCAGAACACTACAGTGCTGAGCTGACTTTAATGCCTAAACCACTGCAGCTGTTCCCCTCTTCCCTCCCACCTTCCATGCTTCACCTTCTGCAGTGTCAGGGACTGAACTCAAAGATGATGATGACTTGTACTTCTTTGCATCTACCACGATGCCATGCAGTTTTGTGTTTAAATCTGTTTGGGTTCATTAGCTCGTCTAAATTCAGGGAACATGTCAGGTAGGTAGGTTGTACACAGAAAGGAAGGAGGATAAAATATGCTATTTATGCACGCACACAGTAATTGATTAGGAACCCAGAATCACTTTGTGCTTAAAAATAGGAAAGGGAGGGAGTCAAGATGGCAGTTTGAAAGTCTGGGTGAGTGGGGACAATCTGCTGAAGAGGGCCAGCCACAGGAGGAGAGGACAACCAGGGGACGCTGTGTGGAGTGAGGCGAGAAGACATTGTTTCAACACAGGGTGGTCCTATACTGAATACTGAATGTCCCTAGGAGGTCAAGATGAAGGCTGGAAAATGTCAGATTTAGTGGCTTGGAGGTCACTGGTGACCTTCACACATAATCATTTAATGGAGGGGGGGGGGCGCAAAAGCGCAAAAGTTAAGGAAGGAGTAGGAGGCAAGGAATAAAAATGAGCTTATTAAAGAGATACAGAAAGAGATGTAGAGTTGAGAAAGAGTTTTTCTTGGTTTGGTTTTGCTTTTATTTCTATTTTAATATTTTATTTTATATTTACTTATTTATGAGAGGGAGAGAATAAGCACACCAGGGCCTCTAGCCACTGCAAATGAATGCTAGATGTATGTGCCACCTTGTACATCCAGCTTCACGTGGGTTCTGGGGTATCAAACGTGGGTACTTAGGCGTTGCAGGCAGACACTTTAATTGCTAAGCCATCGCTCTAACCCTATTAATTTTATTTTAGTCCTACAAAGAAATGATCTGGCTCCCATAAGCTTTTCAATCACTTTACCTCAGTGTTAACTTATACAACCATGAGACAAGTATAAAAATTAGTATTAATTCAATGCTAGTAAGAACTACAGGCTTTATCTAGATGTCATCAGTTTCCCACTGTTACTTTTTTCTGTCCTAGGCTCCTACAGAAGTTACCTGTCAAATCTCATTATTCTCCTCCAATGACTTCCTTACTCTTTCATGGGTGACATGCTTGAAGAGTACCAGACAGTTATATAATGCGATCTCTCTCAACATGAGCTTCATGTCTTAGGGTTACGCTGTTGGCAAGTCCTTCGTGGAAGAAGCGGTGTGCCCTTCTCAGTGTCCTGCGAGGGGGACTGCTGTGGGGACGCCTTATTACTGGTGATGCTAACCTTCGTCACGTCTAGCGGCTGCTGTCTTCTGGGTTTCCACTTGCTCTTTTGTACCATATTGATGTCTTAGAAGGGATCCTTCTAGACTATGCAAATATCCTTCTACTCAAATTTCCATCCACTAATTGTAACCTCCTTGAGTGGATCTTGCCTGCAACAACTATTCAGTGGTGCAAGCCCAATAAGTTTTACTATTTTTCTCATTCCATCTATGTGCATTAACTAAAAATCTTCTTTATGGCCAGGCGTGATGGCACATACCTTTAATCCCAGCACTTGGGAGGCAGAGGTAGGAGGATCACCGTGAGTTCAAGGTCACCCTGAGACTACATAGTGAATTCCATCCAGGTTAGCCTGAGCTAGAGTGAAACTCTACTAAAAAAAAAAATCTATATGGAGAAGTCTTATCTCCACACTAACTGATTTGTAGTAGCATAGACTCACTGGTTTTCTTTTATTCTATAAATTGAAACCAAATAATCTACTTCAGTGGTCACACCGCCCTGCCTTCCACTACTGCAGTCTCTCTAGCTGGATGCTGCTCTGAGCACTTCCTTACTTTGTGGCATAATAAAATGCTACTGGTTTAACCTGAGCTTTTTCATATCCCAGACTAGAACCAACTACTTCTCAAGGAGCCCTGTTCTTTTTAGTGGCATTTAGAAACCAAGATCTGAGCAATAAGGATTGCCACTGGGGTACAGTTACTTCCTTACTCTCAGTGGGCAAGCTAGGAAATGAACAGATAGAGGCATACACACACCCCTCACGCTTTTTCCTTATTGCTTCTCACTGTCCTAACTGTAAATGTACCACACACATCTCTCCCCTCCTTCCTCTCTCTTCTTACTGTGTATTTTAAAGGCCATGAGGTCATACTGACATATCAGATGCTAATCCAGTACCAAAGGGATTATTCCAGCCTTCGCTTTTCTGCATTTGCAACATCTTTCTCTGATAGCGAGTAAAATAGCTCTCCTTATCTAGAATAGTCTTCTCATGTTTTCAACCCTAATACATATGAAATTTCAGAATTGTTAGCCTATGCATCTGTGAGAAACAGATGCGGTATTCCTGTTTCATCGTTTCTTAGCCTCAGGGTACCCAATCCAAGTGCTGTTTACCAAGTTACTTAGGCTTGTTTCTAGTCTCCCCATCCCCTTCACATGATGGTTTAGCAGTAGAAATGTATGCAGGTTTAAAATCCAATACAGGAAGGATTCAACTGAGAGAACAAGGTTGAGGAAGTTGAAAAAAAATTATACATATTCTTTCTTCTTAGTATGTTTCTATAACAAATCACTTGACTTTTCTGTGTGGATTGTTTCATAATCAGAAAAAAAAAATCTTTTAAACATCCTTACTGCACATGAAACACGAGGAATAGCAGCAGTTCCCTGGCTATTCTGAGCTAAGCTCCTTGGTATCCTGGCTTTTGGACAACAGACTGAATTCGTTTCTGGCCCAGGTGCTATGGTGTTCTTACACAGATAAACTTCTCTAGGCTTCATCTCCACAAAACAACTTCTCTGCCCAACTTCATGACCAAATGAGAAAGTGGATATTAAAAAACCTTAAAAGGAACCGGGTATGGTGGCGCATGCCTTTAGTCCCAGCACTCAGGAGGCAGAGTTAGGAGGACTGCCATGAGTTTGAAGCCACCCTGAGATTACATAGTGAATTTCAGGTCAGCCTGTGCTAGAGCGAGACCCTACCTCGAAAAACAAACAAAAACCTCAAAAGGGTGTGGAAGGGCTTCTGTGTATATATAAAATTATAATGTTCCTGTGAGCATTAATTCTGACTATTGTTAAATACTGTGGAAAAATAAAAAACCTGCAAAATGCAGAGCTATTTACCAACTGGTTCTGTCTGTCTTCACAAGTGATCTGAACTACAATCCTGCTGAGTCAATCTTGAAGGAACAAGTGCATTTATCTTGTGTGTTTGCCCTCCCCTTCACCTGACAGACAGGGGCAAGGCTCGCATGCATTTGGGGTACACTGTCCATTTCCTTCTCTTCATGTTTAAGGTCAATTTCCTTCTCAATGAGTTCTGCTCAGACATCTACTCCAAGTTTTGCAGTTCTCCCTCAGTAGCCAAAGGAGGAATTTACCCACAATGCTGTCGACCTGGGCATCTGTTGTGTTACATGCACCACCCCGCTGTCCAGGGAGGGGTTCCGTCCTCTCAGCTGCTGGCAAACGGGGTTGCTGTGGAGGAAGACACACAGAAGCAACAACGTCACAGCACATAAAAACTGGAAAGGCTCACACCACACCCTCCCTGCTGGGTGCACAGAGGCAACAACACAACAAGAGGCAAGGAGACAGAAGGAGTAAAATGACAATTAAAACTATGTAGCCTAGCTGGGCGTAGTGGCACACGCCTTTAATCCCAGCACTTGGGAAGCAGAGGTAGGGGGATCGCCGTGAGTTTGAGGCCAGCCTGAGACTACACAGTGAATTCCAGGTCAGCGTGGGCTAGAGTGAGACCCTACCTCAAAAAACCAAAGTAATAAATAAATAAATAAAAATAAAACTATATAGCCTGAAAAGTCACTAACCCAGGAATATTTTGCCCCAAGGAAAAACTAAGAAGTATTATGATTTTGCTGTGGATTACTAAAACGTGTTTTGGTTGGCTTCATCTAAGATCCGTGCTATTTTCAAAGTGTGAAAACATACACAAATCCTAACACCAACCACTCAGAGGCAAATGAAAAAGACCCTAGGAAAGACTGTGGCAGGGAGCGATCCACTCTTGGCACCAGCTGGCTGACCAACTTAGACCCGAGCTGAGGGCAGGGCGTGGACCTGGACTGTTAGCTCCTTCAAGGCAGAGGCATCACCTCAGATTTGGACAAAAATACTGAAAAAGATCCACTGATTGTATTTTCTACTTGAAGATCTGGAGGCAAGTCTGTGCCTCAAGGAAATCCTAGCACATTTTAAAGGCTGTAGCGAGAACACACGGCACATCCCCAAGAGCAAACCTCTTGATGGGCAGAGTGCCTCTATGCGGCTGAACCAGCCTTCCAGGTCAGGCACAGGGAGGCTGCTTTAGAGTCCCCTCACCTGCTCTAATCCTCTCTGCTGCCCCTTAAATGGAAAAGAAACAAAACAAAAAGAAGGTGTGAAGATTTATAAAGACAGGGAGAATTAAAGTCAAAGATGAGAAAAGACGCAAGAATAACCTTCACCTCTGAGCGGCAGCTCTCCGCGGATGCAATGCCGGGGTTGGCTCCAGCCAATGAGCTGAGAAGGCTAAGGCCTTGGTTCCTATCTGAAAAGAAAACTCAGTCACCAAAACGTGCCATGTTACATGTCTGTTGCATGTTGTGCTAAACATTAACATGTCTGGGGTGATGAAGCACTCTAGTTCCTCGTGAATTCAAACTGTAAAAATACTTACTGCTGATGACCAATGCTGGTATAGCTTGGATCTTAAATATCCCCCGAAGGCCCACTGATGCTACTGGGAGGCAGTGGCACCTGTAAGAGGTGCAGCCTACTTGGAGCAAGTCAGGTCACTGAGATATGACCTGGGAGGGCATATTGGGAGGCAGGCCCTTTCTCTCCTTTTGCCTCCTGGCCACTACGAGGTGAACAGGACACCACCACCGTGTACTGCGCATGTCAGTCATGATGTACTGTGGTGTCACAGGCCTGAAATGACAGTCCCAAGCAACTATGGCCTGAAACCTCTGAAACTGAGCCAGAATAAACCCTTCCTCCTTGTAAGTTCACCTTGGGGACTTTCTCACAGTGACACAATAGTGACTAACACATAACCTCTCAATTCCAAATAAACTGGTTTAAATCTCAGGATATTAGTTTAAAAAACAAAATTGAGTAGGGCTGACCCCACACACAAAGACCACATTGTTCTGTGTACAAAGTGCAGCACTGATGTTTAAAGTCACTGTGAACTAATATTTGAAACAGCCAGACACATATTTAAAGCTAGCTTCAAGGTATCCTGTGCAGTTTTTGACATGAAGCTCTAATCCTGATACATCAATGAGTCTCCTGCAGTTAAGGATCCCATACTCAGTAGCATCTTAACAATTTACTACATAAATGGCGAGTTTCCCACACCCTGTGTCACAATGGACAGATCTGGAGGGAATGTCTGAACTGATAAAAGTCTACCAGTCCACAACCCAGGACTGCTCCAAGAGTCACCTGGAGCACTGACAGAAACAAGGACTCTTCTGGAGATCCATTGAGTCGCCATGTTGGGACACAGGCCAAAAAACCCTCAACTTCTGCAAGAGTTCCAGGAGATTCTAAATTAAGAGGATTGAGAAACACTGCCTTACAGAACATGGAACTCCTGTCCGAGAGTCTACAACTTCCTTCCACCTCGCCTTCCCAGTCTCAGCTCTGTTCCTCTAAACAAACTTCAAACCGAATCTTGATATGAGCCAGCAGGCTGATTTTAAAGCAGTTATGTGCAGTGACACCAGACTCAGACCACACATGAACACTGTGTTCTTCGGGCTGTTTGTATCCAAGGCAGTATATGCATAATAAGCATAACGGCCCTCCCTTCTGTACTGGAAATTACTAACATTTTGGGAAATTTTCAAATCCAATTCATAAACCTCTCCATACTCGAATCCCACAGGTTAAGTTCTTCCTCTAGTTGGCATTCCCTAAACTTAGGACACATGTCACTCATGAAGAATAAAGAAACCCAGTGCCAGTCTGGGCATCTTAGACCGCAACAGTCTACTGAAGATGCGCCACTCTTTTCAGTGGCTGCCTGTGGAAGGAGGCAGGGAGGGCGGGGGCGGGGGGCAGGAGCAGGGCTCTGCGCTACAACACGCCGTACGCCTACGTAACCCTTCTCATTTCTGTTCTCTGTCCATTCACCAACTCTGAGATGTTTTCTTTTGAAATTTCAGTATTTTATGCTATGTGTATCTTACCACAATAAAAACAGTGAAAACATTTCATGTTTCAATTCTAATGGGTGAAATTATAAGCAAAAAAAAAAAAAAAAAAAGTGGTGGTAAGAGAACTGAGTTGGTGACTTGAAACCCTAGATTTCACTCATGGCTATGCCCATCTGTGTGACCTCAGACAAACCAATCTCCCTGTGCCTCAAATTTCTAACCTGTAATATGAATGGGTCCAAACAAAAAGCCCTCCTACTCTAGAAATCTGTGACTTGAAGAAGGGTTCTTTATCCTTTTATAACAGCAACTTGGAATTGGTTGGGCATAAGGTTTTTTTTGTTTGTTTGTTTTTTCCAATTGCTTAGTAAAGATAAAAACAAGAACCATACATTTCAAAATCTTAAAAGGCTCCCATGATGGACCCTGAGTTTATAATCAGGCTTCTGGCTGGTCCTAAGAAGCTGGAACGGCCTGTTCTCAGTGTTTTCTGATAAACAGATGATTCAGTCAGCTAAGGGCAGCTCGTTGTGGCCCACTGCTTATATTTAAGCAGGTTAGAAACACACACAATTATACAATTGGAAAATAATTTGCTTTTGTTTATTCAAATCAGATTGCTTGCAGATAAATATTGCTCAAAGGACTTGGATGGTATTTTCTACACTATGCGTTTAACAAAACTCTTTCCTGGTTCACTGTGTTTTAAAATCCTGCCCATGTGCACCCATTATACTACTATTCTTCTCATAGAAAAGAACTACATAAATCTTTTTTTTTTTTTTTAAATCTGCTAAGATTTTTTTTTTTTTTTTGTCCCCAAGATTCAGGGCATGGGAATGTCACCTCTATCAAGAAGGGCCTATTCCTTCACTAAGCAGTTAAGACTGGTTCTAACGTCTTTGGTTTTACTGATGCCACAAAATACTAGACTAGCAGGTACAAATGAACTGATTCTTCAGACAGGGGAAATTCTTATGCAAAATAAATTGTCTGGAAGACATAACACTACAATCTTGCCTAATCTCCAGGGGTGCTAAGAACTGTGGATAGTATCTAGCCCTGCAGAGACTTTTTCCCTATCCAAGACACCCATCCCTAACCTAGAAATCCAAACTGCTCTGAAGTCCAAAATGCTCTTAGCACCGACATGATACGACAGTGGAAAATTCCATACCTCATTTGGGTAGAGGCTCACTGTCAAAATGCAGGTACAATAGAAAACTGAACAAAATTATCTTCAGGTTACATGCATAAGGTGAATATAAAGCATAAATGAGGGCTGGAAAGATGCCTGAGAAGTTAAGGTGCTTGCCTAAGGACCCAGGTTCAATTCCCCAGAACCCATGTAAGCCAGATACACATGGTAGATCTGGAGTCTATTTGCAGTGGCTGGAAGTCCTGGAATATCCCCCCTTTCTCTCATAAATAATAAAATATTTTTTTTTATTAGTCAGTTCTGTATTCAGCAAATACAGTCAGTTTGGTACCATTATTAGGCTCATCCGTGACCTACCCCCTCCCCTTGGCCCCTCCTTGTTGAGGTATACGGGTCATGCATTGTGGAGTTAGCCCACAGTTATGGGTAAGCTAAATGTCTCTGCATATCATGACCCAACATGTGACTCTGACATTCTTTCCGCCCCCTCTTCCGCAAAATTTCCCTGAGCCATGTTGGGTTCATTTTTGGTCTGCTTCAGTGATGAGGTGTTGAGGGCCTCTGAGGCTCTGGCTCTCTGATTTGGTAGGAGTTGATTTTTCTCTATGCTGATCTCCTTCCCCCTTGTGCTGGTGTCCGGTTCATCAGGAAAAACAGCCCCCTTGCTTGTTTCTCGAAGTTTTCTTAGTTTCAGCCGGAGCCCTTTTGAGGTATGATGGGGTGGCTCTCTCCTTAGGGTCTACATCTATCTTTCTTTCCCCGGGATTTGCAGCGCAGCTAGGCGGTCGCCATCTTGGCCGGAAGTCCCATAATAAAATATTTTTAAAAATGAATATCACATCTAAACTTGGGCCCTGCCTGAAAATATATGCACAAATATTCAAAAAACATTCAAAAATATCTGTACAAGTATCCAAAGCCTGAAAAACTTTTAGTCAAGTATTATGGATCAGAAACTCAAACCTGTATATACATACACACATTCAGTAAAACTTGATTAGCAAATTTGATAGTTATTAACCACAGTAATTAATAAAACAGAATAATTCAAATAGTATGCTGTAAAAAGTTCTGTGGGGGGACTGGGGAAATGGCTTAGCTGTTACAGCATTTGCCTGTGAAGCCTAAGGACCCACTCAAGCCAGATGCACAAAGGGGCACAGGACCTGGAGTTCGTATGCAGTGGCTAGAGGCCCTGGCATGCCCATTCTCTCTCTTTCTCTCTGACAAATAAATATTAAAAAAAAAAAATGTTCTGTGGATATGGCTCTACTCTCTCAAAATATCTTGGGCTGGAGAGATGGCTTAGCAGTTAAGGCACTTTCCTGTGAAGGTTAAGGACCTGGGTTCAACTCTCCAGAATCCATGTAAGCCAGATGCACGTGGTGGTGCATGCATCTGGAGTTCGTTTGTAGTGCTTGGAGATCCTGGAGCACCCATTCATTCCCTCCCTCTCTCTCTGAAATAAATAAATAAAAATATTTAAAAATATATCTATTGCAGGCTGGAGAGATGGCTTAGCAGTTAAGGTGTTTGCTTGCAAAGCCCAGGGACCCATGTTTGACTTTCCAGGTCCCATGTAAGCCAGATGCACAAAGGTTACACAAGCATACAAGGTCGCACATGTGCACAAAGTGGCGCATGTGTCTGCAGCTTGATTACTGTGGCTGGAGGCCCTGGCATGCCAATTCTCTGGTGTTTTTCTCTCGCTCTCACGTTAATTGCAGAAAACTAAGAATATAGAGAAAAGTGCAAAGAAGAAAATTAAATTACCAAAGACACTAACTAATACTTTGGTAAAAAGTCTTCCTGTCTGTTTGGTAAGTGGAACGGGATCTGACAGTGAGCCTCGTCTCTTCCATGTGGCAAAGGGAAGGCCAGGCATGTTCCAACAGTCGCTCCATTGTAAAGTCCTGTCTCTAGAGCCTGACGCAAACTCCAGAAAATCCTCAAAGGAATGTTCAGACCCAAGCAGGGAAGGATGAGAGCCATGGAAGCAAGACTTGTCGTCCATCAACAGTTCCAGAGGAAGAGGTGGCAGGGGAGCAGGGCCTCCAGGGTGACCAGTGGGACAAAGTTCCCAGTGTCCTCTGCTTATACTGAATGAGAAACTTTGAAACGTCTCGTCACACCAGTCACGCTTTAATTCTTCCCCTCTTTCTGACTTCTCGCAGTTCTCTTTCAACACAATCTCTTTGTGAAACTGTTGCTTCTATACTCATGCATAAGGAGAAATGGCCTCTATCTAGTCTGTCAGTCACAGCTGGATGACAGTCAGGGAGGGTTTCGGGTCACTTCTGTAATTCCAGTGTTGGGTGCTGGGCTCACAAGAGGACCAGCTCCCTTGGCTCCAGCTCAGTTTCGCACACTACGACAGACACAACTTCATTCTACACTGCCCTGGAGACTGGACGCTGGGGTCCACAAAGTCACACAGACCTAGACAAACCTGACGACCCAGAACCCTCTTCATTAACCACTTCCCCTCTCAAATCTGAGGCTTCATTTGCTGTAACATTAGAATCAATTTTTTTTTTTCAAGGTAGGGTCTCAGACCTAGAATTCACTATGTAGTCTCAGGGTAGCCTTGAACTCACAGCAATCCTCCTACTTCTGCCTCCCGGGTGCTGGGATTAAAGGCATGTGCCACCACCACACCCGGCTGCAAATTTTTATTTAATGATCATTTTTCAGTCTCATAAAAATGTGTATGGAGGTGGGTATGGTGACACACACCTGTACATCCAGCACTGGGGAGGCTGAGCCAAAAGTGTTACAAATTCAAGGCCAGCCTGGGCTTTGTAGCAAGACCCTGTCCCAGAAAAACAAGTATATAAGAGGCACTGGCCTGCTCCTTTCTCCACAGAACCATCCCGAAGTGAAGGACAGAGGCCTTGTACTCTGAGCAGTCACATCTTGCCCCGTGCTCAACACAACAGTTACAGAGCACTGGTGCACTGGGATCCAGGACCTCTGCGTGCACTCTCACTGCCCAGGACATACACTAGCTGATTAATTCTTTAAGTTTATAATGGGAAGCAGAACTGTCACTTGGACGTATTACTGTCTCTACTGCTGAAAGACTGCATGCTCCTCACCCACTTAAGCTATAAAGATAACAGAAAGAAAGCCCTTGGGCCTTTTAGAAGTCAGATCTCTACACTTGCTACTGGCCACATTTGTTTAATCCCATCACTTCTTCCTCAATTAGAAAGGAAAAGGTCACATTTCCCCTCCTTGCCCTTCACTCTGTGGCAGTATTTGGTGGAAGCCTTGCTCTACCCAAGAGCCACCAGTGCATTAAATTACCACAGCATTTGTCAGTGCACAGCTTGCAAAACCCAGGACAGAGCTGCGGATGACATAAAGTTGATATTTACTGTAGAGTACACTGTGGATACCCCTGCCCTCCTCTGTGAGACAGGGAGGGATGCCCTCAAGGAAAAAAGAACCAAACCACAGCTGACCAGGCTTCTGCTAACCATCTTCTCCTTGCCCCTAACACCAACTCTTAAAACCAAACCACACAGCAAGCCACGCCTGAGCCCACCTCCACCATACACGGACAGCAGCACACTTCCTGATGTGCCACACAAGAGGAGACCATCTTACAGAAAATCAGGGGAGCGCAGATAGGGCGCTTCAAAAACTTGTCACATTAGTCTTGAGGCAGGAATCCACAGTCCCCCCTTTCATGACAACAAGAATAAAGGGACATTACCAAACTACAAAATGTCAGACCCCAGTGGTTGTTTTCTAAGCCACAAGCCAGACTCTCAACTAGGGAGCTGAGATTCCTATCTGCGCCCCTTCCCTGGAGTTGCAGCCTGGTCCGAGTGGGGGAGATTTCAGGCCAGACAGCGAATATCACACACAGTAAGCAAATGATGCTGCCAGACCGGCCTGGAAGAAGCGCACACTGAGTGAGCGCCCGGCCACTGCCCCTCCTGTGCCGCCTGAGGCCCGGTCTCCGATGCCACGCGGGAGCCCTGGTTTCCCTTGAAGGCCGACCTTCACTAGGAATGCATTACCTCCAGGCAGAGGGGCTGAGAACACACGCTTTACTCCCTCAGTGCAGTCCTCCCTGGTCTGTTTATGACTCCCCTCAGGAGTCTTTCACATTCCTTTTCTCTCAGCTGAAATATTAATGCTACAGACAGAATGTGTATGGCTATATGCTATGGGTACAGCTGTACTCTACACAGCAAAAGAGTAAGAATTCTTTTCTCACCCTAAGAAACAAAGTTCACCCCTTTTGGAGCAGTAATGTGCTCATGATGTTATGTTTCGTTGATGAAGCATGACGCTGGTAAAGCCAGTAAGACGACGAGGTTGTAAGTCAACATAGAAGTTAGGCCCATCAGGGGGATTTAGAATCTCCCTAGAGTGGTCACAGGCTGCATAACGCTCAGGTCAACTAGGGGCAACAGTACACGGCGCTGGTCCCCTAAGATGACCACGGAGCTGAAAGATTCCTATTGCCTTGCAACACTGTAGTGCTCCCATGCTCATGGTGACACTGTCCTCTGCAAGCAGCACACACAACTACACAGCATGTAACACTCCAGACTGACCGGCTGTTCCCAGTGAAGAACTTACTGTGCTGTCATTTTAGTTGAATCTATTTCTGCCTACAAGAAAAGTTCCTATGAAGGAGTATGCCACCTTACTCCAGCAGCCAACCCCCACCCCGTTCACTGCATCGCTTGGCTGCATTAAGAGGCCACGTTGGGGCTGAGCTCCCCCACCCTAGGCTTGTGCAAGTGTATTCCATTATAACTGCACATCACCTATGGATGCGTTTCTCAGAGCCTGGCCTCCTGGTTAAGCAGAAAGACTACAATAATCTGACAACAACTGTACTGTAATTTAGCCTGTTTGTTTCTGAATCTAATATTCCATGTAAAATAGTTAAAGTAAATTTAAGATGTCTCCCTCTCACAAGTAATTTCATCAATATTTATTCCATCAGCCACCAGGAGCTTAATGTGTACGAAGAGCAGAGACAACCGGCGCACTGACACCATGCCATATGGGTTACTTACAAGGATCTGGAGAAAAACAACGCCCAACCTTAGACCTAACCATCGCACCAGAGCACCTAGGCTATAGGAGCTCTGGGTGGCCAAAGAAAGCACCTGGCTCTGACCCTGACTTCCCACGTAGCCAGGGTCAACTGTTTCATCACTCGGCTCCTGTCTCTAACCAGCCAATACCGTCAATTAAGCTGCCACACTGTAATGGAAAAACACACAACATCCCAGGGTCACGAGACCTGCCACCCTGCCCCACGCTAGCTAATTCACTGAGTAAGCAAGGACAAGTCACCCCTCCTCCCGAGGGCCTGCTTTCGCCCATCCACATGCACGCCTACAGATTCTAGATTCTAACTGCACACATCGTGTCAACAGAGACAGCACCCCCTAAGGTCTATGACACACGAGAGCATGTAATCTGGGTCGGCCTAGCCAGCAGTGACCAGCTAGAAAGACAAAATAGCTCCTAGCAAAACACTGGGAATGGGTTTCCAACCAATCACCCAACATCACCCAAAAATTGGGCCACATCCCTTCCCCACATGAACTGACTACTTTTCCATTCATGTGAACTCATCCAGGCCCTTTTTGAACCGGATCTACTGTCTTCCTAGATCACTGCTTAGAGTAAATACGCCATAAATTACCTCCTGCTATGCTCTATAATGCCTTCATTTTCTTTGTAATTGGCAAACAATTTTAAGCTTTAGGGAATTTCCCCAAAACAGCAATTTATAATTTGAGAAATCAAGTTATTTGGCCCGATTATATATATACATTATATAAATGCAATACAGGCTGTAATTAAATCTCTTCTCAGTTATGGTTTCTCTCTATTTATTATATTAGACATTTCCTACTCTTCCCACCTCCTTGATCATCTCAGTTACCCTGAGCTCAATCTTTCCCTTTTCTCCCAGGCAAGATCTTACCATGTAGCCAGGCTGGTCTCCAAGACTTCCTGCCTCAACCTCCCTCAGTGCTGGCTGACAGGCACATGCCACCACACCAGCCACCCTCGCTCTGTACATTCTTCACTTCTCAGCAAGGCCAGGAAGAAGGGTGAGCAAAGCAAAATCCAACAACAGGGTAGGGCAGAGAACACACATAAAAGGTTGTACCAGTGTGTTCAGTGTTACCATACAAAGTAAAATAAACACCCCACCCCACACGGCAGCATAAAGTGGAATTCTATTTGTTGAGTGAGCTATTCAACCAGAAAGGGATGGGTGATCAACCGGCAGGGAGGCCATGGTAGTGCAATTGAGACAGTACACCCTATCGGCTACTTGGTAACACTGCTTGGAAACAGTACACCCTATCAACTACTGGCTAACACTGCTTGGTAGTTAAGTGATTCTCAATGAGAACCGGGGCGGGGGGGGGGGGGACATCTTCAGAGAGCGAGTGAACATTAGATATATATTCTCCTACCTCTAGTGGGCTTCCACTGAAAATCACTGAATTAAGGTACTTATAAAAATCTCCTCTGAATATAAAAGCATACTGATAGTCTCACAAAGATTATCTTTATTTGAAAACAAGTATCTAAGACACTTTGCTACAGTCTCCTCACAGACCCTTCAGCCTTTGTCCTTTAAGGCTTCATGATTTTAACTACTCCTATTTTGATTGTTAGCCATTTACAGATGGACAATCCTTCTAGCAATCTAAGTTTCAGTTCATTCACTTTTGTTGTTGTTTGAGGTAGGGGGGGGTCTCTATCTGGTCCAGGCTGACCTGGAATTCACTATGTAGTCTCAGGGTGGCCTCGAACTCATGGCAATCCTCCTACCTCTGCCTCCCAAGTGCTGGGATTAAAGGCGTGCACCTCCACAGCTACTCACTCTATCTTAAATATATTTTTTGCTAGAAAATTGAAAAGTTCTCTCAATCTTCTCACCAGCCCCCCAATCCATTTCTTTGTTCCTTTCCTACTAAAAAATGTTATAGTAACTATAATGTTTCTTCTATCAGATTTATTTCATTGAAATTGTCAAGGTCAAATGACCTTCATGTTCCAAAATCATGTCTCAGTTCTCATGGTGACCCATCAGCAGCCGTCAGCACAGCTGACCTCGCCATCCTCCCACACACCCCTCTCCTCTGGTTTTCTCCCTCACTCAAGTCCTCCTTCTCATCCTCCTTCTCTTTCTCCATCCTCGAAACTGAACTTGTCCCCAGGCCTAGCCCTCCTGATCTACTAAATGTATTACCTTGATGGTCTCATCTAGGTTTAAGGTTTTAAACTCCACCCACCTACCCCATTGGCTACCTGTATCAGTCAGCTTCAGGTTTGCTGAGATGAACTTCCAGACCAAGTACAGTTATGGAGGAAGGGATATTTATTGAAGCTTACAGATCCAGGGGAAGTTCCATAATGGCAGAAGAAGCTGACCTGCTTTCACAGGCCCAAGCAGAGAGAGAGAGAAGTACAAGCCTAAAGGTCAAAAGCCACAGCACACTTCAGGAACTCCAGCTAGGCACACTTTGCATATCTTTAGATTGAAATCTGAAACATACCACCACACCTTAAGATCCACCCAGTGATACTGCCTCCAGTCAGGTGGCTAGAGATACAAACTACAAACAAATAAACAACTGAATATATTGGGGGCCATCTATTCTATTCAAACCACCACACTACCTGACATTTTAATCTATAAAAATTAACATAAGGACTGGAGAGATGGCTCAGAAGTTAAGGCACTTGCCTACAAAGCTTGATGACCTGGGATCAACTCCCCAATACCCACATAAAGCCAGATGCACAAAATGGTGCATGTGTCTGGCATGCCCATTCACTTTCTCTCTCTGCTTGCAAATAAAATTAACATAAGCCCAAATGAATTTCTGAGCTTATCCTGTGCCTGCTTCAGATTGCTCAGGCCCAAATCCTAAGTCCTCTCATGCCTCATGTCTAAGCCAGGAAATCATGCTCGCTGTTTCAAAACACAGCCAGAACCTAGCCTTCTTATACCTCCCTTGCTACCCTCCCAATCTGAGCCACTTTCCCTTCCCTGGAACATTGCAATACCTTCCTAAGAGGTTTTTCGGGTCCCTCCTTCAAGATCACACAGCCTCCAGGGTCACCTTTTAGGCCTTAAGTCAGATCATGTGACCTCTTCTGCTCAATGCCTTGTAGTAGTTCCCCAGTTTAATCTGCGTGAAGGTCTGTTGTTGTCACCCTTTGAGCTGCTGGGAGGAAGGGTTATCCTGGCTTCCATCTTGAGGGGCGCTTCATCACAGCAGGGAAAGGGTGGTAGAGCAGAGGCTGGGCACCATAGCTTGCCACAACAGCTGGCAGACAGCGGCAAGAGTGAGCTGAGCTCAGTCAAGGGGAAAGCTGGGCTATACCACCCCCAAACCCACCCTCAGACACACATCTTCTCCAACAAGGCTCCACCACCCCATCTGCCACCGGCTGCGGGTGAAGCAGTCAAAGCCGGTGAGTGTAGACGTCACCTGACTGAACACTGCCTCCCACGGGTGAAAGCCGCACAAGGGCAGGCATGCCTTGCTCCCAATGTACACTAAGCGCAACACCCTGCACGCAGTGTGGGGTCAACAGCTATTTTCTGAATGAATACTTGAGAAACTAGAGCCTAAGTTGAAGACCGCAGGAGCCTGGAGGCCAACAGATGAAACCTTAAAGGCCAGATGCAGTCGGAAGTGTGCTCCGGGCACTCAGCTGCCTCTACTGGCACTGGAGTCGGTGCAAGCATGGGGGCCTTAGCGGTACACAGGAGGGATGGAGGGGTGCCACCGTCATCACCTTTTCCTACAGGACTCAGGAACGGGAGGAAGCAGGTCCAGGGCCGCTAGAAAGCTTTTCATGTGCCACACTTATTCTTACGGATGAAGCAAAGACAAGTCAGAACTAGAAGACTGTTCGTGACCATGGGTCTTAACCACAGCTATGTAGCTGAATCCCCGGGGGACTTTAAAAGACTGCCCTCCTTTTCTAATAAAAATGGTCTGGATGCAGCCCAGATGGCACAGGTCTCGAAGCTTCGCATGGCTGGGTGCCACTGATGAAACCCCACTTCATTTCCCAGATCAGGAATAAGGCCCAGAGGGTCTGAGATCTGCTTAAGGTCATCCAGGGCTGTCAGGGTTAGGACTGGAAACTGTCCCTTGATTCTTTGAACAAGCAGTATGGAAGAAACTTCCTTTTAGCAAAATAACATAAATATTATTAGGAGTTAAATCCAAAATGCAAAACCACGGAGATCTAAGTTTACACCAGGGCTCTGATAAGTGGTTTTTAAAAATCCCTATAGCAGACCTTACCTCAAACCAATTACTTTAGCATCTCAAAGGGAATCCAGATAACCTACAGTTGCAGAGGATTCCAGCACGCAAGCAAGTGCGAGAGCTGGTGGCCGCCTCGCCTCGAGCTCAGCTCATACCGGATATTGTGAAGCTTAACCAAGACAGCGGATGCATTCTCCATTCATTACTGTCAACGTCGGTGCGACTATCTCCTTCCTTCCTTCCTTTCTACTGAGTTACCATTCCCACATCAAAATCACCCTTCTAAGACTACAATTCAGTGGTTTTAATACAGTCACAAAATCGTACAATAATCTTCACTAACAAGAGAACACTTGTTTTCACCTGATAAAAAATTCTACAACCTGACAACTTCTCTTGCCAGCCCCTGGAAACCACTAATCCACATTCTGTCCCTAGGGGTTGAACTGGACATTTCATATAAATGCAACTGAATATAGGTGGCTTTTTGTGTGCAGCTTTTCCCACCAGGCCAGGGGCCATGAGATTTGCTGCCAGTGTTGTAGCATATCCTTGTGATTCGTTCCTTTCTAAGACTGAGTAATAAATAGTCCAACTATAGACACCATGTTGTTTCTCTCTTTCCATGTCAGGGCAGGTAATGTGTCACATATTCTTGGTTGGCTTTACCCTTCTCAAGCTGTATTCTGGGGTTGACTTTTGTTTCTTTTGATGTTCCCTGATTCATAAGGCCTTTGTCTTTTTCTTCTATCATTACTGGGGGAAGGGTCTAACTCAGCCCCAGGCTGTTTGGGAACCCATTTCAGACCAGAAATCTCAACCTCCCAGTTGACAGATTAAGGGTGTGGGGAACACACACCCTTAGGGACTTTGACTTCATTAGATTATCCGCTTGTCTTAATCTCCACTACTGCATAAATACTCTGTGCTGGCCTGGTTTGGACTGAACGTGTATAGTGCTCAGTTGAATTTTAGAAATTGCCAGTAAAGTGCTCCACCCAGTCTACTAGAATACTTGAGTAACAGGTAAACTCAACACCTAGGGTCACTTCTGCTCTCTTGAGAACAGGCTGTCAAGGAACAAGTACAACTTGCTCCTCCTCCCTTTCTTCTTCCCTTCCTCTTCTACCCACCATGTGGAGATGCATCCACAATGCACAACTAGGGCTGCCCAATCTTGGATTTTAAAACCATGAGCTTAAATAAACTTATACAAAGTACCCAGCTTCAAGTATCTTGTTATAGCAACACAAAATGAATGACACATACAGTGTGCAGTGAAACACAAAAGCTTTTGATTTTGACAAAGTCTAACTTATCCATTTTTTCTTTGTAATATTTTGTAATATTAACTTTGAGGAAAAGACTACAGGTAAAAAGCTATAAAGACATCCTCTATTATTGTTCAGCCGACTCAGAAAGAATTAAATTGGCCATTTATTTAAACCATGAATTCCCATTTGAGTAACATATCCACTGATCTCATCTCTATATTTTTAATTAACTAGATTTTTAGATTAAGTATTTGACCTGTGAATGTGAGTGTCCAAGAAACTGCAAAGAAATACAACTCTAGCAAGATGTATACATTTAAGAGCTATTTAAATAATACCTAAATTTTCAGTCTTTACTAGAATTGGAACTTCTCTCAAACATTTAAAATGATATTTGTTAAAAATACATTTTAAGCCAGTGTGGTGGCACACGCCTTTAATCCCAGCTCTCGGGAGGCAGAGGTAGGAGGATTGAGGCCAGTCTGAGACTCCATAGTAAACTCCAGGGCAGCCTGGGCTAGAGCAGAACTCTACCTTGAAAAACAAAAACAAATTTTAAAAAAAGGTTAAATTGATAAGTTCTATGCCTATATTTAACCACAATTTTAAAAAGAGTGAGGAAAAAAAAAATGGGCAGAGAAGACAGAGCCCCACAAGAAAATAACCCAGTGTGCGTGCCTGCTGAGGAAGGTGCAGTCTGCTGGCACCAACGTACCAGAAAACCAGGTTCTGCAAGGAGCACATCCCACCACATGCTTTACACCATCTCCACACTACCTGTGTGCCCACTACAAAGCAAATGCTAAGAAAGTAGCTCTTACACTATATTGTTTAGGGAATGACAGGGAAAACATCTGCATATTCAGTACAGACACATTTTTCTCTAATATTTTCAATCTGTGGTTGACTGGATCTAAGGACATGGAGCTCACAAGCATGAAGGCTGACTCCAGCTATAACTGTGAGTCATAAAGCATCACTTTTATTTATGTATTTGTTTACTTATTTGAGAGAGAGAACAGGCACACCAGGGCCTACAGCCACTGCAAACTCCAGACACATGCACCACTTTGTGTGGCTGACTTACAAGGGCACTGGGGAATCGGACCTGGGTTCTTAGGCTTTGCAGGCAAGTGCCTTACCTGCCAAGTCATCTTTCAAGCCCAAGGCATCACTTTTATAAGTGTGTAAAACAAGGGGTCAGGGGCTGGAGGAATGGCTTAGCTTGCCCGCAAAGCCAAAGGACCCAGATTCGATTCCCCAGGACCCACATAAGCCAGGTGCACAAGGTGGCACATGCATCCGGCATGAGTTTACAGTGGCTGGAGGCCCAGGGACACTCATTCTCTCTTCTACTTTCTCTCCTCAAATAAATAAATAAATATAAAAAAAACAAAAAAGGGACCAGAGTGTTCAAACATAAAGCAAATACGATCTTCTGAAACCAGCTCTATAAACACAACAAGCACTACTAAACATAACTTTATTCTGGCTTGACCTGGTTTACTTACCATACCGTAAGCGTGTTTGTATCTAGTCCACAGCAAGGCTGCACTATGATAAATGCTCAGCACGGACTGACTGGGTTAATGAGCGAATGACAATGACCGATGCTTAGGCTGAGTTTGTTCTGCAAAGTGGCATCCTTAGGTTAATGGCCCCTTATTTTTCCTAAATCTATCAGTGCATTATTTGACTGTTGTGACAATAAATATAAAATCTAGTATTTTTTCAATGTAACAGACACATCAAATTCTCCCTAGGAAGGAAAAGTAGGGGAAGGAAGGACGAGAAGAAAAGGAGAGGAAGCAGCACTTCCTTTCAGCAGGAGCTTCTCCAGCGGCGACAAGGGTCAGACCATAGGTCAGGCAAGTTCAAGGGCACCAATCTCATTTAACACTCAGTGTCTGCCAACAACTGAGATGAAACAGTCTACTTCTGCCAAGCTGGCCACACACTTAAAACGTGGCTTTCTTCACAGCCACCTGCACTGCACACTGAGGCAGTCAAGTGCTGCAAGGGACAGAAACACGACACAGGCAGCCATCACTAAGAATTATGCTTCATGGTGAACATATTCCCCCAAGCAAAACATCTGAGTCCCAACCTCTAGTCCCTCAAAATTTGACCTTACTTGGAGATAAGGTTCTGTTAAAATGAGGTTATACTGTCATATTATGGTCCCTAACTCAACATGATTACTAGCCTTAGAGGAGATCTGAATACACGCACACACGAGCGGGAAGGAGAGTATGAATGACCACAGAACTCTGGATAGTAATGATGCTTCAGCCAGCTCTAACAGGAGTCAGAAGAAAAACCTAGAAGGATCTTTCGCCAGCACCTTCATTTTGGACTCTTGACCTCTAATACTATAAGGCAACAAATTCCTGCTGCTCCAAGCCATCCAGTTTGTACTTATTCCTGTAATGTCAAAGACCATGGGGTAGAAGGCTAGGTCTGAAATGTTGCTATCAAATCACCCAAGGCCCAACACTCACTCTTGAGCTGCTGCAACTGCTCTGGTCTCCCTGACTTTAGACTGCTTCCACCTTTCAGGTGACAAACTTCCTACTCAACACCCTAGCACTAACCTTCAAAGATGCCACCTGTGGTGGTTTGATTCAGGAGTCCCCCATAAACTTAGTTGTTCTGAATGCTAAGTTCCCAGCTGATGGAGATTTGGGAATTAACGCCTCCTGGAGGGAGTGTATTGTTGGGGGCAGGCTTATGGGTGTTATAGCCAGTGTCCCCCTGTCAGTGTTTGGCACACTCTCCTGTTGCTATTGTCCATTTTATGTTGGCCAGGGGGTGATGTCCACCCTCTGCTCATGCCATCATTTTCCTCTGCCATCGTGGAGCTTCCCCTCAAGCCTATAAGCCAAAATAAACCTCTTTTTCCCAGAAGCTGCTCTTGGTTGGGTGATTTCTACCAGCAACGCGAACCTGACTGCACTCCCTTGGTAAACAATCTCCAGTAAGTCACCACTTCATACAGGAAGAACGCTTCCTCCTGCCTAGCAGTTGAGCCGCTAAAACAGCCCCAACTGCTAGGTGATGTTCTCCTAAGGAGTCTAGAACATACTACCACTCTTCTTGGAACTCTTTCCTTTCACCACCCCGATACGGACCATTCCATGAATAAGAATGCCAGGACTCATGTTCTCCTGGAAGCTTGCTTCTACACTCCCAGGTCTAAGGCCATAGCCACATCTCTAATGCAATGCACCCAGCGTCATTCTGCATTCACCACAGACATGTGGGGCTTGCATGCTTACCTGATGTTTGAAAATAATGCTTACTTGAATATCACAGATGGAGTAGGAGCTCAAGGCTAGGGACCTGACAGTGTTAGGAATTTCTTTTTTTTTTTTTTTTCAAATGTATTTTTTATTTTTATTTTTATTTTTGAGGTAAGGTCTCACTCTAGTCCAGGCTAACCTGGATTTCACTATATAGTCTCAGGGTGGCCTCGAACTCACAGTGATCCTCCTACCTCTGCCTCCCAAGTGCTGGGATTAATGCCGTACACCACCACACCTGGCTTAGGTATTTCTTGAAGCCATAACCAATGCTAAGCACATATCATGAATAACTTTCCACTCTTGCTAAACTAACTACTGAGCATAAATCCCCAGCAATGTACTACTTCTGGCTCTTCTATCAATTGAAGACTCGGGAACTGGAACAAACCTAAAGCTTTCATATGATCTTAATGTTTCCACATATATCCAAATAATTTAAACATTTATGGGGGGTATACCTAGACTCAAGTTACTTACCATTCTTCATGACGACATTGGACCAGACATTGGCATTCAATGCTTGTATGATGCGCTTCACTCCTGTAGATTCCGGGAAATCATCTGACAGAAAGAAATGTGTATATATTTTCACACGCTTCTAATACCTACTATACATTTATATGTATGCCTATATATCTCTGAAGGCACATTTTCAAATAACTTGCTTAATTATCTTATTTAGTTGCTTTATCACACTGTACTCGTGTAGTAAGAGAGAAAAAAAACAATCAAGCCAATACAGAGCTCAGAGCTCCTGATAGGAATAGTCTATAAGCTAAATAAATAACTAAATAAGCCCAATATTACAGTTATATGATGAAATCACTTGCATTGCTTCAAAATGGAATCCATTCATGTTTTCCTAAAAAAGTTTTTTTTTTTTTTTTTTTTTTTTTTTTTTTTTTTTTTAAGAGCAAGAGAGACAGAGAGAGAGAGGAGAGATAAGAGAATTGGCATGACAGGGCCTCAGCCACTGCAATCAAACTTGAGACGTACCACTTAATGGGCATGTGCGACCTTGCAATTGCCTCACCTTTGTGCATCTGGCTAATGCGGGATCAGGAGAGTAGAACATGGGTCCTTAGGCTTTGCAGGCAAGCACTGTAACTGCTAAGCCATTTCTCCAGCCCTAAAAAGTTTTGATTAATTACACAATCCTAGCATGCCACTAAAGATACTAATCTTGGTTATCAATAATGAGTTTCTAACTTTTACTCTGTTGTAACCTACTGTAAATGCTCCCTCTTCCAATGGAAACCATTATTAACTATTTTTAAATGTTTGGAGAAGAGCTTCTGGATTGGAGAAAGCTTAAGAGCAAAAGGAAGAGCCACAACTGGTAGCTGAAGGCTTGTAAGCCCACCTACTCAGAAGGCTGAGATAGGAGGATCACAACAAGTTTGAGACCAGCCAAGGCTACAGAGTTGAAGACCAGCCTGGGAAACTTGGTGAAAAAGAACTGAGGGGCTGGAGAGATAGCTTAGTGGTTAAGGCACTTGCCTTCAAAGCCAAAGGACCTAGGTTTGACTCCCTAGGACCCACGTAGACCAGATGCACAAGTGGGGCATGCATCTGGGGCTTGTCTGCAGTGGCTAGAGACCCTGGCATGCCCATTCTCTCTAATAAATAAATAAAAATAAAATGAAAAACTAAGGATGTATTTCAGTGGTACAGTACATGCCTACTATGTGTGGAATATATGCCTACTATGTGTAAGGCCTGCCCTAAAGGAAAAAAAAAAAGACCAAAAAATGAATCTACCATAATCCTAAACAATTAAAAAAGCAACAGCTTGGCTTGGTATTAGTACTACCCTGCTTCTAGAAGTAGATTGGTCCTACTCAAAAATAAGACAGCTTTAATCTCGTTCCACATAGTGGCTTCTCAGCTATAAGCTAATATGGCACTACATACAAAGGAAACACAGATTCTTCAGACACTGAGGATTCCAAGACTGTGTGTGGAAAATAACAGCAAAAAGAATTTTCATTTCGTGAATCAAAGAGAAAGAGCTTGCAGAATAAAGTCTACACAGAATCTATGCCTGGGGCCGGGCCCTGGCCCTGGGAGGCTAAGAGGAAGAAGGCAGAATTAGAAGTCAGATCTGAATTTGAGCCAGGCTGTCACTCATCAGCTGCTGAGGGCCATTCACTTGCACTACCCCCAAAGAACAACAGGGGTGGCACCACGTTGTGCTCACCTCTCCTGGAGGCTCGCTGGCGTGGCCTCCCCCACACAGGAAACTCCTGGAGGACAGCCACCAGGCTTTGCTGAGTTCACTGTGCCCACTGCCTAACGGTGCCTAAAAAGGTAGCAGGACTCAGCAATCGTCTGATGGGCTCCTGAACCATTTCAAGAACAGCTACTATGGCAGTGATGTGGTGAGGAATGAACTGAAAATACAAAGACGAGCTTATCACCATCAATGCTGATGAAGACTCAAGGGAAGTTTATTTATCTGAAGGATGAATGACTTGATTCTTGAAAGAATTACTACTACTTTGAGATGCTATATCCAGGAACCAAATATGCAATCTGAAATGAAAGGCTAAGGCCAGTGAGATGAGAGCTGATACCATCCTAAAGCTTAGGAGAAGTGTTAACAATGCCCGCAAAGAAAGGATGAAGGAACGTGGCTTGGGAAGAGTTAGTATTTAAAAAGTCTAGGAAGGTTTTTATGACCTGACCCAAAGATGGCATATAGTCTAGCCAAATTAAAAGTCTGTTTTAAGATTACACTGGGGCTGGAGAGATGGTTCAGTGGTTAAGGTGCTTGCCTGAAAAGCCTAACGACCCCAGTTAAATTCCCCAGTACCCATGTAAAGCCAGATGCACAAAGTGGCACATGCATCTGGAATTCATTTTCAATGGCTAGAGGTCCTGGTCTACCCATATGCATTCTCTGTGTGTGTGTGTCTGCTTGCAAACAAATTTTTTTTTTAATTTAAAAAAGATTACACTTAATAAAAGAACACAGTTCAGAGGCTAAACAGGAGATTCCAAGATGATAACAGAGAAATATTGCAGAGGAGAAATCCTAGTGCCAGAAATAAGCATTTACTCATGTTTACATGTACAAACATGGGGGCCAGGTCTAAGAAACCTAAAAAGAAAGCTAGAAAAAATTGCACTTGCTTATCTTTAATATTCTTTACAAGGTACAACAATAAACACTTGCTTTTTTACTTATTCCCCCTCATGTCATACAACTGTTGTTGTCTCGTGCACTTTATATTGTGGTCTTCAGTTTCCAGTATCTTTTGGGACAAAAGGTGCCTTTCCCACTTCTCCCCGTGGAGGAGGGGACACCTGAGAGAGCATGCGTGGTGCCAACCATTCCCTGAACGTCTACATGGAAATAAATACGCTCTCCCATCGGGCACACCACTGCACCAGTGCTTTTTCTTAGTACTTGGGACTGTCCATTTGGGCAATCCAGTGATTGCACACATTTATCTGCGGTGCCAAGTTACAAGACTTTCGTGGGCCAAAATCTGTCTTATCCAGGTAGAGCCCACAGTAGGTGTACTTGGGATGAGAAAAGAAGTGGAGGAACAAGAAAGAAAAAGGATAAGAAATCAAAGGTTCAGACAGTAGCAGGAGCTGCAGGAGCTGCAGGAAGCAGGCAATGCATAGCTGGGGTTGGGGGAGTCTGGGTTTGTTTTAAGTTCCAAGAATCCCCAATACATATCCAAATCAAAGTTCTGGGAATTCAGCCTTAGGTTACTATGAATTCAAAAGAGGAATATAAACTCTATGAACACAGTTATAGCCGTCCTTACTAGGCAGTAGGGAAAAGATACAGGATTGGGGAAATGACAATGATTTGATAGAAATATTTTACTCTCATCCATTTAAACACAGACATGCACATGCTCCCAAGTGTGTGTGCGTGCACATACACACACACTTTCAACAGTTCTAAGCTGGGTGGTGAAACCAAAAGTGTTAATACTGTGTTCTTGGTAAGATCACATTAGTGGAGTTTGATATATTTTTAAGTAAGCTGAGGAAAAACAGTGTTTCTTGAATTTCACTGTGATCCTCCTTCCCCAGGTTAAAACAATCTCTCACATCTCAGCCCACATGCCACGTTCCCCAAAGCCAGGGAAACTTACCGTCCTCCTCAGGCAACTCCTCGGGACTCAGTTCCACAAGCTCGAAGCCGTGCTTGATGCACCATTCTTGTGCTTTCTGGCGGCTCACTCCTAAAATGGGAAAGAGTCTTTATGAGTAGCAATGATATTAAACATGCATACCCGATCTCAATGTTTTTCTCTTAACCTGTGCTATTCTCAAAGCATCTAGAATAAGTAATAAACAGAAATATGATCTCAGCACCAACGTGTGATAAAACACTATATAGGATTCTAAAGAGAGAGAACTGACGGGCTGGAGGGATGGCTGAGCAGTTAAGGCGCCTTGCTTGCAAGGCCTAGTGACCCCGTTTGATTTCTCAGTACCCACACAAAGCCAGATGCACAATGTGGTGCATACATCTGGAGTTCAGTTTGCAGTGGCTGGAGGGCCTGGCACACTCATTCTCTCTTCTCTGTGTCCGTCTCTCTTCTCTCTCTGCTTAAAAGTAAGTAAAAAGGGTTGGAGAGATGGCTTAGTGGTTAAGGCATTTGCCTGAAAAGCCAAAGGACCCAGGTTGGACTCCCCAGGACCCACGTGAGCCAGATGCACAAGGTGGCACATGTGTCTGGAGTTCATCTGCAATTGCTGAATGCCCTGGTGCACTCATTCTCTCTCTCTCTCCCCCCCCAAATAAATAAATATATAGAAGACTTAAATAACTTTTTTTAAAAAAAGAGACAGCTGAAACACTGTTCATGAAGTCACACGACTGAGCTGAGAAAGCAGGCACACTGTCTACATGGAACAGCATATGTGTGCAGCAACTACCGCCCCCACGGGAGCCTTACCCTCTTCACACACTCGATCACAGACCAAGATCATCACCTCAGGCAACCACGCCTCTACCAGGGGAAGCCAAGAGGAGACGCTGTCCAGACCCGATTTCTACAGGGAGAAGAACAAGCATGCAAACACACAAAATTAGAAGAAAAAAAAAAAAACTCAGAAAATGCAGGGGGGGGGGCATGTGAAAATTTCATATTCAAGGCTCCACAGAAAGCAAACTCTTACCTGTGTGCTATCAAAGTAAACCACAAATGCCTGAACAGATTCTGCAATCTCGGTGGTGATGAGAAATTTGTTTGGCACCACACACAGATTGATATCAGCTGAGTAGTATTTGTTATCGATGGTCCAGGGGTAAAACCTCACAGTCTCGTGGGAAGCCGTTTCCACAGGAGGATCATCTGTTCCAAGGATATCTAAATAAATGATAAACAAGATTACCATGGGAAGTCCAAAACCAATATACACTGGATAATTTAATAAGATATCAGATTAACCTAGGTCTCTGCTGATTCCTTTCAAACAAGGATTCCAAAGAGCTCTACATTTATTAGGGTATTTTCTTCTCTAATCATTTGATTACAAAAGTAGTGGTAAATTCTTTTTTTTTTTTTTTCAAATTGTAATTATTTATGCAGTGTTGAGGATCAAACGCAGGACCTTCCAAATGCTAGGGAAGTACTCTACCAATGACGTACATTCCTGGTCTGTTTTTAAGAACCCAAAAAATCATTATGTCTAGATTACATACCATTACAAACAATAAAATCATCTAGTTAAATCCCAGCCAAGAACAAAGAGAACAGGAAGAATGGCAGGTATACTTGTTTTATTACTGCAGTACTTCTTGGGAGGTGGAGAGCTGAAAGAACTTATAATTATTTTGCACTTACTGCATGCTAAGAGGAACACAGGATGGAGGCTAAATCATTAGTCAAGTAGAAGAGCTGCCCATACCCCTTGGGCTAAGTGCTTACACATTAATTCAATTAATGAAACAAAATAATAGATACTGATAAATGACCCCAGTTCTATTTATATTCATTCTTATTCAGTCTTCAAAACCCGAATTCTTATTTGATGAAGACACCTCCGGCGAATTTTAAATGTACAAAAGCCAAGCAAATTAAATGTTTTAGATTATAGCTAAATCCTTCAGAAACCCATGTGCAGCGTGAGTATAATGGGAAATCTTCTCTGAAGAAGTCAAGTCAGAGAAACACATAGATACACAGATGTAGTCACTACTCTGATCTGGGCCTCTCACACCCATCCCTACAACCTCCACTTTACACACAAGTGGGGAATGACTACAGAGTTGCAAAATGGCATGTCACTAGTTAGATTAGAACCAAGAAAATGATGAAAAGCTCCTTTTCCAGTCATACTAAAACAAACATGTAAAATTTGCCTCAAATTCCTCATTAGCAGAACACTGAAAATTAGAAGTTCAAATTTAAATTCCAGTGCTAGGATTACACACTTGGAAAGATGCCCTCTTTTTTGTTTGACTTAAGGATAAGAAAAATTATTTAGCTCAGAAGACCTCTAGGTATAATAAAACATAATGTGTGTGTGTTTTTTGGTTAATAACAGGGTTTTATTAATAAGGTTTCACTACATGCTTATTAGCAGGAGCTGGTCTTCTGAAGAAGAAAAGGCACCATCTTTTTGTGGTGCTGTATCCAAGTCAGGTGGGTGCACATGTGCACAGGTGTGTGTGCACGTGGGTGGTAGGGACTTAGGGCCACTTCAGGTGTCATCCTCAGGAATGCCATCCACCTCCTTTGAGATGGTTTCTCATTGGCCTAGAGCTTACCAGTTAGGCTAGTGAGTGAGCCTCTGGTCTCTGCCTCCCCAGAGCTGCGACTGCAGTTGTGTGTACCACCATGCCCAGCAACTTCATGTGGGTGCTGGGAACCAAACTCAACTCCTTATGCTTACAAGACAAGCACTTTACTGAATGAACTATCTCCCCAGTCTTTCATTTATTAATATTTAGAACACAGAGGAAAAAAATACTGTCAATCAGAGCTCTTAAAACTTCACTTATCTTGCCCTTGATTTTTGACTGTAGCTCTCCTCTCATCTCTTCTACTGGGCTTCCAGTGCTGAGCAAGCCCATCCTCCAAATGACAACAAAGTCACCAAATGCTTGAGCACATGGCACCGTCCCCACTGAGTATCCATCAATTGATATGACAAAACCGAGGGTAGAAACAAAAGAAGCCACTTGCCTAAGCGGAGCAGAGCCTAAAACTAAAACTGACGTCAGCCCCCCCACCCCCGGTCATCCTTTCCAGCTGCCCCAGATGCTGCAGCTGAGCCACACCACATCCACAAGCCACATAACTATCCTTGGGCCTAAGTACCCGCAGCCCTTTTAGAACAAATGCCAGTGCAAGGGTGCCATTTCATGAAGCCACAGGACCATCTACTTATGGCATTCTGATCTTCATTCTGATCTTTTGAAATTTTTTTTAAATTAAAAAAAATTATGAGAGAATTGGTGTGCCAGGGCCTCCAGCCACTGCAATCGAGTGTGCGACCTTGTGTGCATGTGCAGCCTTGCACACTTGTGTCACCTTGTATGTCTGGTTTACATGGGATCCGATGGCAGAAAGTTTATCATGAATTCGAGGCTAGCCTAGGCTGAGTAGTGAGTTCCAGGCATGAAAGGTTTTTATAATGTTTTCTTATTTGTCTCTTTAATATCTGTAGGCTCTAAGTTATGTCCTATATTTAGTTCTGGTATTGGAAAATTCTCTTCTGTCTCCCTACCCTTTCTCATGGGTCCTTAGGCTTCACAGGCAATGGCCTTAACTGCTAAGACATCTCTCCAGCCTAGTATTCTGATCTTTATATGCCCAAGGTGAGTCTGAGTCTCAATGACTCTCAGGATGTGCATTCTTTTTCTGGAGGGAATGTTTGTAGAGCCTACAATGGTCTCCCTTGCTGCCTTTCATTTTGCTGAACTTGATGCCGTCAGCTCTGATGTTTAAATAAATTCAAGAGCAGCTTTGCAGGTCAGCCTGCCTCATCCACCTGGTGGAGCTGTGATACACAGCTTTGAAAGAGACAAGCACCACGTGATTTATTGCCAGGTCTGTCAGGTTTGGTTTCACACCTTAAAATAGTTAATTTGTGGTGCTTTTATGTAAGAAGTTATGCATCAGCCCAGGTCCAGTAGACCCCTGGCCCTCCCCTCAGGTGTAACTGCAAAAACAAACCGCCCTCCCTATCTGGACGGTCCTCAGGCAACCAGCCAGGTCCAGCAGCTCCTCCTGACTTTTCCGGCTCCCGGTGAACATAGTTCCCTATAGTCCTACACAAGTTACCAGAATTAAAGGTTAAGAGATGTGAGGGAAGCATCTGCCAAGACAGCACTTCAGTTTGGTGTCCCAACATTGCCACCTTCCTCTGGCATGGCTTTGGGCTACAGCCCTGCCATCCTCAAGCTTCCCTCCCCTCTCCCGAGACCAAATGACCTAGGTAAGCAGTTAACTGAAAGGAAAGGCAGCGACTAGCTTTTATGCCTCAGCACCTATAAGAGGACCCTCTTTTTAGCATGAGTTAGGAAGCTGACTGAAGCTCAAGGCATCTACAGTCATTCACACACATTCTCACACTCACCTGGCCATGTGAGCCAACGCCAACAGTGTAAGTGTGCGCAACACAGTGACACTGGGTTGTGATAATGTTCTGGATTATTCCTGCCTTCTTCAGCAGAACAGTGAGTGACACCAACAGAATCAATATATATGTGAATAACTTGCCCAGTGATTAAATCATTTTCCACGACCTAAGGGAAGTGACAGCTGCCGTTGCAATTCAAGATGAACCTTCCAGAAACTAACACTGCTGTGAGAATGCAAAGTTTCACTTTTTTCTAAAACAGAAACTACCTTTCCAGCCAGGCATTGTTACCTCCCACTCCAGATACAAACATCTTTCATGGTGTCCCCTCTCCCTTCCCCTCAGTGAGGGCAGCGCAAGCCATAGCAGAAAAGACCAATTGAGCCACCACAGGCTTGCGTTTGAATGTCAGCAGCCCTGGCCAACCTGATTTCCGTGTTTCACTTCCTCAAATGGAGACAGACACCTGTGTGGCTTCTGATGAGAAGAAAATGTGTAAGAAAGTTCTAATGCTGAGCATAGAGGACGCCCTCAGTGAGCTGGGGAAACGGATCAGCAGGTAACGTGTCAGCCCCACGTGCGTGAAGACCCACGTTTGGATCCCCAGCACCCATGCAAAAGCTGGACGAGACGGTGCATTCATGTCATCCCAGTACTGGGGAGGCAGATACAGAGGGATTCCTAGGGCTGGCTGGCTAGAAAAAATAAAATAAAAGATAGAGAATGATTATGGAAGGACACTGGATATCAACCTCTGGCCTCCACACACAAGTGTGCATTCCTGCATACACATGAACACACACACACAGAAGGAAAAAAAAAAAGGCACTCTCAGTAAGCGTTCATCCCCCCCTCCCCATCTTGGTTTTTGGTTGTGACAGCACTCCTGACTCAGTGGCTAGAGACTCATGGAACACTTGGTAAGAACATTACAATTAGGAAAGAGCCCCCCCCTTCAAGCTGCTCTGGTCCACCTTTTCCAGCCCTGACCACCAAAAATATGACATCGCGAAGTTTTCTTTTCCACTGTTAGGCATATATTGAGACAGAAGAGAAAGCAATTAGGAAAATTACGGAAGACAGCAGGGTTTGACGTCAGCTAAAGAGGAAAGTAGCCATTATGAAAGAAAAGAGCCCAGTAAAATTGTGGCTTGGGAAGGAGGACAAAGCCCAGCGTTTCCATTAGGCAGTGAGGTAAAGGGCTTTAACAATCTCATGCCGGAACTCCATGAGCCCGGCACGGGGGCGGCCTGGGCGACCTAGGGCTGTAGGTCCTTTGCAGCACTTACGATCCCAGACGCCTGGAATGAAAGGGCCCCAGTCGTTGGCATACAGCTGAAGGTAATGAGTACAGGACTAGCACTGGGACTTCACATGGACATGGAGAGGGAATCTCTCTCTAGGACTCCGAGTAACGAGTGACGGTACCGCAGCCTCCTGGCACAGCCCAGGCAGCATCTGTTTCAGGTTCGAAGACAGGCACTCCCGGGAGCAGCCGGCCGCTGCTGTGGTAGGCGGCACTAGACCGAGGTCAGGCAGCACACCACGAGTCCACTGTACTCCCAACACTTCCTGACCTCACCGAGGCACCCCTCCCCTCTGCTGGTCACACTTTAAATCCTCATTTCCACGTGCTCCAGGGCCTATTCCATCACGGTGGCAAAGCTTTCAAAGCTGAAGCTGAGGAAATGCAGCCCATCCTCCCCCCTTTCCTACAGTGTTCTTTCTCTCAGGAGTCATCTGGAACTGGTCACCAGGCCTCGTCTTAAGATAACTGCGGATTTGTTCGCACACATGGTCTCTGCTGGCCTCACAATGTCTGGGGACAAAAGTACAAACAAGAAGGTAAAAAGGGCTGGAGAGATGGCTTAGTGGTTAAGTGCTCACCTGCGAAGGCTAAGGAACCAGGTTCAATTTGCCAGGACCCACATAAAGCCAGATGTACATAGTGGCACATGTGTCCGGAGTTTGTTTGCAGTGGCTACAGGCCTGGCATGCCCATTCTCTCTTTCTCTCAAATAAAACATTAAAAAGAGTATTTTCAAAAGAGAAGGTACAGAAGTTGGTAGGGGGCTGGAGAGATGGCTTAGCAGTTAAGGCGCTTGCCTACAAAGCCAAAGAACCAAGCAAGGTTCGATTCCTCAGGACCCATGCAAGCCAGATGTACAAGGTGAAGCACACGTCTGGAGTTCCTTTGCAGGGACTATAGGCCCTGGTGTGCCCATTCTCTACCTGTTTCTCTGTCTCAAATAAATAAATAAAAATATTTTTTAAGCTGGGTGTGGTGGCACATGCCTTGGGAGGCAACTGTGAATTTGAGGCCACCCTGAGACTACATAGTGAATTCCAGGTCAGCCTGGACTACAGTGAGACCCTACCTCAAAAAAACAAAAAACAAACAACAAACAAAAATTATCAAAAGAAGTTGGTGGGAAGTGGGCCAAGCCAGAACCATCCATCAACGCTGACGTTCTGCGGGCTATGAAGGCCACTAGTTCTCTAGGGCACAGCTCATGGACAATACAATAACAACTCTGAGGTTTTTGAGAGAGAATTTCTTTGCATCCCATTCTACTATATATGCAAAACTGTTGTCTTACATACACATCTAAAGCAGTGGCTCTCTATGGGGACATGATTTTGCCCCCAACAATGACATATGTGAACTTCATCTGGAGACTTTCCTTTCTGGCTGGCACAGGTAGGGCAATGCTCCTGACACAAAGTAAACAGAAGCTAGAAACACTTGCTGGGCACCCTGAAGCACACAGGACAGCCCCACACAACAAAGTTACCTGGTCCACAACGTCACACACAGGACAGCCTCACACAACAGTCAACAGTCACCTGGTCCACGGTACATACTGAGAAACCTTGACCTAAAGGAAAGAGCCTTTGTAGAACTAATTTTGTTATATTCGTGAAACAAAATAAAACTCCTGGAATGCAAAGTTGGCTCTTTCTCACAAAACTGAAGCTAGTCAGCCAGAACCATAACCTCCCATATAAATGTCTTCCACATGTATCTTAAAATATTTATGCCTAATAAATCTATTCCATGCTTTCTTTGATTATTAACCATAAAAATTATTTGGCAATTAATTCTAGATGCCTCAAAATAACTCTTGAATGAATGTTCATTTTCCTAAAGAAAGACTAAAACCTAAACAGGACAATCTTGAGATGAAAATCATTTTCATAGCCTTGGCTTTTTCATAACCAAATCAACATCACATGACAAGATTTTAAGGAGTCCCAGTGTCTACCTAGGAGGACAATGGCATCTTCAGCAGAGGCTAATCTACTTGGAAAGAAAATCAAAATGCCCTCGACCAGTTTCCAACAGATTCAGCCTCTCAAAGCCCCTGGACTCAAATACTAAAGATGACGGTCCTCGTCATAAACCAGCAACCCAGGTTCCAGCATCTAAGAAGGGTGAAGTCATCAGGATCAACACAGTCAATGGACTGTGGAAACAGAAAATAATAAATCATACTTCATCAAAATTTTAAAACTTTGGGGCTGGGAAGGTGGCTTAGTGGTTAAAAGTGCTTCCTTGCAAAGCCTGCCAGCCTGGGGTTCAATTCCTAAGCCACTGTGGGTAAAGTCAGACACAGGAAGTGGCACAAATGTCTGGCATTCATGGCCCTGGTGCACTCATGCACACATACATACACGTACAAATAATTTAATTTTAATCAAGTTTAAAAATGCATCCCTGTATCTGCTGACTGTGTCGGCACACACCTTTAATTCCAGAACTCAGGAGGCAGAGGAAGGAGGATTGCTGTGGGTAAGCTAAGCCTGGAACTACACAGTCCAGGCTAAACTGAGACCCCACCTCAAACAACAACAAAAATTATATCCAAGCCGAGTGTGGTGGCGCACACCTTTAAATCCCAGCACTCGGGAGGCAGAGGTAGGAGGATCGCCATGAGTTCAAGGCCACCCTGAATTCCAGGTTAGCCTGGGCTAGAGCAAACCCTACCTCAAAAAAACAAAAATAAATAAATAAAAATTTTAAAAAATTATATCCATAGGGACCTGTGAAGAATTGCACAATTCATAAGACAAAAACATTTTTAAATGGTAAATTGGAGATATTCTAATAAGAGATGTAACTGGATTATATGCACATGAAATTAATATCCTTAGTTATTGTGGAAATACAACTCAAAAACACAAGATGCTTCACACTCACTAGAATGGCTGTAATCAACAACAGTGACAAGAACACTTATAACTGGAATTCTCAATGCATGAATGATGGGAATGTAAAACAGTGCAGCCACTCCAGAGAAGAGTTTGGTAGCTTCTTAAAATATTAAATATAAATTCACCACGTGACCTTACTATTCCACCCTCAGGTAACTACCCAACAGAAACAAAAACATATGTTCACACACAAAGTTGTACAAGAATGAACCTGACAGCACTATTCACAATAGCCAAAGAATGGAAATTACCCAAATATCCATCAACGGCTGAACGAAGAGGCGTAATGCAGGCGTACAGCGGAAGGTGTATGCTCTGATACAGATGGGCCTCAGAAACATCAGACCGTGTGAATGAAGCTGGGCCCAGAAGACAACACATTATATGATACCATTTGCATAAAATGTCAAGAAAAGGTTTTAATGATAGAAAGGTATTCCTCAGCTGAGGGTGGGAATGAGGAAATGACTGTAAATAAGGACAAATGCCAGAATGCTAGAATCTGAGATGCTAGAATGCTGTTATAGTGGTGGGAAAACTCTGTAGATAGAAAGTACCAATGAATTATACCCTTAAAATGGGTGGATTTTACAGTATTTGACTTATACTCCAATAGCGCTGCTAAAAATCATCAAGTCAGGAGACACTGTCCCCTTTTTACTGATGACATAACTGACCAAGGCACGTGGTTTAAGTACTTGTGACAATAGATGGTCCGTGTAAACACACTGGTAAATACTTGTGGGACGAAGGGAACTTGCCTAACATCGGATAGCTAAAAGCAATCAACCCATTTCCCCCTGTGAACCTCCCGTAGGGTTCAGTCAGAGCCACAACTCTGTCCAACTGCCAGCACCACGTTGCTTACTCCCAAGTGACCCCCCTGCTCTCCTCTTCTGAGCAGACCCACGCTGAGCTGAGCCCCGTGATGCCTTTTTTTTTTTTTTTTAAACCTCCATGTAGAACCAACCATCAGGTCTGTGTGGAAAACTCAACCCTAAGTTGTCATTTGTTCCCAAACCTAAAACATCACAAAGATGTTTGAAGACACTTTAAGAACTTCACAACTGTCACGGTCTGCCTTAACCTGCGTCAGTCTTGCTTCCTGGGTAAGTTGCTGGAGATGGATTTGTAGTGTCCCTGCACTGGCTCCAATGTAAACACATGTCATGTCCAGATTAGCAGTCCTGCCAGACAAATTTCAACAATTTTTGGACTTTAACCTTATAAAAATAATTTTATACTGGATTTTATTATTTATTGAGTGCTGTTGTTTGTTAAGGAATTATACGGGGCAAAGGCAGCAAGTCATTTAAACCAAGTGGCCATGTGTACTTTCTAGATGGTTTTACCTTCTGCTGCATAAAAACAAGCACTGGATGGCACCAGAAATAAAAGTCTGAGTCTAGACGTGCTCAGAATCCTCCTGGATGATAAATACTCAGGTACCGTAAATGGTTTTGCGCAACATGGGCTAGTAATAATACAATTATATAACATTAATAATGCAATTCCACTGGGTTTGTTTTCCTTCCTCCCTTTACCTCCAACCCCATCCTGCCAATTTATGGCAAGGACGATACCTTTTAATAAATTCACTCATCAACATCCAAAAAATGAGTCTAAAACTTCACACACACTGTCACATTCTCTCGTCCACAAGTAGTAAGGAAACAAGCTGGACACGGACACAAACGTTTTCATTTAACTGCAAAGGCTCCAGTAATCATGAAGGGTTAAGTGTAAATATATTCTAAGACCTATAAGAGCTCTCGCTTTAGTAATAAGATCTGCAATTTCTCCTGCCCCCACGCTGACAACATACAGCGCTGGATGCCAAGAAGTAGATGCTTCACGTGCACAGCACAGGAAATGCATCTTGGTTCCCAACTTTTGTGAACTGAACAACCTTGAAAAACCACAGCTTCTCTGAGCTTAAATCATACACACATACACAGAGGAACATGGACTGGACATGTTCCTAAGTCCCTTTGGATCCAGGGAGATTGTCAACTTGTATTTAAGCTTTCCTGCCTCCTTAAACTAACAACACACCTCTTGTAATAAACAATCTCAAGTTGTAATGTTAACTTAAAAAGTTAGGGCTTGGGAGGCAGAGGTAGGAGGATCGCCGTGAGTTCGAGGCCACCCTGAGACTCCATAGTGAATTCCAGGTCAGCCTGGGCTAGAGTGAAACCCTACCTCGAAAAAAAAAAAAGTTAGGGCTAGCGGGCTCAAGACATGGCTTTGTGGTTAAGGCAGTTGCCTGCAAAGCCAAAGGTCCCCCAGGTTTGATTCCCCAGGACCCACATAAGCCAGATGCACAAGGTGGTACATGCGTCTGGAGTTCATTTGCAGCAGCTGGAGGCCCTGGCATGCCCATTCTATCTGCCACTTTCTCTCAAATAAATTAAAAGAAAAAATAAACTTTTAAAAATTAGGGCTGGAGATGTGACTCAGTGGTTAAAGGCACTTGCTTCCAAAGTCTGAGGTCCTACGTTTGATTTCCCAGTACCCACGTAAAGTCAGATGCAGCAAGTAGCACCAAGTGTCTGGAGTTCATTTGTAGTGGCAGGAGACCCTGGCACACCCATACTCACTGTTTCTCTCAAATAAATGCGAATTAAAAAATAAAAATTAAAAACTTAAGATATATTAGGTATGATAGCTAAAAACAAATAGGTTTCTCTAAACTAATTTCCCACTGAAATCACTACTTTGTCTGACCACTGACTGAATCACTCTGTGGTCACTACTTTATGCCCTTGTGGCAGGTCTTACTGGCCCACTCTTTCTTCCAGCTGCTAAAGAAATACATAACTGAATCAAAGGCAGACTCCTCCCACCACAACAAAATAAGCAACTTCAATCAAAAACTGTTACTCAATCCCAGAGTAGACCAAAAGGCTCCACTCGGAATACCTCCAAAATCTACAGAAAAACTGCCAATTAGAAGCTGCTGTGGTTTGAATGTGAACTGTCCCCCACGGGCTGTGTTTGAACACTTGGTCCCCAGCTGGGGGCGCTGTTTGGGACTGTTGTGCAACCTGTAAGGAGGTAGAACCTGGCTAGAAAAGTGAGTCATTGTGGGGTGGGCCTTGAGGTCTCATAGCCAGGCCTCACTTTCTGCTCCACCTCTCTAGTTCCTGACTATGAATGGAATGTGACCAGCCAGCCTCCTGCCACCATGATGGACCCCTTGGAACTGCAGGCTGAAATAAACCTTGTACTTAGTCCCAGCAGAATGGCAGCGGGCAGACCCCTAGGGCTCACTGGCTAGCTGTCTAGTCTAGCCAAACTGCTGAGCTCTAGGTTCAGTGAGAGACCATGTCTCAAAGAATAAGGTGAAGAGTGGTGGAGGAAGATGCCTGCCACAAATTCTCACGTCCACATGCACACACATGTGCCCACATACACATTCCTGTACACACAAACAGACATGTATACACACACACCACACGCGTACATGAGGGGAAAAAAAAAGAGTGATGCCCTCTTTTGGCCTTCACACACGTGCAAGGCATGCATGCATTTGCACATATACACTTGCAGAGACCACACATAAAAATCACCACCAGACAGCTGGAGAGGTGGCTCAGCGGTTAAAGGTGTGTGTTTGCAAAGCCTGACTGCCTGGGTTTGATTCCCCACGTAAAGGAAGATGCACAAAATGGCACATACATCTGGAGTTTGTTTGCAGTGGCAGGAGGCCCTGATGTGTCCATATTTTTTCTGCCTCTTTCTGTCTTAAATATTTTAAACACAATCACCACACATGCTTCACAAGTGTGTGCACGTGCACACACACAGAGTACAGTGGATCAGATATGTAAAGGAAGCTCAGAGCATCCTGAAGTCCCCTCTTCCCACTGCACAGCATGCAAAAGTAGACCAGATCCAATCCAAAACCTGCCTGTGGCCTGACTAAACAAGAGGTATTCGTTTTGGTATATCATCAAATTAAACTCAGCCTATGAATAACTCAACCCTTAATTGTGGTAAAGTGGGGGGTGCCAAGTCAATATTTCATTCTAATGCTACCCACAGACACCATCCCCACAAACCTGGAAGAAATGATAAGCCCTTTCTTAGAGCTCACTTGTCCATATTCAAATAATCTGCTGTCATTTTTCACTTTGTAACATCAATGAGTCACAGGAAAAAGGCCATCTAATTTTAACAGGAATCAGAATTACCTAAGAGACATTTTACAGAGATAAGATGATTTTACAGAATTTTACCACAAATGTTAATGCCTTTAATAGAAATATACTACTACTATTTGCCAACTGTTATCGGCTCCTTCAAAGCCGTGACCACGTGAATGAGGGAGGGCCCAGGAGAGTGGTACATAACTGAGGAGCCATCACTAGGGAAACCAAGGCAGGTAGACTGAGAGCTCAAGGCCAGCTGAAGTTACACAGCAAGAGCCTATCTCCAAAAGAAGCGGGGGCCTGGGGAGATAGCTCAGTGGATGAAGTTCCCAAGCCAGAGAACCGAAGTTTGATCCCCACATTAAAAAAGCCAAAAGCTGTGGCAGGCTTCTGTAATTCCCCATATACTGACAGCTGATAGCAAACTGAGAGGAGGAAACAGGAGAATTTCCCAGAGGCTCATGGAAGATCAGGAGGTCCTCTGACCTCCACACATGCACCAAGGCCCGCCCTCCCTCATACACACACGAACACACACCCACACAAAAATAAAATATTTAAAATTGTTTTAAAAGAGGGAGAGAGGGAGGGAGAGGTGGCACATGACAGGGCATCATGGCCATCAGAACGTGTAATAATCCCAAGATTGACTTTGAAAACACTTTCACAAATTACTAATGGGAATAAATACATATAAATCTTTGAAAAAGTTAAACTAGCATTCTTAGAAAACATGAGAACATTTTAGTAGACTTATTAGATGGGTTTAAAAAATACATATATCAATATTCTAATGAGTGTACCAAAATATGTATTATTAATAATTATTAGTATGAATAGTTAACTATACAAACTATACTAATAATTAGCTTCTAATAATAGAAACTAATTTCTGATGTAATGTAGAAAACCATAATAGGGATAGGCGTGTGACTCGGAAGTATAGCACTTGCTTAAATGAACAAGGGCCCTGCACAAAACAAAAAAAAGAAGAAGAAGAAAAGAAAATGTCAGGGAAAAAATTACAAATGAGTGACTAGGAAGATGGCACAATGGTTTCTTGCAAAGCCTGTTGGCCTAGGTTTGACTCCCTAGTGCCTACATAAAACCAGACATAAAAAGCGACACATACATCTGGAGTTTGTTAGCAGAGGCAAGAGGCCCTGGCATACCTATACTTTCTTTCTCTCTCTTTCTCTCTGCTTGCAATGAAATAAAATGTTTTTGTGCATCTGGCTTATGTGGGTACTGGGGAATTGAACCTGTGTTATTGGACTCTAGAGGCAAGTGCCTTAAGTGCTGAGCCATCTCTCCAGCCCAATAAAAAAAATATTTTTTTGAGCTGGGTGTGGTGGCGCATGCCTTTAATCCTAGCACTTGGGAAGCAGAGGTAGGAGGATTGCCATGAGTTCAAGGACACCATGAGACTACAGAGTGAATTCCAGGTCAGCCTGAGCTAGAGTGAGACCCTACCTCAAAAAAACAAAAAAAAAAGCTGGGCATGGTGGTGCACGCCTTTAATCCCAGCACTCGGGAGGCAGAGGTAGGAGGATTGCCGTGAGTTCAAGGCCACCCTGAGACTCCATAGTGAATTCCAGGTCAGTCTGGGCTAGAGTGAGACCCTGCCTCGAAAAACCAAAAAAAAAAAAATTGTTTTTTAAGGCCAGGCGTAGTGGCACACGCCTTTAATCTCAGCATTTGGGAGGCAGAAGCAGGAGGACTGCCATGAGTTCAAGGCCACCCTGAGACTACATAGTGAATTTCCAGGTCAGCCTGGGCTAGAGTGAAACCCTACCTCAAAAAAAAAAAAAAAAAATCCAATATTCTGGGGGAGATGATGACAACCATAAGCAAAATTAAAAAAATAATTAATTACAAATGAGGGCTGGAGAGATGGCTTAGATGTTACGGCGCTTGCCTGTGAAACCTAAGGACCCAGATTCAATTCCCTAAACCCACATAAGCCAGATGCACACGATGGCACATTCATCTAGAGTTTGTTTGCAGTGGCTGGAGGCCCTGGCATGCCCATTCTATCTGCCTCTTTCTCTCCCTCCTTCGCTCTCAATTTTTTTTTTTTACATTTGCTCCTTAAAAAAAAAAAAAAAAAAAAAGACTGGAAAGAACTACACTGAAATATTAGCTAGCATTTTTCTTTCCATATGCTAAATATTATAAATAAGCACATTTTTTTAAAAATGAAACAAAAGGGGAGGAAGGTAGACAGACTTGGAGGGAGGGAGGAACACTGCTTAGAAGAAGAGAGTAGTTGGTTACCACATAGTAAGTGCTGTATCTTAACAAGGAGCTTTCTAAGTGACCACTAATGAGCAAATCAGAATATCTGTGCTGAAGGGACATCTTGGCAAATTGTATCGACAGATGTAAGAAATAATTCCATAGTGTTTTACAGTTTACAGTGTTCCCAAACTCATATCACCTGTCTTTCAAAAACACCTGTTCATATTCCTGTTTTAAGAGGGTTTTTTGTTGTTGTTGTTTTTGTCTTGGTTGGTTTTTACGAGGTAGGGTCTCACTCTAGCCCAGGCTGGAACCTGGAACTCACGATGATCCTCCTACCTCAGCCTCCTGAGTGCAGGGATTAAAGGCATGCCACCACCATGCCTGGCTCCTGTTTCTTAAGGATCAGGAAACTGGCAACTGAACAGCTATGCTTTAAGCTAAAAAATAAAAATAAAATAGTTTTTAAAAACCACAAAGTTTTACAGCCATGCTTAGGGACCAGAAGCAAAAGCACTAGGCACAGTGATACCCCAAAAAACTAATGTCAGTGCAGAGTCTAAAATCTCAGGAGGAAGGCAAAGCATTGTAACTGTTAGTGGAGGGGGCACGGATAATGTATACATCAAGGTGGGGGAAATCAAGAAAGCAATGTGTCAATTCAAAAACAGAAGCTCTCGGGCTGGGGAAAGGCGTTTGCCTGCAAAGCCAAAGGACCCCAGTTCGATTCTCCAAGACCCACATAAGCCAGATGCACAAGGGGGTGCATGCATCTGGAGTTGATTCGTAGTGGTTGGAGGCCCTGGTGCACCCATTCTTTCCCTCCCTCTCTCTCTCTACCTTTCTCTCTCAAATAAATAAAATACGTTTAAAAAAAAAAAAAAAAAAAACAGCTCTCAGCCAGGTGTGGGGACACAAAGCTTTAATCACAGCCCTTTGAAGGCGGAGATAGAAGGACCACTTTAAGTTCAAGCCCAGCCTGGGGCTATAGAGTGACTTCCAGGTCAGCCTGGGCTAGAATGAAACCCTGCCTCAAAACAAAGTAAATCAGAAACACATCTCTTGGGCTGGAGACATGGCTCATCGGTTAAGGCGCTTTCCTGCAAAGCCTAACAACCCAAAGTCAATTCCCCAGCACCCACATAAAGCCAGATGCACAAAGAGGTGCATGCACCTGGAGTTCATGTGCAGCAGCTAGAGGCCCTGACACGACTATATTCTTTCTCTCTCCCTGCAAATAAATAAAAATAAAAACACAGCTCTCATCTCAAAGGGAAAAAATTAATAGTTTATTCTGGAGCCAAATATGAATGACCACCGCCAAGGAACACAGATGCAGGTCACCCCAAGTACCATGTACCAATGTAGCAAATTTCATGAACTTTTTATAGTAACAAAGAAAGTCAGTCATAAGTGAAGGTACTTTTTAAAATGCACGGGTGGGAACAGCAGGTAGGCTGGTTAAAGCAGGCCGGGGATAGTGTCTGCTATGGGCCTCAGATCCTTAGCTTTCGGGTGGTGAAAGCTCTGGGGAGGGGGAGGTTCTGGTTGTATAATTCCTAAAAGGGTTTAACTAGTCACAAGGATGTTAAGACAAACTCAGAAGTGTGCAATCAATGGCCGTTAGGGTGGGCTCAAGATAATCTGGCTGCAGACCTGCAACATTCCAGCTCTCCACAATCAAGTCTTAATTCGTCCAATGAGCCTCGCAAACTCTCTGGCACAGGTGCCGCCGTTTGAGGGGGAACGCGAGTTCTAGAGAATAGCACCCTCTTCCACCTCCACAGCAGGGCCCACCACGCAACCTCACGCTATCAAGCAACTCCAGCACCTTAACACTCAGCATCTGGCCCCACATCCAGGGACTCGGGGCTCATGTCAATGGGAGGGGAGTGCTGGGTCTGTAACACCCGTACGCAGGATTAATCCCATTTCACTAGCGAAGCCGCAGTGGCCCAGCCCGGGCCCAGTGGGCAGCGCGAGGGGCAGACACCTGGGGGAGGAGGCGCAGCCCAGGGCCCACCAGAGCCGGGCCCCGAAGCCCGGGCCCTGGGACATCGGCCCACACGCCCGGCTTACTCACGTTGGACCAGCCGGTCTCCGGTGAAGGCGGAGCAGCAGCTGGTGACCAGCGCGCAGGGGATGCCCGCAGCCATAGCAGCGCCCGGCACCGCCGCTTCCGCCTGCGGCCGCACCACTGCGCCGGCGCGCGCCGGGGAAGACGAGCGCCGCCGCGGCCTCGGGCTCCGCCCACTTCCGGTCCCGGCGTGGGGAGCCGGCAGGCTGCGCACGGCGTTGCCATGGGGACGGGCGCGCGTCCTTCTCCGAAGCCGTAGGCCCCAGGAAGCCGCCTCTGCTGGGTGATGTGGTCCTCTCCGGGCCTAGCCGTGGCCCAAGGGCCCGAGAGCGATGATGTCATCGGATCCATCTTAATCCAGGTGCGAAGCCCGCCTGCCCAGCGGCCACACCTCGCAGCGAGGACCCCACCCCAAGTCCCAAAACGCCCATCCAGGCCTCCCCCCAGGTGTACCCTGAAGGCTGCGCTGCCCATACTCATCTTTACTGCAAAAAAAAAAAAAAAAAGAAAAATCCATTTTACGTTGTAAGGCACTTCTCTGACCCCCTTAGGTGCTCCCACATGCTAGACAAGTGCTTATCCACTAAGATACATAGGTTTGCTTTTTATTGATCTTTATATTTTTTTTAACATGGAAATTGAATAGTATGCATTCAAACCCTCTTAGAATGAATGCTCTGATCTACGGATCCACACTACGGTTATATCTTATGCAAATGATGATAAAAGCTACCCAAAGATGGTTATTTAGGAGTTTCCATATAAGTGCTCTTACACCACACGCAACGTGAGGTAATGGTGAGAATGTTGGGTCTTGATACAGCACAGAGTTCACACAGGTTCTCACTACTGCCCAAGCTAGCCTTGAAACTCACTCGGTAGTCCAGGCAGATCTTGAACTTGCCATTCTCCTGCCTCTGCCTCCCCAGTAGTGGGATCACATGCCTACATCTACAGGCTTGGTGTTAAAAGCACTATTTTACAATGATACACTTCTGACATTTTTGAGTCTATTGACTTGGAGGGGATGGAGGAGACGAAAATCAGACACCACTTAGTGGTGGTGCACACCTTTAATCCCAGCAATCGGGAGGGAGAGGTAAGAGGATTGCTGTGAGTTCGAGGCCAGCCTGAGACTACATAGTGACTTCCAGGTCAGCCTGGACTAGAAAAGGAGACACTACCTCAAAAAGGGGCGGGGGCAGGTTGTGGAGTGCATGCCAGTAGGATATGGGTGAAGAGGCAGAGGCCGGAGGATCAGGAGTTTGACTCCAGCCTGGGCTACACATTCAGGGCTGGAGGGATGGCTCAGTGCTTAAGGCGCTTGCCTGCAAAACCTAAGGACCTGGGTTTGATTCCCCAGGACCCAAGTAAAGCCAGATGCACAAGGTAGGCACATGCGTCTGGAGTTTGTATGCAGTGGCTGGAGGCCCTGGTGCATCCATCCTCTCCTCCCTCCCTCCCTTTCTCTCTTTTCCTCTAATAAATAAAAAATATATATTAAAAAGAATTGTGGGAGAACGGTTTTCCCAGGCTCTCCACATGCGATCTCTAGCCAAGTAGGTTCCTTTCTTTGGCTCTGTACATCCCTATATAAATACAATGATTTAATAATTAAATAAAAGAAATGTGAGAGAAATTAAAATATGTGACCTTCTTAGCAACCTTAGATTTTTAATGCTGTCTTAGAAGCACACACAAAAATATGTTAAAGATACCTTGGACTGCAAATTAAGTGAACATTTTGAATATGAAATGTAACACATATAAAACAAACTCAGAGCTGGAGAGATAGCTTAGTGGTTAAGGCGCTTGCCTGTGAAGACAAAGGACCCAGGTTCCATTCCCCAGGACCCACGTAAGCCAGATGCATAAGGGAGCACATATGTCTAGAGTTTGTTTTCAGTGGCTGAAGGCCCTGGCATGCCCATTCTATCTCTCTCCCTCTGTCTCTTTCTCTCTCTCAAATAAATAAAATAAATAAATATTTAAAATATTTTTTAAAGGGGCTGGAGGGTTGGCTTAGTGTTTAAGGCACTTGCTTGCAAAGCCAAAGGACCCAGGTTCAATTCCCTAGGACCCACGTAAGCCAGATGCACAGGGGGGCTCATGCATCTGGAGTTCGTTTGTAGCGGCTGGAGGCCCTGGTGCGCCCATTTTCTCTCTCTCTCTCTCTCTCTCTCTCTCTCTCTCCCTGCCTATTTCTCTCTCTCAAATAAATAAAGAAAAATTATATGTAACTCAGTAAAATATCTTTTTACAATCTCGGTGAGAAAACTGTCACAATCTTAACTTCTCTGATCTAATTCAATTTTTAATTGCTAAGCAGATTTTTTTTTTGAACTAGTTAGGACATTTTGTTTTGTCACAATTAAATTTGGTCATTTTAAGATTATTCACATTATAACTTTTATCTCTTATATTTAGCTCCTTAAGGCTTAAAGTAATTTGCTAAAGTTTACTGTATCAGGACTCTCAGTAGGTCTGAAACGAGACTTCAAATGGGTCAGATTTTTCTTTCTGTCAAAATTTTGATCTCATGTTCTAAATATACTCTTTTCCAAAATTCAAGCCCCTAAACACTCCAGTTTCATAGACTTCCCCAATAGGAATTGTAGCTAAAATCATAACACAGATTTTACCATCCTCTCAGCCATCACCTGTGATGAGTTTAGCTAAACTGGAAAATCAGAGTCCTCAGGGATAGCTTTCTTTCAGACAACCAGCTACGAATTTAGGAGTCTCCAGAACCACCCTCGCTTTAGACCTGCCAGCTGGTTACAAACCCTGGGGCCCCATGACACTCTCATATTTGATTATTTGGGAGAAAAAGACAGAACTGGAGGAAATACTACACTTATGACTTTACTGTAGTGAAAAAAATGATTCAAAAGAGGGGACTGGAGAGATGGCTCAGCAGTTAAGACGCTTGCCTGCAAAACCTAAGGACCCAGGTTCAACTCCTCAGAGCCCATGTAAACCAGATGCACATGGTGGCGTATGTGTCTGGAGTTTGTAGTGGCTAGTGGCCCTGGTGTGCCCATTCTCCTTCTTTCATTCTCTCTCCTAGTAATAATAAATCAATAAAAATATTTTTAAAAAAATCAAAAGAGGGGGGTAGAGTTTAGGGCCATCTAAACATGGAGCTTCTGGTGGTCCCTGTGGAGTCTTGCAGCACCATTACCTCCTCCCAGGCACAACATGTGACAACATGCACAGAGTATTTCCAGCCAGAGAAGTTCATCTGAGCTTTCAATGTCCAGAGTTAGAGTGGAGTTCAATCTCACATGGCCCTGAGGACTGACTTTGTGCAGTCTCCTGTTCTTCCAGACACCACAGCGTGTGCAGCATGGCCCAAAGCCCCCACTGGAAACTGCTGATAGACTGTCTGGAAGCCACAGCATCCAGACTCTTCTAGCAGGCAGAACATTCCAGGGCCTTCCAGATCACCTCCAGTAGCCAAGGGGAAAGGCTAGATCTCTCTACACATAGTCCCTAAGCCACTGGAGTACTACTGGATACTCCTCCCTAGAAATAGCCATTTCTCCCTCACAAAGACATCATGTGGACGACAGGAGCTTCAAGCTTCTCTAGTTCACCAAACCTCGAAGGCCTCTAAAAAGGAAACGAAACTCAGGGGAGAATACTGGTGTTAAGTTTCATACTTTCCCTTGACATAACCCTGTTCCCATGTGCCTTGGCATAGTATACAGTAGTATATTAGATGCCTTTTCACTTCCAAGCAGTGGTTTAAATGAAATGCCCCCCCTTGGCTCATGTGTTTTGAGTTCTTGCTCCACAGCTGGTGGCAGTTTGGGAAAGCTGTAGGGCCTTTTGGGAGGTAGAAGCTTGCTGGAGGAGGTGTCTGGCTGGGGCAGGGGCTTTGGAGTAATACAGCCCAGCTCCAAGCCTAAGTACATGGCTGCTTTCTTCCTGCTGCTGTGGCAATGTGATGCCTGGCTGACTAGCAGTTCTTGCCTTGCTTTTCCCGCCACGATGAAACCTTCTCTTGTAACTATAAGCCGTAATAAATCCCATCCTTCCAATAAACTGCTTCTGGTCCCGTATCTTGTCCCACCAATGAGAAAATAAGTACTCTGAAGCCGGGCGTGGTGGTGCACGCCTTTAATCCCAGCACTCTGCACTCAGCACTCAGGAGGCAGAGGTAGGAGGATCACCATGAGTTTGAGGCCACCCTATGACTACATAGTGAATTCCAGGTCAGTCTGAGCTAGAGTGAGACCCTACCTCGAAAAGCAAAAAAAAAAAAAAAAAAAAAAAAAAAAAAAAGAGAGAGAGAGAGAGAAAAGAAAAAGAAAAGAATTGCTCTGGGCAACCTGGGATACAACATTACAGTAAAAGTTAGCCTTTGACATTGAGTTGTAAGACCAGAACAGATGAGCTAAAAATAGTCATCTCCATGTTGTTCAGGGCCGTGCCTGTTTAAAAGGGTTTCTCAGGGCTGGAGAGATAGCTTAGTGGTTAAGGCACTTGCCTGCGAAGCCTAAGGACCCAGGTTCAATCCCCCAGTACCCATGTAAGCCAGGTGCACATGCTGGTGCATACATCTGGACCCATTCTCTCTGTGTCTCTCTAGATATCTGTATCTTCCTCTCTCTCTCTCGCAAATAAATAAATATATTTTTTTAAAAAAAGGGTTTCTCAGACACTAAGTGGAGGGCTGTGCAAGTATGGGTGACTACTTGATATGCTAACTGTGGTGGTTTGAATAGATAGCCCCCAATATATTCAGTTGTTTATTTGTTTGTAGTTTGCATCTGCAGCCACCTGGCTGGAGGCAGTGTCACTGGGTGGATCTTAAGGTGTGGTGGTGGGTTTCAGGTTTCAATCTAAAGATATGCAAAGTGTGCCTAGCTGGAGTTCCTGAAGTGTGCTGTGCTGTGTGGCTTTAGGCTTGTGCTTCTCTCTCTCTACTTGGTCTTGTGAAGGCAGGCCAGCTTCTTCTGCCATTTATGGAACTTCCCCTGGATCTGTGAGCTTTAATAAATCCCATTCTCCATAACTGTGCCTGGTCTGGAAGTTCATCTCAGCGAACCTGAAGCTGTCTGCTACACTAACCTAATCACTAAGCTGGATACAAAAAGTAGGACATATGTCTGGCATTTCTTTACTATGGCAAAAGACCCTGGCAAGCCTGCACACACACACACACACACACACACACACACACACACCTAAAAATAGATAATTTTTAACTGTTTATTGACAACTTTCATACATATAGACAATATACTATGATCATAATCGATCCCCTCCTATCACCCTCTCTTTTTCCCCTCCCAAATCCCATCCCGTCCATTGAATCTCTTCAACTAGTCTATCCAAACTCATCAGAGTGCTCAGAGGAAGTGACGGAGGAGTGTTCAGCACTAAGACAGCTCTATCACACCCTCTAAGGCTCAGGGACCATAGTACAAGAGGTTGGCAGAAGCATTTAAGAGCCAACAGTTCTAAGGAGTAGAGTAAAAATAATGTTTTTGCATGTGTGGGGGGCGTGTGCCTGTGCCCATGCAGCACCCACCGTCTTGCCTGTGGTGCACTCACCCACGGTGGCTAGAGGGGAGTACCCCGTGACCAGCCTCGTTTTCCATCTTTTTGTTTATGTATTTTTAATTTTTTATTGACAGCTTCCATAATTATAGACAACAAACCATGATAATTCCTCTCACTCCCATTCTCCCCATCTCAAATCCATCCTCCATCAAATCCCCGCCCCCCTTTCAATTGGTCTCTGTTTTATTTTAATGTCATCATCTTTTCCTCCTATTATGAAGGTCTTGTGTAAGTAGTGCCAGGCACTGGTACAGAGTCTCTTACTGATCTTGGAGCTTGCCATTTTCTCACAAGCCCTGAGATGGGGGAGGGGAGAACAGTTGTTTGTTCTCTGCTCCTGCCGGACCTCAGTTACAGACATGCAGGACCACACCCCGAGGTTTATGTGGGTCCTGGGGATGGAGCTCCAGCAGCCTCTCACACCTCCTCAGGCTCTCTTGCTTGCTTGCAGGGAAGTGCTCTTCCCTGCTCAGCCACCTCCCCAGCCCTAGTTTCTTAAACAAAGAAATGAGGGAGCTTCTAAAATCTTAGGCGATATATGTGGAAATCGTATGATGATGATAGAGCTATGAAACAAGCTTGCCGCCTTTTATTGCATTACCATGTAACAGGCCTGGTGTATATTATCTCACAACTCTGTGAAGTGCTGCGCTGTCCACACAAGGCATATTGGGGGAGGGAGGGGGAAATGCTTTGGTACTCAGTGAGTAATTTCGTTCATTTGACAGAATCACAGAAAACACACGGAACTACAAATACAAGAGAGAAAGTTGACACACTTGAGGGAGGAGCCCAAGCATAAGGGCCTAAAAAGAGCTTTGCCCTTGAACTGTCCATTTGTACTTTCCAAATCATTTCCAACAGATGACAAAAGTCAGCTTGGAACAATGATTTGGACAAAATAATAATAATAATAATAAAGGACATCTCCCTCCTTGGTCTCTACAAGCCAGCAGTAAGTGTGTTAAGGTATCAAACTGGGGGCCCTAAAGGTTTTACGTGACAACCTGTGACAAGAGTGCAAGTGGCCAGATGTGTCTGCCAGACTTTGATGCCCGTCAGTGAAAAGATGCAAATTCGATCTCTCGAATTCAGCACTTGGCTCCATGGGAACATTCCCAAGTAAGCCCGTGGCCCAGGCTGGGTGCGTGTGAGTCCAGTTTCACCAGCAGAGAAAAGGCAGCCATTTCAAAAATGCCCTCAGCAAGCCGGTCCTCAGATCGTCATTGGTGTGACCATGACTGAAGCAGGTGTTGGGTTCACCCATTTGCATAACAGAGTGCGTTTCTTGTGGCAGCTGCCCATTCAGTAATTGGTGCCATCTGTATTTACCTGAAGCCTGGTTTCTAATCGGAATGCAGGGAGTTTGGGCTTTGCAGTGTCGGAGTGCCCATTTGATTCTGAGGGTGCTTGACAGAAGACGCCTGCCTGGCATTGCCAAGGAAAATGCACACTGAAGTAGAGCTCGAAAGCAGTAACACATGCTGCTCTTCTTCTGTGAATTATTCTTGTCTCCCATGACATAAAACAAAGCCAGAGCTGCAACATCTACCGAGCCGTTTCGCGTGGCGCGGGGCCAGCTGGGGTGGAAAAGCCACCATCCGCAGTTACAATGCCCTTGACATTCACCACTTCCCCTAGAGCCTCTCCTTGCCCGATGTTTTCTGTTTCCTAACTTTAACGAACTTGCAGAAATGGGAGTCTGGCACAAATGGCCATCTCGCCCCACTGCATCCCCCAAAAGAACAGGTGCCATCGAGGCTGCAGCATCATCTTTTAGCTGTTGCCCACAGGACGGGGCAAAGCAGAGACTGAGTGAAAGGCGTGCTCCTCAAAAAATGCGAGACAAGCCGGGCATGGTGGCACACACCTTTAGTCTCAGCACTTGGAGGATCACTGTGAGTTCGAGTCCACCCTGACACTACAGAATGAATTCCAGGTCAGCTTCAGCTACAGCGAGACCCTACCTTGAAAAACCAAAATACCCAAGACAATTACAGAGTCCTCTAAATAGACTGTCCTAGAACCGTAGAGGCCATCTTTCTTCTTCTTCTTTTTTTTGGCCTGTGCATGTATGCACATATGTGATAGATTTGGCTACACTATCTGGCCAGCAAACCCCGAGTACTCCACTTTCTCTGCCTTCCCAGAGCTGGGGGTACAGGCACACGCTGCCATGCCCAGCATCTTATGAGGTGTTGGGAATTGAACTAAGGTTCTCATGCTTGCATAGCAAGCATGTTACCCATGGAGCCATTTTCCTAGCCTCAAGGCAGTTCTTTTTAATGGATGCCATAATTTCATATGGCTCTAGCAGTTCAGGCCCACTATACCTCTGTAATGCACATAGTTGCAGACGTAGCTCAGTTGGTAGAGTGCTTACACGATATGCAGAACGCCCTGGGTTTGATCCCAGCACTACATGCAATGGGTGTGGTGGTGCATTTCTACCGTCCCAGCCCTTGGGAGGTAGAAGCAGGAGGGTAGGGGAATTCAAGGTCATCCTTGGCTACATAGTTAAGAACAGGCTGGACTATAGGAGACACTATCAAAAAAAAAAATACTGTAATAGGTAAACCCTGTGTGTATTCTTTAATGTTTATATAAATATACATACTTGTGTGCACACAGGTCCATGAAGACCTTAATCAGCTAAAGGACAAACTAACAAAATTCTCAGGGGAGGATAAAAGAGAGGCGCTTGACATTCAGAACCTTGAAACTGCCATTCAGAGGACTGAGATGGGATTAAAGGTAAGTAGAACTTCAGATAGTGACTAAGATACTGGAAGGAGACATGTCTCCAGAAGAAAGCAGTTGTGGTCCCCATGCATCCCTGAGTATCCATAGCACACTTGCCTGTAGGCTGGCCACTAGCATTCAGGTTCATCATTCATTCATTTATTCATTCATTTTAATTTTTTTTTTTTTTACTTTTTTTTTATAAGGCAGCTAGCCCAGAATGGCCTGGAACTCACTCAATAGCCCAGGCTTTCCTTGAACTCAGTGAACCTCCTATCTCAGCCTCCACTGAATGCTAGGGCTAATAGCATGTGCCACCATGCCCGGTTGTTTTAGTTTTTTTCCATGAGCATGACTATTGTTAGCTGACTGGTTGATCTAAAATATATTTTTTATCTATTTATTTATAAGAGAGAAAGAGAGAGAGAAAATGGGTGTAGCCAGGGCCTCTAGCCATTGCAAACGAACTCCAGACGCGTGTGCCACCGTGTGCTTACGAGGGTTCTAGGGACTCGAACCTGGGTCCTTAGGCTTTGCAGGCAAGCACCTTAACCATTATGCCATCTGTCCAGCCCCTGACTGATTGATTTTTATCCCATCCTGTTCAAGAAAGAATTTAAGGAGAATAGCTAAAAGATTTATTGTGGCAGCTACTAAAGTATGATTTGATATAAAGAAGATAAGAGTTTGATAAATAATACTGCCGATCTAACAGTATGCCTGACCAAAAGACTTCATCCTCAGATAATTCAGATTTACTGTGATTCTAGAGAATGAGGGTTGACCCCCCCCCCAATAACTTAAGTATTTGGAGCTGTTTGTCTTTTGTAATATTATAATTGAGTAAAACTAAAGTAATATACTAATTTGGGGACAGGGAAATAATGAAAAAATATTATATATGGACTGAAAGGCAGAGAGAATCCTTTTTTTTTTTTTTTAAGATGGGAGGAAAGGGTTGATTTCAGGCTTACAAGTTTGTGAGGAAGTCTCATCATGGTGGAGGAAGCACGGCGCGAGTAGGAAGCTGCCATGCTATCTCGATGTAGGAACTCTCAAGTACTGGGTTTGGAGCTGAGTAGTAAATCTCAAGGTTCGCCCCAGTGACACCCCTCCTCCAGAAACGCTGCACCTCCTAAATTGCCACCAGCTAGGGACTGAGCGTGAGGTTTAATCCAATCTTCAGACCAGGATGGCATTCATTTATGAAACCAGTACGTCTCCTCCAAATAAGGTCCAAGTAATATCTATCCCCCAGACCTCTGATTTTCAGTGTGTGCTCACTGCAGTTTTCACTGTATGCGCAGCTCCACCACTAAGCTCCCGTGGCTGTGGGAAATGTGGTGTATCTTGTGGCCTCATCAAACTGGCACACCATTGTCCTATATTACCTGGTAGCGAGAGTGCCGGACCCAGCTGGGATCTCTGGGTTGGCTACTTTAAATAATCTATTACCTAAAGGCCAAATGCTTTCCTGAGATGCTTGCTTGAAGGCCTTGTAAGAGAAAGCTATTCTTTTATGTCACTACTGCTGAGCCCTGGACTGACTACCATGCATGGTTTCATCTGTGATGCGCATGTGCGTGCCCTGGGTCATTCAAGCTCTGGGTCTCAAGTTGTTTTGCTTGTTGGGATAGTTGAAGTAATTTGGCCTTGAGATGCCTAATGATACCTTGGGCATGTAGTATCACTTAGCATGTTGTGGGGGTTTTTTTTTTGGGGGGGGTGCTTAATTACACCATTCAAAGTGTTAGCCTAATGAGATGAAGTGGGTTAGTTGAGTATCTTAAATCCACCATAATGGCCTGAACTTTGACTTTTCTGTAACAGATGCACATTGAGAAGTATCTAGAGTTTATAAACCACCAGGTGCTAATGGCTCCTGTTGATGAGAAATTAAAGAGTCGTCTGACTTCCAAATGGTAAGTAAGATAGCCATTTGAGAGCCCCAAAGTAGATAAAACTGAAAATAAAAACTTTTCTGTATTAGGCAAAATCACTATAAAGGCAAATTTTTCTTGGGTTTGTTCACCTCCATTCTACCAGCTTCAGTTAAGTGTTTTGCACAAGAAGTGAATAGCAGGATTTGGAGTTCAGTGAGGTCCAGTGTAGGTTACTTTCTTTCTCACTGAAGTCTAATGTTTAGCACCATGACAATTACCTCAGAGTCCTAAGTTAGTGTTACTTTTTGGCTTTATTCTTTTTTAGTGAAATAGTTTAAATTCAGCTCCTAAAGAAAACATTTTAATGCAAATTGATTTTTATATTATTTAGATCAGTGGTACTTTGTATAGGTTTTAGCAAGCCACATCTGCCTTATTATAAAGGTAATTTTGGTATCCATAATAAGTGAAAAATACTAACAAAGTTTGATTGAAGTATTCATTATGTAATACATCCTAAGAGATGGTTTATTAAAATTAGAATTGAGGGGCTGGAGAGAAGGCTTAGCAGTTAAGGCGCTGCCTGCCAAGCGTGACAACCTAGGTTTGATTCCCCGGTGTTAGGTTGGGACGGGCTCCTAAAATGGAATTACCAAGGACAGCAGAATGGCAACAGAGCCATAAGGAAGTGGATTATCCGCATTCCTGAAGAAACCACCCAGCCATTACACCTTCCTTGCCTAACAATGCTCCCAGGTCATGGTTTCCTGCCCCCTTATCTCACAAGTCACCTGGTCACTGTTCTGGTCTCACACCCTAGCTATTTTATTTATTTATTTATTATTTATTTATTTATTTGAGAGTGACAGAGCGAGAGTGAGAGAGAGAGGGAGAGAGAATGGACACGCCAGGGCCTCCAGACACTGCAAATGAACTCCAGATACAAGCGCCACCTTGTGCATCTTGCTTACGTGGGTACTGGGGAATTGAGCCTCGAACTGGGGTCCTTAGGCTTCACAAGTGTATTAGTCAGGGTTCTCTAGAGGAACAGAACTGCTAGAATGAATCATTTATCATTTATGGTAGTCCAATAGCAGTTCCAGGCCCAAGAATCAAGGAACCCGGTAGCTGCTCAGTCCTCGTGGCCAGATGCCTCAGCAGTCCCGACCCGGCACTGAAGGCCTGGAGGCTTCCTGAGGAGCTGCTGGGTTTCCATCCCCGCTGGTCTTCAGTCCGCGCTGGAAGGCAGCAGCAGCACTACCTGAAAATTCAGGTCGACTGTGCTCCGCTCTTGAGAGTCAGCCTTGGCAGCTCATGCTTTTCCCAAATAAAAGTTCCATCTTTGCCTCAGAGTGGTTTGCATGGTTTTGGTCACTCCCGAACCTCATACCCAGTATCCACGAAAGACAGATGCACAGTAGCACATGCATCTGAAGTGCGTTTGCAGCTGCTGGAGGCCCTGGCATGGCCATGCTCTCTGTCTGTCTCTCTTCTCTCTATTTGCAAATAAATAAATAAAAATCCTTAAAAAAATTAGAATTGAGTAAAAATGTAAGGAGCCTGGTGTCACCTTGGGCCATCTTACATGCAGGCCTCCTGAGTGAGTGACTGCAGACTAAGCACATATAAACCACAAATAAGACTCATCCTCAAGTCCAGATCAACTGTTTGCAATCTGGCACCCTCCTCTTTTGTACTCCACAGCTGCCTGAAAACCAGGAGGCTTGCTTTTTACCCATGACAGTTTTTCTGTTGTGTCTGCATGTATGTGCATGGCGTGTGTGTATGTGTGGGCTCACACATGCCACAGTGTGCATGTGGCACTAAGAGGCAACCTGTAAGTGTAGGCCTCACTTTCTACTTCCCACTGTGGTAGGACTGTAGGGATTACAGACTTTAAGTGATACCAGGGATCCAAATTACGGTTGTCAGGCTTTTCTGGCAAGTTTGTTTGTTTGTTTGTTTGTTTGTTTATTGCAAGCTCTTTAAATCACTAAGCCATCTCCCCAGCCTGGCTGCCCTTTTTAGCAATCAGTAGTACAAGGAAAATCCGGTAGTCTTGACTGGTAGCGACAAAAGCCCATAGGTACACAAAGTGATCACTGTTGGCAGCGAATGCACTCTGCTCTGAAGACAATGACAAGGACATGATCCAAGCAGCAGATTTTATCCAATGCTCTGGGCTGCTCTCAAGACAGTGCTGCCCACTTAGTCAGTAGTCCTCCTGGTGTGTCTGTGTGGCTCTTCCTCTGCACCTTAGCGTGCGGAGTGCGCGCATGTGTGGGGCCCAGAGGAGGAGTCAGGTATCCTCCTCCATTGCTCTGCCACTTATTTCTTTAAGACCAGGCTGTTCACTGACTGGAGCTTGGCGTCTTTCAGCAAGACTGGCTGATCAGTGAGTCTGTGATCCTCCTGTCTCCCCAGGTCAGCACTGAGGGGACAGGCCTGTGGGGCCCTGCCCAGCTTCTTATGTGGGTGCTAGAGATTAGACTCGAGGCCTCACATTTGTGCAGCAAGCCCTCTTACCCTCTGAGCCACCTTCTTAGCCCCTGGTCTGAATCTTTTTTTTCTTTTTAAATATCTCGTCGGGCGTGGTGGCGCACGCCTTTAATCCCAGCACTTGGGAGGCACAGGTAGGAGGATCACTGTGAGTTGAAGGCCACCCTGAGTTTACATAGTGAATTCCAGGTCAGCCTGGGCTACAGTGAAACCCTACCTTGAAAAACCAATATATATACACATACACCTTATGGGCTGGAGATATGGCTTAGCATTTAAGGCATTTGCCTGCAAAGCCAAAGGACCCAGGTTTGATTCCCCAGGACCCACATTAGCCAGATGCACAAGGGGGCACATGTGTCTGGAGTTCGTTTGCAGTGGCTAGAGGCCCTGGTGCACCCATTCTCCTCTCTCTCTCTTTCTTTCTTTCTCTCTCTCTCTCAATTTCTCTCTGTCAAATAAATAAATAATATTTTTAATCCTATATGTTTATTTGAGAAAGAAAGAGAGAATGGGTGCACCAGGACCTGCTGCTACTGCAAATGAACTCCAGTTACAATGTGTCACATTGTGCATCTGGCTGTCCATGGGTACGAGGGAATCCAGCCCAGGCCATCAGGCTTTGCAAACAAGTGCCCTTTAGCCACTAAGCCATCTCTCCAGCCCTGGTTCTGAATCTTAACACATCACTCTAAACTATTTTTTCCTCACTTCAGTATTTTGTTGAACATGAAGTGTTGGAACTGGGCTACCTTTACTGTGAGAGTCTGTCTAGGAGTTCTGCTGTGTTTACTCTTAGCTGTGATTGTAGATATCTGAATGTTCAGAGCCTTCCAGGGTCTTTGTTTTTGTCTTTTCTATTGTCTCTGGGTTTCCCTAGAAACTCCTTTTAAACAAAATTAAGTTTATTTGAGAGAGACAGAGAGAAGAATGAGTATGGGTGTGCCAGGTCCTCCTGCTTCTATAAACGAACTATAGACACAAGCGCAACTTGGTGCATCTGGTTGTACATGGGTACTGGGGACTTGAACCAGGGCCATCAAGCTTTGCAAACAAGCACCTTTAGCCACTGAGAAACTCCTTAAACAAAGCCTGCATTTTTTAAACAAATAGGTGGGGTTGGAGATGTGGCTCAGCAGTTAAAGGTACTTACTCTCAAAGCCTGCTTCCCAGGCTCAATTCCCCAGTATCCACGTAAAGCCAGGCGTACAAAGTGGCTCATGTATCTGGAGGTCATTTGCAGTGTCGGGGCCCTGGGTCACCCATCCCCCACCCTGTCTCTGCTTGCAAATACATAAATAAAAATATTTTTTATATTTATTTATTTGAGAGTGACAGACACAGAGAGAGAAAGAGACAGATAGAGAGAATGGGCACACCAGGGCTTCCAACCACTGTAAACAGACTCCAGACGCATGCGCCCCCTTGTGCATCTGGGTCCTGGGGAATTGAGCCTCTAACCGGGGTCCTTAGGCTTCACAGGCAAATGCTTAACCACTAAGCCATCTCTCCGGCCCCCAAATATTTTTTAAAATAGAGCTTGAGGGGCCGGAGAGATGGCTTAGCAGTTAAAGGAAGGCATTTGTCGGCAAAGCAAAAGGACCTCGGTTTGATTGCCCAGGACCCATGTAAGCAAGATGCACAAGGTGGCACATGTGTCTGGAGTTCATTTGCAGTGGCTGAAGGCCCTGGCACACCCATTCTCTCTCTCCTCTGTCTCTCCCTGTGTCTTTCTCTCTCTCAAACAAACAAACAAACAAATAAATAAATAAATAAATAAATAAATATAGAGTTTAAGAAGCCAGGCATGGTGGTGCACGCCTTTAGTCTCAGCACTTGGGAGGCAGAGGTAGGAGGATTGCCATGAGTTTGAGGTCACTCTGAGACTACATAGTGAGTTCCAGGTCAGCCTGGACTAGAGTAAGAACTTACCTTGAAAAACCAAAAATAAATAAATAAATAAGATGGAGCCAGCCTCTTGCAGTTCTTTCACCTGCAATCCTCTGTTGTACAGGGCCACTGTGGATGTGGGTATGTGAGTGTATATACACTAGTCCTATGGTTAGGCCTTAATCTTTTGGTGGGTTTGTGTTCCTGGACTATCATCTTCACAAGTTTTCCTGAGCACTTCCCTTTCTTGTTCTGTGGAACAGGAAGGCTAGAGATAGTGAGGCCTGGGATTGGCCAATGACACTTCTTCAGGCCAGATTCGATTTTGGTAAAATACTTTTCCTGGAGAGTGGACAATTTTCATCTTAGAGAATAAAGATGAGAAGTCTGGGAGGATTTCATCAGGGTCACTTCTGCCCCCAGCTAGAAGCAAGAGAGAGGTTTCTTCTCTGGTCTTCCTAGTGGGAAGACGATGGGGCCAAAGGTACAACTCACCATAGAACAGGGCATCTTAAGACTGTGCCCGCCTGAGAGCCTTTAACTTGTGAGCTAGTCTGCATGGACCCTCCAGCAGCTTGTCAGAGTGTAAGTGTTCCCGGCTCCAGCGCCGCCTCTGCTCTCCAGCCCCTGAGCCTTCGAATCCCACCCTCTCTCCATCTCTCAGGGCTGCATTTTGCCCTGTGATGACAGTTCTCTAATGGACAGAGGGGTGCTAGTTTTTAATTTGTTTTGCCATTTTTTTTCTTTTCTTAAGGATGGGAATGATATCACTCAAGCTTTTTACGTGTTAGTGAAGTTCATAAAATTGTTCTTTAGTGATAATTTTATAAAAGTGGGTATCACCAGGTGGGGTGGTATATTCCTTGGGAGGCTGAGGTAGGAGGATCACTGTGAGTTCAAAGACAGTCTGGGCTACAGAGTGAGTTTTATACTTTTTCTTTGTTTTTACATTACTCCTGTGTAACTAGCGGCTGACAGTAAGGAAAAACTTACACCTTCTCTGATATTTAAATCTTTACAAGTATTAAATAACAGAGGCTTAAAGAATATAAATAAATACTGGCTGTGTAGGAACTACTACTTTGAATATATTTAACATTGGCTATCCTGTGATTTGATTTTATTAAATAAAATGCAGCATTATGTATTTTTCTCCACCATGAAATGTTTTATAGTACAATAATTCTGTAAATTGTTAGTCATATAAACTGAGCCAGAGCCGGGACTTTTTATACTGCATATAATGGTCTTTAGCAGAGACTTAGACGTGCTTGTGCTTGAATAAAACAACTGTAGTTCTATAGTGTAAATGTGCTAAAGATTGTTCTGATTTATTGTAGTCACCAATAGAACATTTCTTATAAAGTATAATCTTAACTGGGAAGGATTGTTATAAAGTTGCAATTTGAGAAGCTTTTGTGATAGCAAATTTGATTTTAAATTCTATCTCTTTACTTAGGTTACTTCCAATGATAATTAACCAGAAATCATTTACTTTCCCTGTGGAATCTGAGGGTAAACTTTGGAGGCTCCAAAAACAGCCCAAGTCACATTCATGCACTTTTAAAAGAGCAAAGGTAAGAGCCCCTAGAGGCTCTAGTAGATCAGTGACTGCCAAGAGCTTGGGGGCTGGGGGCAGGGGAGCTGAGGGTATGACATTTCTTTGGGGGATAATGAAAATGTTGCAGAATTCTATAGTGGTGAAGGCTGCATAACTGTGACTCTACTAAACATCACTGAACCATATACTTTTAAAAAGTGAACTTCATGTATATAAATAATTTCTCAACAAAACTTAATTCTTTAAAGGACACTTACATCATGTTCCAAACCAGAGAATGTAACCAATGCACTGGTCGGTCTGTATAGTTTCACGTTACTGTTACTTCAAATTGTTCTACTCAGTTTCTACTGCCCAGAACTTTCTTCCAAAAGCAAACTAAGTCAGAGCACTATGAGAGGGTTTATATGTGTGAACAGAGTCCCAGATGGAAAGTTCCAGGTGGCAAGAAGTAGAACTCACAAGGTTTCTGATTCTACATGCCTAGGTGCTTTTTCAATGTGCTTCCTGTTTCTTCCTTGTTATAGCTCAGGCCTTTCTAACAGAAAGTCAAGGTTGGAGATGACAGGAGTCAATTTCTCACTGTTCTGGATGCTGCAAGGCCATGTGAAGGTGCTGGCAGATCTGAGATCTGGGGAGGGCCCATGTCCTGGTTTGGCACTAATCCCAGTCCACAGGGTACATGAATACACCATCACAATCACCTGACCCGACCTCCCTTGCTAACACCATCACACTGGGGCTTGAGATTTCAACATAGGATCTTGAGGCAACACGAACGTCCAGCGCCCGTGACTCCCCCAGAATAATAACAGCTCATTTCTTTAAAACAGTTATTCATTTATTTATTTAAAGAGCGACAGACAGAGAAAGAGGCAGAGACAGAGAGAGAGAGAGACAGAGAGAGAGAGAGAGAGTGGGCGTGCCAGGGCCTTCAGCCACTGCAAACGAACTCCAGACGCATGCGTCCCCTTGTGCATCTGGCTAACGTGGGTCCTGGGAAATCGAGTCTCGAACTGGGGTCCTAAGATCTCAGGCAAGCGCTTAACCACTAAGCCATCTCTCCAGCCCCATAATAGCTCATTTCTTTTGGGCACCAGGTTCTCATTGCTTTGGAAGTGCCAACTCGTTTAATGTTCAGAAAAATCCTAGAAAGAAGTGTTATCATTTTCCTTACTTTATTTGGGAAGAGACCAAGAAAGCAGATGGTATATAAGTTGTCCAAGAGAACAGTTTGTAAGTGCCTGAGGTGGGACTATGAACCCGTAAACACAGGGACCTAAAGCCATGCTCCTATTCAGTATGGCACTCTTTTTAGAAAAACAGCTTTATTGAGAGAAAACTTAATTATGATAAAATTTACCCATTTAAAGTGTTTACTACATGTTTAATTTTAGCATATTCACAGAGTTGTGCAGTGATTATGGAGTTTCCTTTTTGTAAATGTGTGTATTACCTTATTTTTTCCTCATCACACTTGACAGTTTGTAATCATATACTGAATTGTATCATTTTTTGGTAGGGGGGGGGAATGTAGTTCGAGGTAGGGTCTCACTCTAGCCCAGCCTGACCTGGAACTCACTCTAGTCCCATGCTGGCCTTCAACTCTCAGTGATCCTCCTACCTCTGCCTCCCTCTGCTGGGATTAAAGGCATGCACCACCATGCCTGGTGAATGATACTTTTTTTTAAAAATCATTTCTTTATGAGAGAGATAGAAAGAGGGAGGGAGGGAGAGAGAGAGGAGAGAGTGGGCACACCAAGGCCTCCAGCCACTGCAAACGATCTCCAGATGCATGTGCCACCTTGTGCATATGGCTTACATGGGTACTGGGGAATTGAACTTGGATCTTTAGGGTTCATAGACAAGTGCCTTAACCGTTAAGCAATCTCTCCAGCCCTGTATGATTTTTAAGTGTGATTCTATTAGTCTATAAGCCCAGTGACTATAGAGTCTGTACCCATTGGTTCATTGCTATACTATGCCAGGGGACTCTCAATAAATGTTTTCTTGTTTGTTTCTTTTTTTGTGTTTTTGTTTTTTGTTTTTTTGTTTTTTTGTTCTTTTTTTTTTTTTTTTTTTTTTTTTGAGGTAGGGTCTCACTCTAGCCCAGGCTGACCTGGAATTCACTATGCAGTCTCAGGGTGGCCTCAAACTCATGGTGATCCTCTTACCTCTGCCTCCCGAGTGCTAAGATTAAAGGCATGTGCCACTACGCCTGGCTATAAATGTTTTTTGAATGAATAAATGAAACCACCACACTGATCTTCACGTGTGTGCTGGTCCCCAGGTAAAACATTCATGCAGGCTCCTCTGCACTTCCGGGTAGCTGCTCACGCCTCAGTCCGCACTGGCTGCATTAGATCTGTTCAGCCACTCTCATGCCAAAGGTGGCAATAGACATTGCTGGAATGAGGAAGACAGATCAGGTCTCAGTTGTCTGAGAACCTACATCCTAGTTAGGAAGAGACAGCATCACTCAGAAAACACCAGACGGTCCAAAAGTGCTGATGAAAATGAGACAAAGCTGTGATAACGGCCAATCTAACATCCCATCTTCCTTATGGTTAAGTAACTGCTTCTATTAAATTTCAAGATTTGGGCTGGAGAGATGGCTTAGCGGTTAAGCGCTTGCCTGTGAAGCCTAAGGACCCTGGTTCGAGGCCCAATTCCCCAGGACCCACGTTAGCCAGATGCACAAGGGGGCGCATGCATCTGGAGTTCGTTTACAGAGGCTAGAAGCTCTGGCGTGCCCATTCTCTCTCTCTCTCTCTCTCTCTCTCTGCCTCCTTCTCTCTGTCATTCTCAAATAAATAAACAAACAAACAAAAATTTCAAGATTTTTTTTTTTTTTTTTTGGCCAGGTGTCCCAGGAGGGCCACAGTTGGTCCACCAGACCCCGAGATTAGAGGCCTCTGATTTATAGGAATGATGAACAAAGCATGTGACATTAGGACCTCTGTAAAATGTGTAACTGTTATTTCTGTTCCATCCAAAAATATCAAGCTTTGGTCAGAAATTTATTCTTCCCCCAAGAGTTTGGAGTCCCTGCAAATGATCATAATGACAAAGGAATATATGTGCCTATGAGAACAATGCTTCTTCGCTCACTGTGAGCATGGGCTAGCTTCCTTTCAAAAGAGGCTCGGACTGTTTCCCACCCTCGCTTTACCTCCAGGGCCTGTTCCCTGTTGCTGTTTTATCTCTACTGTTGGGGACATCTGCTTATAAATGCATAGCTTCTGACACAAAAGATGGCTCTAATTTTGCATTGTAAAGTCAATGAAAAACAGCGCTGCCTTCCCAGCTGTTACACATGCTCCTGCAGCAATATAAAAGCTCGTGTTATTAAGTAGTTGTGAAATCCCACTGGGATATTACCACCTTTAATTGCTTGCTCTCAACCTTTTAGACTAGGTAAAACCCAGTTGCTTTTTTAACTCTCTTTTCCCCCCCAAAGTGGATAGCTGTTTTTGGAATTCTAATTCATGCCAAAAAGCTTAGACGACAAACAATTAGGAGTTGCTCAACTGTAATTAAGAATTATAACTAAGAATTGTTTGTGAAGACGTGTTTAAATATGAATTTTTAAAATTAAACTTTAGAATTACATTTATAATTAATAAAAGTGAATATATCCTTAGCACTCACTTTCTGAAGGTTCCTCTTGAAAAAAATGTAATCAGCAAAATATTCGTAAAATTGGAATTAAAACCTTAATTTCAGGATTTTCAGATGTACTAGTTACTTTTTGCACTGCTATGACAAAATTCATGACACAAGCACCTTGGGAGTGGAAGGGTTTATGCTGCCTCATTGTTTCAGAGTGCAGTCCATTATATGGCAGGGAAGACATGGGGACAGAGCCTGAGGAGGCTGCTCACAGCGCAAGCCCAGTCAGGAAGCAGAGAGAGATGATGCTTAGCTTACTTCCTCCTTTCTATTCACTCTGGAGCTGTAGCCCATGGAAAGGCACTACCAACCTTCAAGATGGGCCTCCCCTCCTCACTTAAACCTCTCCGAAAATATCCTCGTGGTCATGCCCATTGCTATTTCTATGGTGATTCCAAATTCAGTCAAGTAGACAATAAATAACAACCATAGCAGATAACTGCGGTGGACATCAATAATCTCCACTTTGACTTATTAAAATACACATTATCTGATTTTTCCTTGATATTTATCATTCACAGATGGGCTCTCCAGAGTTTATCAACAACACATCCCTGCTACCACAGTAACAAGTGGAAACCATAAGGGTGTAAAGACAAAGCTAGTCATGTCGCCTCCATCCTCTGCCAATCTTCCCACCCATGGAGCCTTCCAGACATTCCTTTGTTTGTAATGACATGTTCCGTACAGGCACATAAGAAGATAAATTTGGATTGGTGGTGAAACCTTAAATTTTTACTGAAACATCATCATCATCATCATCATTAGACAGGGGCTCACTCTGTAATGTAGGCTAGCCCCAAACTCAGGTTCTGTCTCAGCCTCCCGAGTGCTAGGATTATAAAGTGTGCACTGCTAGGTCCAGGTGAAACACACACACACACACACACACATAGACATTTTATTTTACTTTATTTTATTTTTATTTCTGAGACAAGGTCTCCCATGTCCCAGGCTGGCCTCAAACCCACTATGCAGCTAGGGAAGACCTTACATTTTTTTATCTCCCTGCTTCTCCCTCCCAAGTGCTAGGATTACAGGCATACAACCACTATGCCCAGTTTATGCATGCTGGGAGCCAAACTTGGGGTTTTGAGCATGCTGGGCATGCAATTTCAAGATCAAGGAACCTTGAGAAAAATATAACATGAAATATGGTGCTACATTTCTGAATTTTTAAATTGCATATCCCTAACAGCAAATGAATGAGTGTCGCCCTGCTCCAGGGTTGAGTCTGAAGAGCTCAAAGCGAATGGGAAGTACCTCTGGGGCTCATTTTTGTCATGTGTCTGTATAAGAAGTTTTTCCTTTCAAAACTTATCATGGTAGCACCAGTCCTCCAGGAGTGAGGGACGGGGGAACACTTCAGTGCTGAAGGGTTTGAGGCCAGCCTGGGCTGCACAGTGAGACCTACACTCAAAAATCTAAAAGAAGGCCAGGCATGGTGGCACACGCCTTTAATCCCAGCACTCAGGAGGCTGAGGTAGGAGGATCTTCATAAGTTCAAAGCCACCCTGAGACTACAGAGTGAATTCCTGGTCAGCCTGGGCTAGAGTGAGACCCTACCATGAAAAATCATATATATATATATATATATATATATATATATATATATATATATATAAAGTAAATAAGACAAAAAGAAAAAAACAAGTGTAATGTTGCATGCTTGCAATCCCATCACTTGGGAGGAGGAGGCAGAAAGATCAGGAGTTCAAGGCCAACCTGGACTACTTGAGAGCCTGTCTCATAATAAACGCCTCCCTCCCAACAAAACAGAAAACAAAAACCTTTCACTCCTGTGGCTGGGAAGATAGTTCAGTGGCTAAGAGCACCTGCTGTGTAAAGAAAAAGTACTTGAGTTCCAGTCTCAGCACCCAGCCAGGTGTGTCCTGACACACTTGTAACTCCAGCGCTAAGGGGTCCTTGACAGGGGGACCATGGGGCGAGCTGAAAAAATGCTGTGCTCCAGGCTCAGTGGGAAACTCCATCTCAAGGCAACAGGGCGAACAACTGACCTCCTCTACTGGCCTCCGCACATCACCATACAGGGTGCACGCATTTGCATACAAACACGCACACACATGCGTGTACCACACACACTTATCACATATACCACATATACACCACAATTTTCACTCCTGTTCATAATCTATCCATTTCTGTTTAAATGTAATAGTGGTGAATATTCCCCCCCAAATATCTTGATAAAGCCAGTGCTTCAGAAATCTACCTCATGCTAATTCTGTTCCTCCTGCACCCCCACATGGTGCCTGTGCACCCCAGTGTGAGAGGCAGAGGACTGCACAGCATCGATTTCTTTATCAGGTGTCTACTGAGGCCCTGCTATATGCTCGGCACCCGCTGGGCACTGGGAACACAGCCATGCTCCTGTTCTCATGGAGATAGTGCCGGAGGAAGAGATAATCAGGCAGACAGTGATACAATTCCAGGGGAAAATGTTGTCATGGGCAAAGTATAAGATTCTGCTGGAATGTAGAAAGGTCACGCAACTCAGACTCAAGAAGAATGGATTTCAAAGAAAGTTTCCTAGAGGTGACATCTGGGGACTCAATGCAGGTTGGCAAAGGCAATGAGGAACTTTGGGGGTGAGAGAGGTCATTGATTGTGTGGGGTATTAGGGCTTGGGGCCGGAAATGGTACTAATGGATCATAAGTAGTTGAAGGAGAGTGGTTTAGCCCTAATGTGTGTGTGTGTGTGTGTTGTGTTGTGTTGTGTTGTGTTGTGTAGGGGAATTGTTGCAGTCAGGTTTGCCTTGCTGGTAGAAATCACCCAACCAAGAGCAGCTTGTGGGAAAAAGAAGTTTATTTTGGCTTACAGGCTCGAGGGGAAGCTCCACAATGGCAGGGAAAATGATGGCATGAACAAAGGGTGGACATCACCCCCTGGCCAACATCAAGTGGACAATAGCCAACAGGGGAGTGTGCCAAACACTGGCAAGGGGAAACTGGCTATAACACCCATAAGCCCACCCCCAACAATACATCACCTCCAGGAGGCTTTAATTTCCAATTGCCATCAGCTGGGAACCTAGCATTCAGAACACCTAAGTTTATGGGGACACCTGAATCAAACCACCACAGGAATATAAGCAGCATAGTAAAGCATCTATTACACCATTCCCACGACTTGACTTTTCAGATGTCTTCCTTCTTTTTTTTTACAGTTTTTTTTTGTTTTGTTTTGTTTTGTTTTTGTCTTTCAAGATAGGATCTCACTCTGACCTGGGCTGACCTGGAATTCACTATGGAGTCTCAGGGTGGCCTCTAACACATGGCAATCCTCCTACCTCTGCCTCCCAAGTTCTGGGATTAAAGGCGTGCACCACCACTCCTGGCTCTTTTTATAGTTTTTTACAATTTTATTTTCATTTATTTATTAGAGGGAGGGAGGGAGGGAGAGAGGATGGGAACGTCAGGGCCTCTAGCCACTGTAAACAAACTCCAGATGCATGCACCACCATGTGCATCTGGTCTATATAGGTTCTGGGGAATTGAACCTGGGTCCTCAGGCTTCATAGGCAAGCAAGCACCTTAACCACTAAGCCATCTCTCCAGCCCCATGTCCTGTTACTTTTATCCCAGACCAGAGCATTCTACCTCACTATCTCCCTCTATTCTCTTTGTATGAGTGGGGGGGAATGAGAATGGGCATATCAGGGCTTCTTGCTACTGCAAACGAACTCCACATGCATGTACCACTTTGTGCATCTGGCTTTACAGGGGTACTGGCCATCAGGCTTTGCCAGTAAGCACCTTTAACTGCTGAGCCACCTCTTCAGCCCAGTACTGGCAGACTTTCACGGAGGAGGGATGTATATCCCATTCGTGCTCATGGGCAGGAGGCCATGCAGAAGATGGAGTGGAGGCAAAGACCCCATCTTTGGCACAGTGGCAGTCAGTTTTTCATCACTGTGACAAACACCTGAGAGAAAGCATCTAAAAGAAAGAGTTATTTTGGCTCACAGTTTCTGAGGTCTCGGCCCACCTCTGGCTGGCTGGTTCCACGGTTTCTGGTTCTGCTATGGTGAGGCAGAGCATTCTGGTGGGAAGGTGCAGTAGAACAAGGTTCTGCACCTCACTCTGGCCAGGATACACAGAGAGAGACAGAGAGGAAGGGTGCGAAGACAAGATAGTCTTCACAGGCACCAACAACCCCTATGACCTTCCTCCATCACTTCCCAGTAATGCCATTAAATTACTAATACACCCATGGATTCATCTGTTGGTGACGTCAGAGGCTTCCTAATTCTGCCGCTTCTCCAAAGCCCACCTCTGAACACTGCCTGCTATACTGGGAACCAAGCCTTCACCGCAGGAGTCTGTTCGGAGAGACTTTATTCTAGACCATAACAGGGACCATTACAGTGCTGTCGGGGAGGTAGAGAGAATGAGACCTGATGGAGGGGGTGTGCAGTCAGGAGTGCATCAGCTCGCATTTCTTTTTAAAAATATATATTTCATTAATTTATGTATTTATTTGAGAGGGAGAGAGAGAAAAAATGTGCATGCCAGGGCCTCTAGCCACTGCAAACAAATTCCAGACACATGCGCCACCTTGTGCATCTGGCTTTATGTGCATGTTGGGGAACTGAACCTGGGTCCTTAGGCTTTGTAGGCAAGCCCTGAGCTAGCTGAATCAGTGAGCTCTAAATTCAGTAAGAAATCATGTCTCAACATTAAGATGGAAGGTGACAGAGGGAGACACCTGATGTTGACCTCTGACCTCTACACATGTATACATGCATGTGTCCACACATTAGCATGCATATTCACAGAACATACTACATATACATGCACATGCAAAAAAAAAAAAAAAAAAGCCAGGCATTTGTAATGCCAGTGCTGGGGAGGAAGAGACAGGGAGATTGCTTTACTTGGAGAGCTCTAGACCAATGGGAGACTATGTCTCAAAAAAGGTGGATGGCATTCCTGAGGAACAACACCCAAGGTTGTCCCCTGGGATTCACACAACACACACACACACACACACACACACACACACACATCAGTATAATGCACCCACAAACACCATGTGCATCTCCACACACAAACATGCATACACACACTTAAAGAAAATTCATTTTTAAATATTTTACTTTTATTTATTTATTTGAGAGTGGGAAAGAGGCAGAGAGAGAGAGAGAAAGAGAGAAAGAGAGAGAATGGGTACGCCAAGGCTTCTAGCCACTGCAAATGAACTCCAGATGCATGCACCACCTTGTGCATCTGGCTTACATGGGTACCGGGGAATCAAACCAAGGTCCTTTGGCTTTGCAGGCAAGTGCCTTAACCGCTAAGCCATCTCTCCAGCCCCCAAAATTCATTTTGAATAGATATAAAATGCAATGAAATCTATGTGATTACTCAATAATGGTTATCATGATTTTGCCATTTTCCCTCACCTCTTTGAACAAAATCCTTTTTCCCCCATTTTGTTTATGTATTTTTTAAAACTTTTTTTTTGTTTTGTTTTAGAGAGAATGAGAAAGAGAGAGAGACAGACAGAGAGAGAGAGAGAGAGAGAGAGAGAGAGAGAGAGAGAACTGGCACATCAGGGCCTCGGCCACTGCAATGGAACTCCAGATACTTGTGCCGCCTAGTGGGCATGTGCGACTTTGCGCTTGCCTCACCTTTGTGTGTCTGGCTTATGTGGGATCTGGAAAGTTGAACATGGGTCCTTAGGCTTTGCAGACAAGCGCCTTAACTGCTAAGCCATCTCTCCAGCCCTTGTTTATGTATTTTTATGTGGGTGTGGTATGCAGGTATGTGTTGAGGCTAGAGGTTGACATTGGGCTGAGTCTAGATTTTACATGAGTTCTGGGGATCTGAACTCAGGTCCTCATACTTGCATGGCAAACACTTTATTGACTGAGTCACCTTCCAAGCCCAAATGCTTCTTTCTTTCTTTCTTTCTTTCTTTCTTTCTTTCTTTTTTTCTTTTTTTCTTTTTTTCGAGGTAGGGTCTCACTCTAGCCCAGGCTGACCTGGAATTCACTATGGAGTCTCAGGGTGGCCTCGAACTCACGGCAATCCTCCTACCTCTGCCTGCCTCCCGAGTGCTGGAATTAAAGGTGTGCGCCACCACGCCCGGCTTTCTTTCTTTCTTTTTTAATTATGACAGGGTCTCACTGTGCAGTTCAGGCTGGTCTCAGATTCACAGCAGTCATCCTGTGTGAGCTTTCCAAGTGCTGCCAGTCCAGGCCTGTGCCCCACAACCAGCATGGACAAAGGCTTGTAGAGAAAGTCCCAGACATTGTACCATTTCACTTCATACCATCTTTATCTCTGATAAGGATTTTTTTAATAAGGATTTTTTTTAAAAATTGTTTTCCCATCTAACAATGCTAACAATTCACTAATGTGTCCATACTTAGCTTTCCCTAATTAAATTGTATTAAATTTGTCTTTCAACTGTTTGATTTAGGATGCAAACAAGAGCTGTATCTCATTTTACCTATGACAGTTTCCCTCACATAAAACATGTCATTTGTTTGTTGAAGAAACAAGGTCTGTCTTATTTACTATCTCATTGCTGTGCCCAAATACCTTATCAGAAGCACATTAAGGAAAGAGGGTTTATTTTGGCTCGCAGTTGTAGGTTGCAGTCCCTCGTGGTGGGAAGGCTTGGTGGCAGGAGCATGAAGCGGTTTGTCACACTGCGTCCAGAATCAGGAAGCAGACAGCGATGAACGCTGCTGCTGAGCCAGCGCTCTCCCTTTCCACAGTCCAGCACCCCAGCCCATGCAACGGTGTCCAGCACAGTGGAAGCAGGTCTTCCCACTTCAGCTAATCCAATCAAGACAATCCCAGAGCCTGCCCAGAGGTTAACTTAATCCAGATAATCCCTCACAGGCAGGCCCAGAGGCCAGTTTCATAGGTGATGCTAGGTCCTGTTAAGTCAACTATCAGGATAAACCATCACAAGGTCGTTAAAAAAACATTTTTTTTTTTTTTTACATTTGAAAGTATTTATTTATTTGAGAGAGAGAGGGGGAGAAAGAAAATGAATATGGGCATGGTGCCAGGGCCTTATGCTACTGCAAACGAATTCCAGTTGCATGTGCCACTTTGTGCAGGTAGCTTTATGTAGATACTGGGGAATCAAACCCTGGCCTGAAGGCTTTGTAAGCAAGTGCCTTTAACCACTGAACCATCTCTCCACCCATGCTCATTTTTTCATAGCAGTGCTTCCTGTGGTCTGGATTCGGCTGGCTGCAAAGCCACGATGGCACTTTATGGGGTGTGCTGTTCTTGGTCCTTCTTGCAAAGTTGTGTTATCTAGAAGTGCGGGCAGTTTCAGCTTTCATCTTGGGGGCAGGAGGACTTTCTTCTGTAGCATAATGGGTGGCATTCTTTTCCTCTTTTAGTGATATTAAGATTGACCATAAATCCAGATTTAATGAGCTCTGTCTGTCCTTTATCAATTGCCTCAGTGGCCATCGATGGCTGCCTGAGTACATTGTTTCATTAGGGGTTGTAGAGTAGTGGTTTTATAATTCTCACATTCATTCAGCATGTATTAGCATCTAGAAAAACTTCCTTAGCAAGTCTTTAGTGAATAAAAAAAAAAAACCCGAGGTGGGCGTGGTGGCGGACACACTTAATCCCAGCACTAGGGAGGCAGAGGTAGGAGGATCACTGTGTGTTTGAGGCCACCCTGAGACTACAGAGTGAATTCCAGGTCAGCCTGAGCTAGAGTGAGACCCTACCTCGAAAAACAAAACAAAACCCTGAAAAATGTTTTTCAGGAAAAGTAGGATACATGTTTGATTCCTGCTTGTATTTATGAATTTTCAGGTTAACTTATCAAATTTATCATGTTTTTGTGCTGAGAATATTAAGGATTCACAGAGTTGCATTATATTTGAAGTACTTCAATCCATTTCAGTCATTAACTTTTTAGCCAGTAGGAACTCCTTTCAAGTTGTCCCCTGAACAGTACTTTATAACTTACAAGATACTCAACATACATTAGTCATTCAAACCTCACAAATAACACTGTGAAGTCTAGTATTATCCCCCATATTAATAAATGAGAAATCTAGATTATGGGGCTCAAACTGGGACTTGACGTCTATTGTTCTTCCTGTCATATATATTAACAGCTGAGAGAAGCAGTTAAAGGTGTCTGAATTGGCTCCCCATTTGTCTCTTCTCAGGCTTTAAGATTAAGTGGCAGATGCTCTTTACCAGTGGGAATATGATATTAAGCAACATCCACTGTCGAGGGCACTGCTTGCGTCAAGCCCCGTGGAGAACAGTGTCATGCCAATCGTACTGTAACTTAGTAAATAGCCTCTCCCAACTTTGTTTGTGAGGCATTTCCATTTTGATTACTCTGTGTGGGCGCCACGGCTCAGACGTGTGTGGTTTTTTACGGTCTGCCCATGTCTAGGGAGCTGCCATTGCCCGCTGCCTAGTGTTTTTTAATTCACAAGTTCTAAAAGCAGCCTCAGCCTCCTGTATCCCAGCCTCAGTTTTAATAGCATGAGCCATTTTCTTCTTCTATAGCTTTGTGGGCATAGTAATAAAATAAATACCACGAAATCACTGATGAGATGAAAATTGAGCTCCCTGCTTCTGTGCAGCCATGTAGGTAAAACAGTAATTGGCTCCGATAATAACTTTTGTTCTTACAAACCAAAGTCTAAATGAGAGTCACATTTGATAAATCTGCTTGTAATTACTATCAAAAAAGAGAGAATGCAAAGTGTAGATTGTTGAATGACTCCAGATGGAGGAAATAAATGGCTGTTTTTTTCTTGACCAACTTAAGAAAAGTGTCTAAAGTTAACTCTGCTATTTCCCTTCCTGTTGGTAAAAAAGGACCATCTTCCACAGCATGATTTTTTGCTTAATGGAATGAATGATTAATTTCCTTTTTGTTTTTTAAAATTTATAATTGCTTTTCTTGAGAAAAAAATCTTAATCTTAGATTTGATAATGCATTCTGGGTTTACAAGAATTTTCCTAAACATCCCTACAGATTATAAGACAAATGTAGGTTTTGAATAAGAATAGATGGAAAGGTTGCTACATGGGTTACGTCATTTGCTATGTTAAAAATCTAAATGTAGATGCTTTCTTCCTTTTTTTTTTCCATAGCTGAGCATCCAACCCAGGGCCTCTCATATGCTAGACAAACATCTACCACTAAGCTACACCCCAGCCCAAAGAGAAATTAAGTCATGCAGACTATATATTATTATTTTTACTTTGATATATACATGCTTTGGTGCCAAAATAGTGACTATTAAAATATTAATAGTTTTTAAAGATGTACCATTTCTTTGGAGATCAAGAATTAATATTATAACCTTCCATTTCTGTTGGAGTTTTAAAAAACATTTTTCCTTAATATTTTATTTATGCATTTATTAGAGATAGAGAATGGGTGCACCAGGACCATCAGCCACTGCAAATGAACTCCATATGTATGTGCTTCCTTGTGCATCTGGCTTACGTGGGTTCTGGGGAATTGAACCTGAGTCCTTAGGCTTCACAAGCAAGCGCCTTAACTGCTAAACCATCTCTCCAGCCCTCTGTTGGATTTTTACTTACATGCTGATTTGCTTTTAGAACACTTGCATCCAGAAATGTCCAAATGAACAGAAAACAACTGGATTTTAATGCTGTTGTTCAATGAGGGTCAGTACTTGATCATTTCCTCCCCATACCAGTCCTCTGACTACACAAAGTTGATGGAACATGATAAAAGTAAGAAAACCGCTCTGGGCCACTGAGCCAGTGATCCCAGAATTAAAAAGTTCTAACAAAGCTTAGACATGATAGATGAAGCTATTACCATCAACTAAATCCAGAACACACATTTTTGAAGCCTCCTAATTAGAGGAACCGCATCCAGTCAATATAACCCATATTAGCAATTTCCCTATCCTCTGTAGAGTGGAAATGATTCTGGAAGTTTAATTAAGAAAGGAAAAAATATGGGCAGGTATTAATTTCAATAAAAGAGGTACTCAGTTCCCCTCAAAAATATCCTAGAGCAGTAGTGCTATGAGTGGGGTTAGCCATAGAAGGAAAGTCATTCACAATTAGCTTGACATTACTGCTGTCATCACACATGCTTAAAGGAGAGAGCTACAAGATATGCCTGGTTGGCAACTTGGGTCTCCACATGGGTTTTAAAGAAAGAGATTTGGTTATTAAGGTGCTATTTAAAAATAGATGGAAGTGCTAGGCATGGTGTGACACATGCTTTTAATCCCAGCACTCAGGAGGCAGAGATAGGAGGATCACCATGAGTTCAAGGCCACTTTGAGACTACATAGTGAATTCCATGTCAGCCTGGGCTAGAGTGAGACCCTACCTTGAAAAAAAACACACACACACAAAAAAACAAAAACAACAACAAAAGGATGGAAGGGTTGCTGTGCACGTTATGAGATGGCTTATCTAGACAGGACAGTTTTGTAACCTTCCTCTTTGACCCTCAGCTGTCTATGGACGCTTATGATCAAACACATAGCAGGTTGCCAACCAGTCTGCCTGGTTACTACAACCATCTTAACAATTGCATCGGATCACGCTCAGAGCAAAGATGCTTAACTGAGCCTAACAGTATCTTCAACTTCCTTGGAAAACAAAGTTACAAGGCCCAGCGTGGTGGCACATGCTTTTAATCCCAGCACTGGGGAGGCAGAGGTAGGAGGATCACCATGAGTTCAAGGCCACCCTGAGACTACATAGTGAATTCCAGGTCAGCCTGAGCTAGAGTGAGACGCTACCTCAAAAAAAAAAAAAAAAAAAAAAAAAAAAAAAAAAAAAACAACAACAACAACAAAGTTACAGGAGTGGACAGATGGCTCAGTAGTGAGAGGTGCGTGCTTCCAAGCCTGCCGACCTGAGATTGCCTTCCCAGCACCTACATAAGGTTGGACACAAAGTGGCCCAGTATTTGTGATCTCAATGCCTACAGCAATGGGCGTGGGGCAGGAGAGTCCTGAAGCTTGGGGCCAGCAGCAAAACAAGAGAAAGTGGAAGGAGAAGACAATACCCCAAGTTGTCCTCTGAACCCCACGTGTGCACCACCGCACCCCCCACACAAACATCTCTCTCTCTCACACACACACATAAAATAAAGAAGTCACACAGACCATATATTATGTTTCTATTCACATGAAATATCCTGAATAGATCTATCAGTAGAGATGGAAAGTGGCTTAGTGGTTGGTTGCGCGGGGCTGGGGGAAGGTGGAAATAGAGAGCTAAGGGGTCTAAGGTCTCATTTTGGGGATGAAACTGTTTTGGAAGCACACAGTGGTGATGCTTGTCTAGCTTTGTAAATAAACTCTAAAGCACTGGATTACATACTTCAAGGGAAAATTTTCTGGTGTAGATTATATTATGATAAAAATCACAAAAGATTTCAGAAAATATTGGTAATATCATGTGCCTAAGTGCCAAACTACCTTTTAGCTGAAATTGTAGAATGCCAAACCTAGAAGACAGCTCCTCTAGACATTGTTTGTCTAAGTGCTGCACCTTACTAATGAAAAAGTTGACTTCCAGAGAAGGGATTGGATTTTCCCAAGACTCACCCAACCGTCTCGAATAGAGCGCACGCCTAGGTCTTGTGACACCTTTTCAGTATCCCTCTTCCATAACCATTCTGCCTCTCCTTGTGGCTTCCTTTCAAGCATCACAGCAGTGACTGATTTGAGTCTTTTAAAATGAAGACTAGGGATGGAGAGATGGCTTAGTGGTTAAGGCACTTGCCTGCAAAGCCATTGAACCCAGGTTTGATTCCCCAGGACCCACGTAAGCCAGATGCACAAGGTGGTGCATGGGCCTGGAGTTTGTCTGCAGTGGCTGGAGGCCATTCTCTTTTTCTACCTGCCTCTTTTCTCTGTCAAATAAATAAAAATAAAATAAAATGAAGGCTCAGTGGCTTAAATAAGAGACTTTTGTTTTTCCAAAAGAAGACAAAAATTATTTTTTTCTTTTTTTGTTTTTTTGAGATAGGGTCTCACTCTAGCCCAGGCTGACCTGGAATTCACTATGTAGTCTCAGGCTGGCCTTGAACTCACAGTGATCCTGTTACCTCTGTCTCCAGAGTACTTGGATTAAAGGCATGTGCCACCATGCCCAGCCACAAATCATTCTTATAGATAGCAAAATCTCTGTGGAGGAGCAGGTCAATTTGTTGGGACAAATTTATCAGGTCCAAACTGAGATGTACCTGTAAGTGTCCCTAGAGGAAAGTGGCCACATTCACAGACCGAGAGAGCCCTCTATCTGTGTATCTGGAGCATAGACTTCCTCCACCAAATACTTGACCTGGAAAGCTAGAAATAAACGGAGACCAGGTATTCATCTTTTGTCCAGCGTGGCTGGCTTCAAGCATTATTTCTGAGCAAATGAGTGATGTCTGAAGGTATATGTGTGTGTGCAATAGGAGGCATGGAGAAAACTCTGCAAAAGCTCCTTTTCTGTGAATAAAAGGGATCAATTCGCAACCTAAATAAAAGATCCAAATATATTTTTTTCCAGTGAGAATTACATTAAAATAATCATTTTCAAAGACCTTTATATTCCTCTGAGCACATAAAAATGTTAGTAAACATTTTTGTTCATCCTGCTTGAAAGTTTCATTGTTTCTTTGTTTCAGCCAAAGACAGAGTTGAGTATGAAAATCTTGCGGAATCCTGAAAACATCCACCATAGAATGGCTGTCAATACCAACTATGGAATCAGCCTGCCATACTTTAATCAGAGAAAACCACAAGTAAGTAATGGGTTGACTTCATGAGCTCTTAATTTTCTTTAAAGAATTTAAAATCATTGATTAGTGGCATAAGGTATAATGTACATTTTAAGTAAGACTGTGATCCTTTTGTCCTTGGAATTTTTTTTTTGACATGAAGTGGCTTTTATTCTGCCTATAATTAGTTGTGATTAGTAAAGCACAGACCTATTTAAAAAGAGCTATTTATAGCTCTCTCTCAAATTTCTCGGTTTTGATTGATATTCCTAAACAATCTAGCACCATAATTTTAATAAGGAGGAAATGATTGGGTACAAAAAGGGATGATCAGACAAATTTTAAGATATTTGACTTTTGGATAGCAGGCTTACCACTAAGATGTTTTGACTTTTGGATTAGTAGCAGGCTTACCACTAGAGAAAAACAAAGAAACTGCAGTACTGTGTCCTTTTCAAACAGTGTGTCCTCATGTAGTGTATTAAAAAATATCAGAAAAGTATTTGAAACCTGAAGGGACTAGTCTCTTATGTCAGCAAGATAATGAGAGGAAAAAAATAATCAAATGTAGATTCCCATGAAGGGGTCTCAGAATATACCTATTTTTGCCACGGACTTGCTGTTAACATGTCCCCCAAAGCAAGTTATGTAGTCTTTCCCTGCTGTGGGGTTTTCTCAAGAGACTGAAGAGCAGTGCTTCATTTTAACTGGGGAAATATTTGAGATCTTCTAACACTCAAAGCAACTTTGAGAGTGCAGTCCATGTACTTTTAAAATACATTTATAACCCTTGGTTCTCTCAAAGCTCTTAAATGTGTATTTTGAAGTTAAAACTAAGACCAAGATTAATTTTAGGATTAAATTGCAAAGTCATTCCTAACTTGCAGAACATTCTCAGATTAATCTTCCATATTTCCTCCACCAGACATTTTCTTTTTTTTCCACCAGACATTTTCAAGTACCTACTTCCTTCATGTAACGCAGACATACATTCTCAGTCTCTTTATACAACCTTTATGTTATTCTTACAGGTTTGACTTAAGAGCATTTTATCACACAAATACTTTTGTAGCCTAAGAAATAACCAGAAAGTTAGAGATTTTTTTATTTCTGCTGAAACTTTATTTAAAATGTCAGTGTGAATAATGTGAAGAATTTTTTTTCATCTGTTTCCCATAAGCCCCAAAGCCCTTGAAATAAACATATTACTCTCTGGCTGTGCAGAGAGTAGCAGATTTCTCCCTTGTTGTTGGTTTTCCTCTTTAATCTAGAATTAATATTGGCTTAGCTGGCAGAGTGAGGAGGCTTTGCAGCCTGGGGCAACAGCTGCATTTCATGCAAACTTTGCCATGAGTCTGGAAGCTTCTAAAGGCGGTACCTTGAGATGTGTCAGGGATTAGGCTCTGCTTTATGACTCTGAGAGAAGAGTCAGACTTAAATAAAGAATTCAAAGTGACATCCTAAATCTGGGGGAGAATCTTAGTTGCTTGTTTTGTTTTTAGTGTATTTCCAAATACAATGAGTTCTGTGGTCACTGTGGCCACTTGTTCTTGGGACAAAGAGAATTTGAGAACCCCTTGGATGACACAGATAACATATCTTTTTTTATTATATTCAAGATCCTTTTTGTTTATAAAGACTGACTCCATTAAAGCCTATCCCATAATTAATTCTCAATTGTTTGATCTCCGCTACACATAATGCTGTGATAAACATCCTTACAAGTAAACTTTTGTCTACATGTCTCATCATTTCCTTAAGATAGCTTTCCCAAAAGACAGGTTTCCAGAGTGGGAGTACTATAAAAACAATCTATTTTGTTTAAATCTACTCTAAAATTGGGTGCATATTTTGTCTACTTTGCTCAAATTTCCAGTCAAAATAATTGACCCTATAATTTTATGTTCATCTAGATATATGACAGCACAAAGCGTAAAGCTGTGATTTCACTTTGGGTTTATGAAACAACAGTGTTCCTTTGAGAGAAGCATTCGGGTATTTTAAACAATCATGTAGAACATTTTGGGGGTAGAATACAGTTGTGATTTTCCACTTACTAAATGTTTTCACCTGAACTGAGGCAATGTGTCTAGCCTAGTGATGCGCAATTAGGAAGTCAGCATCCAGCTGAATGGCCTTCTAGAGTGTCTCTAAATGCTCAGAGGGGCTTACTGACTCTGCTTGCCCAGGGCCATGTGCTTCCTTCCTTCCAGTGAAACTTGAACAGCCTGTCAAAAGCCTGTAAATAATCTCGGGCATTTTTGACAGAGCAAATACGAATACACTGCTGCCTTCCCATCACTAGTTCTCAGACGCTGGCAGTACTTCCTGTCTGGTGGAGAGGCATAGGCTTCCTGACCGTCAGGAGGCGATGGAAGATGGAGGCGCTCCCCTAGCTCCCTGCACATGCATCATATCATAAAACTGCCTTCGGATATGAGACTCCGTGAGCCCATTATGCGACATTATAGTTTATAACAAAACATTAAGAGTGGAACTCACTGTGATTTTAGTGCCCTAAGTGTGGCAAACACACCCCAGACAACCCTGGAACATGTTGGGTCCTTATTGGTATGCAGAGGCAGGAAGAAACCCCCAAACTGCCTGGGTTTACTCACTGGGTTCCAGTCAGTCTTTTTAATACAATGTACTAAAAGATCTATGGAAAATTTGACTTTGATTTATTTAAAAAAATAAAATAAAAAGGGTCTCTTAAAAGGCTGGAAACATGTAACTGTTAACATGAATTTTAAAAGAACGATTATGAATGCATAACAAAATAGCCACACAGAACATCGCTTTGAATTGCTGCACAAATAACTCTGATTATAACTGTTATGACCTAGAAAAAAACCATAAAGGCATTTTTTTCTTTGTGGCAAGATATGAGTGGCTGTAGAGTTATACCAGTTCTTTGGTCCCACTTTCCAAATAAATAAATATATAATGCCATGTAAACTTAGACTCTTTTATTTATTCATGAGGTTGAATTTAATACTATGATGATTTCTTGATTTTATGAGTCGTACGTTATGCAGTGTTTTTTTTTTCACTAACTTAGGGCAGCAACCACACCTCACAAATCACGGTTTCATTCTTTACTGTCTCACGTGGGGTGTTCACAGTAATCTCTCTCACTGTCTCTCGTGGGGTGTGCACAGTAGTCTCTCTCACTGAAAGCACAGTCATTTCTGAGACGATGAAGTGATGGAAAGTGAGGCAATTGTGTTACTGTCAGATGATGAGAAGAACCAGAAGCAAGTGGGGGGGTGGCGATCTCAAAAACATGATTGTGTTTTAAGCCCATGCATATGGCCACAATTACAGTCACAACATAATTTGGCAACGGTAGCAGAATTAGATTTAAACAAATTGATGTTACACTGCAGTAATTTAGAATGAGCTTGTTGCATTTATAAACCATAACAAGAAGCAGAGTGAATTAATAAACCTTCTTGTCACTAAAAATAAAAAAGGGAATAATTGCTGAGATGGAGCGAACTTAACAGATGACTAGAGTCAGCACCCTTTTCAGCCTAGATCTGGGGACGTGAAGGTCACCCCCATCGTGATGACAAAGAGGGAACATTTTGTTGGTAAACAAATTAATCTTTCGAAAGGTCACCATTTGTTTTAAGTTTTTATCCAGTTCTTGTCATCTGGAATCGGAGATTGACTGTCATCTCACAGGCAGGGGCGCGACGGAGGCACCAAGCTGCCGTCCCTACGTTTCAGCATTCCTTGACAAAACTCCGCGCCTGATTGTGATGCTATGCGCGGCTGGTTTACAGCTGTCTCCGGACAGGAACGAGGCCCACCCCTGAATTCCAATAAGATGGGCCCGCACACTCCGCCCGCTGCAAGCTGGCCCTCTGCCCACAAGTAAAATGTAGTGCAGTTCAAGCCAGCAATTCTCTCCCCTTCCTTCTGTGCGGCTTCTGTCCTCCCCTTCCAGAGCAGATGTGGGTATTCACTCAAGTTCAGCATCGATTCTTCCTCACACCTGCCGGGGCAGGAGTTTTGACAGAGGTAGACTTGGAGGGAACCAGCACACAACAATCAGCTGTAATTTCTTTGAGAGCAGTTTAAAAAGAAAATGATTTTTTTTTTCAGGAAATGTGGAGTCAGCATCTTGGCTCCCCCTCCCTTTCCCCAGGAGCATTTGGTAAATTAAATTAGTTGAACTAAAGGAAATAGCTTTAAAGACATTCTGAGATGCCACATCCTATTTATGACACACAGTTATTACCCAAGGACTTCGATGGCATGCACAGAGTCCCCGCTTCCATCAACTGCAGACAGCCTTCTCTTCAGGTGGCTTAGGGAGAGTTTTTGACAGCAGTGTTTCTCCATGCCCTTCCTGATTCACAAGCTATAGAGTGTATTCCGCCAGTGTGGTGGGGGCGGGGCGGGGGCGGTGGGTGGGAGCATTGTCTGTGTATATGTTATGGCTGTTCTCAGCGCCATGGGAGAGCATGAGACAGTGACGTGACACTGGCCCGTGTTCAGCTCCCTGTCAACAGCCCTCTGCTCTGGGAGTGGGGAGAAGCCATGAGAGGCCATACCTTCATTGTAGTGTTATTCCAAAAGCTGGCCGCGTGCGTTTTCTCACCTCTTTCTGATGCCACGGTTGGAGCTTTTGTGTGAAGATCCCACAGACCTCCCAACCAACCCAGGACTCAGCACTTTGTGTGGTGGTTCTGAGTCCACCTCATCTGCCTGATGAGGAATGTGGTAGAAACAACCTCCACTCCACGTCCTCATCAGAAGGCACAGTATCTACCCCATGGGGTGGCATTGGTACTGAGATGTAAATGCATCCATTCAACCCACCTAGCAGAGATCCTGGTACAAAGAAGTGCTTTGAGAAAATTAGTAATTACTATTAGCAATCCTCACATACATTACATCACTTACATTTTTGCAGGGACCAGGGGAGGAGAGCAGAATATTGCTGAGGGCCATTCCAGAGATACGGCTTAATATTTCATGTGACAATGCCTTCTTTCCCACACAGACATGAAGACAGGGGCCCTGTTTATCTGGTTTTCAAATCCTCCATGGTGCCAACCGTGCTTTACCTTCAACAGGTACCAAGGAGAGCTGGTCTGCCTCTCACAGCCCAGTCTCTGCTTTGACGCTGTGCGGCTCAGCTCACATTGAGCCTCAAACAAGTCCCGAGTTTGCCAGCCTCGGGTCCACTTGCATAGGCCTCCTCCTCCTGTAGGGCCATCTGATAGGTTTGCCAGCGCAGCACCCTTGCTCCGGGATTTTTGACACTGCTCTGTCACTAAGTAGCTGTTTTCAGGAATGTCACTGTAGCTCACACTGGTGCTTCCAGGGGCGGGAGCTGGTGTGGCAGGAGGAGTTCAGGATCAAGTGGAACGGAGCTTGGTCTTTTTGTAAAGCCCAGGTGAATGATCAGCATCCCGAGTCCCTCAGCTTCCTCTTCTGTAAAGCCAGGACAACTAATGATGCCTACCAGGCACAAGTGTTATGGGGAGTACGGCAAGCACACTAGCATTGCTGGTATGCGATGAAGGCCTAATAAGATTCCTGCCTTTCTGAAAAACCCAAAACCTGACACCTCTTCCTTCTCTCTCCTTCACACCTGTGCTGTCAGGAAGGCACTGGATCCAGTCCTCTCTGCTCCTAGCTGTGACGAGGGAGGGAGCTTAGTGCTCTGGTTTTCAGATTGTTACAGAGAACTACAGGGGTGACAGAGGTTGTGAGGGTCGAAAGCACAGTTCATTTTCATGACAAATAATGCAAGCTCTTAGAAGTGAGACAAACAACAATGTATGTTTATTTAAGTTAGATATCAAACTGCAAAGCATCAGACTGTCGAGTGGGTTAATTTATACTGTCAGGTTAATTCCAAGTATGTGTGTGTATACATTTAAATTTCCAGCAAAATTTTTTCTCAGGATTTAGATTTTAGCTTCATGCTAGTCATATTTAGAAATTCAGCTGTTCTCACATAGTCTTCTACAATAGCCACACAAATGACTAAGGAGAGGTTAAAGCTAATACTTGGTCTCAGAGTAGTGCCCTGGCCCCTAGAGGCAGTCCATCGACATTACTTGGCATGACTTGAACACATGTGTATACCATCTCTGATGCCTGCTTTTGGCACAGCATAAATGTCAAGTGTACACTCACGGCCGTACATGTCACACCATGATGACAATCATACACGGTTTCATTGTTCACTTTTGGTTGGTTTTTTTTTTTTTCTTTGGTTTTTCGAGGTAGGGTCTCACTGTGGTCCAGGCTGACCTGGAATTAACTCTGTAGTCTCAGGGTGGCCTTGAACTCATGGCGATCCTCCTACCTCTGCCTCCCGAGTGCTGGGATTAAAGGTGTGTGCCACCACGCCCGGCTTTGGTTGGTTCTTACACGGTTTGAAATGAGGCTTTATTTTGCAGTGCAGGGAGGCCATGTTAATTTGTGGACAATTGCCATTGCCATTCAACAATAAAGTCTTACCTCAAAATTTGGATTCAATGTGCAAAACAAAATTGGGGTGTTTTGAAATTTGGGGTGAAAACCTGAAAATACTAAGATATTTTTCTGTGCATATATACATGTGTGGTGTGTAGGAGTGTACACATGTCCACATGCGTGTGGGTGTACAGGTGTGTGTGCACATGCATGTGCATGTGTATGGAGGGCAGAGGTTTATATGGGGGGGGGCTGCCTCCATCACCTTCCACTTTATTTGTTGAACCCCCTTATTCTCACTGAACCTGGAGCTTACCAATTCAACCTGCCTGCTCACCTCAGGATGCTGTCCCCACCCCAAGTGCTGGGATTGCAGGTGGGTCGCCATGTCCACCCAGCAGGTTTGTGGGTGCTAAGTGTGGGGGATCCTTGTGTTTGCAAGTGTTTTCCTGACCAAGCCATCGCCCCAGCCCAGAACTAAGATATTTGAAAAGGAATTAAAAAGGGACCTGAAGTGGCATCTTAAAATGATACCTGACACAGTGTTTTTGGTCATTCAGTCTTTTGATAATAATAGCAGGGATTAAATATGCCAGACACTACAGTAGGTGCCTTATGTATACAATCTTATTTAATCCTTACAACCTATACAACACATGGTATTTTATAATGATTCTATAAGCGAGGAAACTGAGGGCAAGTATAAGTCACTTGCATAAGTCACTTGCAGTAAGGAAAGATATTCAAGACTCAAATTACCTAATTGAACAATTATCAACAAAATCCTTAGTTATTAGGGAACATAAGCAGATATTAAGTATTGATTCTTTAAAACAAAAGCTCTTGCCCTTTAAAATTTGTGAATCATTAAAAATTTTTTTTCGGGCTGGAGAGATGGCTAAGCAGTTAAGGCACTTGCCTATAAAGCCTAAGGACTTATGTTCGACTCTCCAGGTCCCATGTAAGCCAGATACACAAAGTGACACAAGTGCACAAGTTGCACATGCGCACAAAGGGGTGCATGCATCTAGAGTTCGATGGCCCTAGTGCACCAATTCTCTCTCTCGATCTCTCAAAAAAAAAAAAAAAAAAAAAAAAGACAGTCTGTTGGGCTGACCTCAAAAATTTTTTTCCCTTTACTTGCCCTCATGCATATGTTGTGTGTGTATGTATATACCACTTTCTGTCTGGCTTTATGTAGGTGCTGGGAAATTGAGCCCAGATTGGCAGGTTTTGCAAGCGCCTTTACTGCTGAGCCATTTCCCCAGCTCCTGGATCATTTTAATTGAAGAAAATCCTGAGATTATAGGTGTCATAACAAATCTTGAGCTATTTGCAATTCCTTATCTCTCCGCATCAGGATTTTTTTTCTGACTTGTACAAACAAAATAAAACACATAAAATGGCCGGGTGTGGTGGCGCACGCCTTTAATCCCAGCACTTGGGAGGCAGAGGTAGGAGGATTGCTGTGAGTTCAAGGCCACCCTGAGACTCCATAGTGAATTCCAGGTCAGCCTGGGCCAGAGTGAGACCCTACCTCGAACCCCCCCCAAATAAAAATAAAAATAAATAAAAATAAAATAAAATAAATGAATTGTATGCTAACGTGCTGTAAAACTATAGTTATTATTTATAACTTCTGACATCATCAAAACAGCCTTACTGGGGCTGGAGAGGTGGCTTAATGGTTACAGATGAGCGACTGCAAAGCCTGCTATCCCAGGTTCAATTCCCCACACCCACATAAAGCCTGACCCCAAAAGTGGTGCCAGCACTTGCTGTTTGCAGTGGCAAGAGGATCTTGTGAACTCCCCTCCACACGCAAATGAATAAATAAAAGTAAAAATAAATGGACTTATAAAAGCCTACTCATCTAGTGTTACATCTACTTATGTAAATGTATTTTATCATATAAAACATTTGAGTAATAAATATAAGCATAATACTATATAGCATACACAAAATAGTCTATTTACTTATATTTTTAAATATATAAAATTCAACATATAAAATGTTAAATTCTTATGAAACTTGCACTTACTTATTCTAGTTAAAGTTGCATTTGAAAAACAGGCCCCACTGCCAAAAATAAATTTGAAAACCTTTGGCATAGAGTTTTACCTCTCCCACGAGTATTTTCTTTTTCACAAGAGCAGATCCTCTATTTAATTAAAACAAAGGAGTTAGGCTCTGCCGAGGGATTTCAAGCATGAGTAGAAAGGGAGGAGAAGGATTTGGGGGATCCTGGAAGGCATCTTGGCACTGCTCTGAAATCACCACGGGTTAGCAGCTGTGCTCTCAGGACTGGGCCACTCCCTTTTGTGACCCACTTTTCACTCAGTGCCTGGGGCTTTCCACTTGAGTCTTTCAGTGTTGCTAACCTCACAGCTCCACTTTGGAGAACCACAAATTAGGTAGGCAGAGGGGACTGAGTCCCACCTTTGATAGATAGGCTTTATGTACAAGAGGGTCATGGATAGAATGGTATTTCAATATAATTGGTTTCCATGCATTTTATTTCATGCCTTTTCAAAACAGCATTCTGAGAAGGCATCTATACACTTTACCAATTGCCAAAGAGGTGGCCTTCCAGATTATAATTCCTTGTGGCTGATTTTCTCTTCCACACAAATACCTAGTGTGAGACAAAAATTATACCAGAACAA